>CM077034.1:86964085-87513600 GCA_039090855.1 Macrothele yani
AGTTACTAAACATAATTACTAAATTACTAAAAACCCACCATAATTCGATAAACTGTAATAACCTAAACTAGCTTATCAGACCATAATAAAGCATTAAAGTTTTAAGGCAAGAAAATACTTCTGCCTAACGTCACGTGATCTGAAATATCTCGTGCTAGACAACGGCGGCTACAAGCCGTGTTAAATTAGTAAAGTGCGAAAAATTATGCAATGAGCATAGAATGTTTCAAATAAATAATAGAAGAAAGCCTTCTAACAATCAGCCCTAAAGCTGAGCCAAGAAATTTAGCGTACTAATTTAGACGTAAACAAAGACATATTCCCGCCCGCCCTCCTGAACAACAACACAAAGCAGCGGACAGGAAAATAGTCTTTTGCTAAACTTCATTCGGCTCTTGAAGTGCATTAGCTATTACTTCATCGAAGTGTAAACGATATGTCTTCCTATGACGCAGGAAGAGTCTTTTTGAGAGCGGCTACATCTCAACGTATAACTGTTCCCGGAGTAAGGACAATAAAGCATGAAGATCCCAGTGAACAGACAAAGTTTCCGTTTATGGGGACAGCATCCATCCAAATGCAATCCATATACTCTGACGCTAGTTTTCTCATTGCTGTCACTTTTTACTTTTCCTATCTAAACACACGGTTCAAATCTCTCTTTTCAAAGGCCGCTGGACCTCGGCGTTACGTCTTTTTCCGTTATCCAGAGTTGGGCTGATTTCCATGCAAGCAGCACTAAATCTTTTGAGGGAACCGAGTAATCCAGAATGGAGTTTTATTTTTTGTTATTGGGCGGGTTTAACGACCACGGTGATCAAGTTGTTTTTAAGCAGTCGCTCGTCCCTAATTTAGGGTCATTAGTCCCAGGGAAGAGAAAGAACCGAAATTTTAAGAAAAGAACAACATCTGTGACTCACCGGGATTCTCACCAGGATTCAACATCTATGACTCACCGGGATTTAATCTTCACGGACGAATGGTCACCAGCCAGCGCTTAGACTACTGTGCAACCGAGGCGGTAAAGAGTTTCAAGTTATTGAAGTGTGTGTGCTTTAAAACTTTTAACCTTCGTTTCTTGTTTGAACTTAAACGGAATTCAGGATACTGGCCAATGATACAATATTCCTAAACTTTTGGTGAGGCTCTTTGATCAGCATCTCGAGCAAAATCATGGGATTCATCTATTTCAGAATCTCATTGGTCCTGCATTCGAGTGGCGCGGACGAATCATACAACATTTTAGTTTCTGCAACCAAGCTATGAATGAACTCGGATTTATTCTACTAGATACGCGGGTATCTGCACTATGAGCACTCAATACTTTCCCTTAGGAATACATATTTCGGGTTAGGGACTCCGTTAAAATTCCTAAATATGCTTTCAAGTGCTAGCCAAATAGGCAATGTCTTTGAGATCGATGAACCGCTCATGCGTTGTTATCTCACACATAGGGCGATGAGTGGCAACAAGTCAGCATTAATTTTCGCATCGCGCGGAGTTGTCTTATTTTGCGAAACTCATTTTGATCTAAAACCAAACTTAAGGTCATGTATTTTGCTTTTAAAAGCAGAACACCAGAGAAAGTGGTTCAATCTTTAATGTAGTTAGATTAGGAATATCTTCAATATGGATTAAAAATACGTAGTACATTTCACATTGATTGTTAAACATACAATCTACGCAGGAAACTACTCCCACCAAATTTGTTGGAAGCAACTGTTAGATAGGATTGCATTTAAACGTAGAGGTATTTTTATTTTCAGTACCTCCAAATGTATTTCTTGTTTAATGCAGTAATGTTCGCAGGAAGAATAATGAATGACATACAGATGCACTCTGAATGACAATTGGTCACTAGAACCAAAACAGAAATTTCAACAGGTCCATTTGTTCAAGGACCAATTCCGCAAAATCAGTCAAATGTTCTATAAAAATATCCGCATCGGACTTTGTTATCACTCTGATTTATTAGTTCTCCCTCGATAAATGGAAAAGAAGACAACCAAATCAACTGTGTCTACCGAGCAGGATACCCACAACAGCATATTTATCCAATATCTTCTTACAGCTAAAGCAGACACTCAAAGGGAGATGCCTACTTCTTCCATTAACTTGCTCTGGTATGTTTCACCCTTCCCCCAAGCAATGCACACGGGGTACATGATTGGTAGTCCAATTCGCATTATGCCTGCAAAGCTGTTGATAGCCTGGTCGTTGAGTGTTGCTTGTGCCTTTACCACACACACATGAACACCCACACCTGAAAACGCTTTCAGACACAGACAAATGGTATATTTCTCATCATTTTCAGATCTTTACTCTCTTGACTCCACCTTGACCGCGAGCTGCTTTTGAAATGTTTATTACTTTTGTGGGCGCTTCTTGCTTTTCTTCTTAAATTGGATGTTCCGAGTCGGTTTCTCGGATTGTTCTCCGGCAAGTGACTCCCACCTTTGATTGTCTACAGTGGTTGTCCTCTTGTTGATTCGAAGTTCGCTCCTATGCAAGGTAAACATACTTCTGTTTCTTTAGGAGATAGCCCAGGTATATCTCCTTTCTACGGTTTAACACCTGTTAGCAACTGCTGTAGGTATGAAATTTGGTCAGTTTTGCTAAGTTACACATGTTTTTCTTTTCTTTTTCGTTCACCTGTTTTTGTATCCGAATACAATCAAGCTCAACTCTGAAGCCCCATATAAATACTGACCTCACACATAACGCGTAAATTACTCGGGCTGGAATGCAATGCATGAAATCGTTTCTACACGACAAAAGTGAGTTAAAACCAAACTGATATGAAATTAAAAATAATTTGCTTGTAAAATACATGAAGTTAAAATCACAGCACACACATTACTAGATCTTTCAACCTCACTATAAGGTCACATCCCTACAGATGTAAAAAGACGTTAGCAAGTTCGACACAAAGTTATATATCATGTCCATTGCCATTCAGCATTTAATAAAAGTATCAAATGCACATTCTACAATAAATTACTTGGGGTGTAGATTGTTGTAATTAATATTACTTCCGGTGCCCCAGTGCTATATACCGGTTGGCTATATTACTCGAGTACCCAGAGGCGTTTTTCTGAAAATAATCTCTTGCAGGTGTCTGACAACGGAGGCTGTCAGAAATTCGTCATTACAGGCATATACCTGTGGAGGCTATGAATGCAAATGCTCTCAGTAAACAGCAACGATGATTTAGATTTTTGGGGGTAACCAGGATAGTGATCCTATCCCATGGCTGGGTAATATTTACCTACTGAGGTCAAACGTGATAATGCTGTTGATTGAGAGCCAATTTTAACACTGTATTTATGTTCTTAAAGTCTAGTTCGTACTCTACGTGAAGTAGAGCCGATGTACACACATTCTGTATCTTCAGGCCTCATTGGTGAGAGTGGTGCACTGTAGATTCCATTTTCCTCGTCTAAATTACGAAGATTACAGGCTCTTTCTGCCATCTTTCACCACACCCAGTCTTCTAACGGTACAACTTTAACCCAATACTTCAAGACCTCATAATAATCGATGTTCGTTTACTTTAGAAAAAGAAAAAGTGACCATCTTGCGACGGACGCGGCTACATTTAAGAGACTTGTTTTCGCGGTCGTAGCGCAGATACAGCGTATTTGCTTGGTAAATTCTGGATTACCTGGATACTGCTTTCCCTTACTTGACTAACAAAATAAGTGCCGGCAAAAAATGATCATTCAATTAATTAGTCTGTTGACCACGCCTCATATTCTTAATAATCGGAGTTAGGTATTAATAATGTTGTAGATCTTCATTATGTCATAAGATGAATTATCTTTAAAACACGATTTGATTAGACACATTGTTTTTATTTTAGAATATTACAGATAAATATCTGATTTCCACGTTGCAAATTTAAGGGTTAGGGATTTTTCAAAAATGTAATTCATAGGGTATTTAATATGTATAAATGACTTGTTTCTTCCACTTAGGCGATCTCATATTTGTTTGAAGTCACAATTATTAAGTAACAAATTAAACGTTAATTTTTGTCTGTGGAACAAAGAACAAATAAAAAAAATATAAAATCATAGAATATAAACCTAAATCAAAGCTGACGAAATTTAATATTCTAATTAGAAATGTATGTACATTCATTTCAACAAGACCCTGAAGCTCTCATTCATACAGAACACGCTGGGACACGGACGACACATGCCAACTTGTGACACACCTGCCCTACTCATTTTCACCCTTCCATTCCTTTAACATTATAACTGCACACACAAATAAAATATAGCTCCTTGATTTAACTAAGCAGAAGAGGTATGTTGTCAGAGATATACTCTCAAATAATTCATTTGATTGAAACCCTTCAAACTCTTGTTCTCAACTTCGCTTGAACTTCCCCTGAAAAATACTTAGAGAATTATTACCTGTTCCACGATATACATTCGAATAAACTATTCCAAAACTAATTGCTTAGAAATTAAAACATTTCCAATCCTCAACATTTTTTCAAATCTAAAGCAAATTAGTAAGCAGACGAAAACTATTTCCGGTGCAAGTCTTTGATAATCATCAATCTGACATTAACTAAAATAATGCGAAGTTACCATTGCTAAATTATCTAAGGTTGCCACCTGAACTACCTGGGAAAAAACTTAAGAATTGAATTCATTGATTGCTCCTGGGCGATTCAGTTACCGTAATCATAATCCTTCGCTCTCATACTTGAACATTTTATCCATCTGATTGTGCTGTGAAGTACGTACTTAACTGTTAGCATGATATTGGTTTTGCAGAACTATTGCACTGCGCAATAACTTACCACACATGAAAATATTCCGTAAATGTTACCAATTATTTTGGATCAGATACATGCGAATAGTAAAATGCGGTACCGCATGCGTTCGTCAAATACTCAACAAACATTTAGTAATTAAAGCAGTGAACTAGAAAACTCTATATTATAATTTGTAATGCGATGAATTAATTACAAGTGTAGTCATGGGAAAAAGATAATTATTCAATATCATATTTTTAAATAGGGTCGCGCACAGCGCAATCCCAACTACCAAAAATTGTGCACCCCAATCAACCGCATTTTGCGGATGTGGCAGACGTCAGCAGCCCAAGGTGCAATGGGAAGCCTCTGTCTGGGAGATCGAAATTTGTGAGCGTCAAGTCCCCAGTGCCGGATAAGAATGAAATGACATAAATATTTTTTTCTTAAGTATACTTTTCCGAACTTTTTAGTGAAAAACAAATCGAAAGCGAGATGCCTTGTTTGTAAATTTTTAATATTATTTCCAGTTATTGAACCCATAGTCTTTAGGTAAAATAATAAAGTGAAGTGATAAGTTAGATTAAAATTTGAAGTTAATAATTATTCGCATAAAACACTGCAAATGGTTATATGTTTAGTTTACGTTTTTCTTTGTTCTTTGTTATCTCACTTACTACCTACAGATAAATTCACTACACAAATAAAGACATGGTCCTAAAGTCGATGGAACAGCCCGTTAATTTAATTCTGGATTCCCCATTGTTTAGCCGAGGTTCGAAAGAAATTATATACTTTACAGTAGAATGTGATAGCAAAGCCATATTTACTGGGCACATAACAACAGATACAAAGATGAAAAGATTGAGCTTATAGGCCCGTGCGACTTGCGGAACACGCAGACAACCATAGTTCGTGTGGCCCCCATGGCTGGCAATAACAGCCGATACACGCCTCGGTATCGAACGAAAGAGGCTTTGATGTGGGCTTCGGGTATGTCGGTCCAGGCTGCTTCCATACGTTGGCACAGTTCAACAGGCGTAGCTGCGGGTGGTACTTGCCGGACAATTCGGTTGCCGATCAGCGACCAGAAGTATTCGATGGGCGATAATCGGAAGAACAGGCAGGCCACTACAGCAGTGATACCTGGTGGGTGGTGAGGAATATTGCACGATGCGTGCCACGTGCGGGCGCGCATTGTTCTGCTAAAACGTGGCCGCTGACAGGTCCTGCAGGTAAGGGAGGACTACAGGCTCAAAAACGTCGAAGAAGTAGCGGTGGCTGTTGAGTGTACCGGCGATGCGTACCAGAGTGGTGCGGGTGTCATATTCAATTGTGCCCTAAACCATAACGCCAGGCGACGGCCTGGTATGGCGATGAATAATGCAAGCGTCATACAGTCTCTCGCAGTGGTGCCGCCACACGCGAATCCGACCATCGTGGTGTTGCAGGAAGACGCGGGATTCTTCGGAGAAGACAATGTCGTGCCATTCCATAATCCAAGTGTGGCGTTCAACGGCCCACTGCCGCCTCACTCGCCGGTGGTGTAACGCCAATGATAATCGGAGCAATGGGCGCCGCGCGACAAATCCCTGCTCCTTTAGACGACGTCGAACGTTACGTGCTGTTACAGGTTTTTGCGAAACAAACCCCAATACCTGCGCTAACGTTCGTGATGTGGCTATGCAAGCCGTCAATGCCTGCCGCACAACATGCCGGTCCTTTCGCTCGGTGGTATGCCACGGCTGCGGCAACCGCTCACGTCGGTCCGTCCGTCCCTCCTGCCCCCACACCGAATCCATACTCGCTTCACTGTGTCTGGATGTCGTCCCACACGGGCGCCGATGTCTCGGTACGATAAACCGCTGTCGCGATAAGCCACTATTCGTCTCTGTCTAACTCCGAAACGTGCTGGAGTGACTGCCGTATTCTGCGACGCGGCATTACGAAGTTTCCCACGCACAGGTCCGGCAGTACAACACACTTCAACTACTTACACTCCGCCTTATGTGCACCTTTCTTATATGCTTTTTGGTGGCGTGCTGGGCGCACATGATTTGCATATGCCCTGCAATGCTAATCGTTTGCATGTCCTCTCGCGGGCAACGTATGCTGCGAATTTCAGACCAATCGGATGTTTCCTTCTTGGTGTTGCATTTTGTGTGGCCAACAGTGCATATTAAATTAAATAGATATATTTCTGCTAGAATTATGCAAGTTCTCACTGTTTCTTTTTTTATTCTTTTCATTTCTTTCTTCCCTTAATATTGTAAAATCAGGAGGGCGTTCCCAATGGGGCAATGGTCTAAGTGCTGGATGCTGACCATTCGTCGGAGACGTGCCCATGTTCGGATCCTTATGTGGCATGGATTCCCTGTTTTTCTTACGCTACTAGATTTCCTCTTCTCAGGAATCCGTGGTCTTAATTAGGAGAAGCGAGCTCGTATATCCCATTGAGATGCTCATGTTGGTCATTGAACCACCAAGCAAAAGTCCGCAAGTTCATGTTCTTTCAAAAATACTTTGTTTACCGTTTTGAAAAAGGTGCGTTTCATTTCTTGTAAATAAATACATGTTAGAAATTTTAGAGATATCTTGTATTTGAAACATTTTAAATTTTGCTGGTTAGAAAATAGTTTCTCTTCATTTCGAGCATTATTCTTATATAGAAAAGGTAGGGAACCTGAAGTTCACAGTCACCCTTTTTAGGTCCTTGAAGCATTTTACTGTACGTGAATTACAATATGTCATACATAGCATCTCATCTCAGTATTCGAAACTTCATTTCAGCAAGTTATAAAAGTTATTCTAAGAATTCACAGAAAATTAATAGAATCCCTGGAAACGGGATTAAGTGACAAGGTGAATTTGTTTGTGAATGTATTAATAGATCAATCAAAGTTTCAAAAAGCTCGTTAAACTTTGCAATGGTAAGCTTGTGTAAGAAACAATTACAAGAGGTTTCTCCCCAGGGGAATTCGACTATGCACATAATTGCAAGCTTGTGTAGCAGGTAATTTTTCCTTTGAAGAAACAACCGTTGTTCAAAGCACGAGTTGCAACTTTTCCGATTGACATTCAGCTAAAATTCAGAGTTTTTTAAAGACGCGTTACCATCTTTTGAAATCACCGTGAGGAAAAATGTTTCACGATTTATGATTGCAAAAAGGTTTCCTAACTTATGTCCAGAGTCCCAAACCCTCAACACGCTGTGCCATTTGGTCGGAAAAAAAAGGAAATTGTTTTTAGGAGCGGTAACAGAGCGCCCTGATAGAAAAGTTAAAAAGAAAAGTATAGAAAATATAAAAGGCAAAAATATACGGTTTCCCGTTAAGTAGAGGCGTTGTAAGCTGTCCTGCTTACTTACCTGAGCTATCTCACACTGCGGACGGGGAATTTGGTCCATAGTGCCTAGGTGCAGTGACCATCCGTTAGCATCGGAGCCTCATACGCAGCAGGGTTCACTGAATTGTAGTTTTTGACACAGTTCCTGTAGCCCGCTGTTTCATTCGGCCAGTGAGATGCTCTACTGTAGCGTGTACATCGCCCGCACGCATAATCGCAGCAGACGATCACCTCTCACATCAATGGCATGTGGTGCTCGGCAGTTTTCACTTCTGTTTATTCGCAATGGTTCCATTTCTTCAATCACGATACACTTTAACCAGAGCAGCGCGCGAACAGTTCACAAACTGAGCTGTTGTCGAAATGCTTCCACCATTGGCCCGAAATCCGATAACTATCCCTTTTTGAAAAACGGACAAATCCCTCCTTTGTCCATGTCAGCAACGAGTGATACGTTTTCAGAATGCCTGCAGCATACCTTATATACCCTTCAATCCAGCTCAGGAACGTGTCTTCTTTCATTGTCTTCTCGCTGTTGACGTCAAAAGTAAGAAGGAATCACAATAATTTGACTCGACTGTGTATATGCGATATAAATGATTTTGTAAATATGTCACTATCATGAAAATATTTTTTATCTTTTTAGAATTCATTACTAAAATTCAGGTTAGAAACATAAACCTTGAAGCACAAAAATATATGTAAATAGAAGGTACAATGAATTTAATGGACGCGATAATTTCTAATTCCTCGTAAATGCCGTTTTTTGTTGTTATTTGTTTTTCTACTTTTTATAATTTGTTCTCATTTATAATATGTACCTGTTCTAACTTAATATAGCAAAGAACACTTTTTTCGGAAAGTTACTCAATTTTTTAAGGAAAGTACTACTATTGGCATAACAAATTGCCTAAAAATTATTAACTGTTCTGTTAGAATAACTTCGTATTGATACCGTTCTACAAGAGGTATCATATTCCTTAATTGCGCAACACTAAGTTGATTCAGCCTTCAGCAGGCAAAGTTTAGAAAGTGGTAAACGCAATCTCTAGTTTGTGTTTATTTTGAATAACTCCTAGTATTCACATGCGCTTGTTGGATATTCCAAAAAATGTTCATGTACTTAACGTTTCCAAAAGAAAAAATTAGAAATTGAGGGGTTTTCTTTTTCAAATATTTATTTATCTTGTTCCAAAATCTGTAGCCGTTTCTTGATTTGTATTATCATGCATTACAAGTTTCCTCTCGGTGTGTGCAAATGATGTTTCATACCTCTAAAGCAGCCTGAAAATTCAAAATTGAGTTTAGGATTATTAATGTACATGTCGCTGGTGTTCAGCTTCTACAAAAATGCTGTTCTCATTTCAGAGAGTTCTCGAGTCACGCCGAAGTATCTCCGCACTTTCGATACTAAAAAACATTTTAATTGGGCATATTTTCCAAACCTTCCTATTTTTGCTACTAGCGGAGGTGCAACTAATCGCTTCAGATTTTCTTTGGTTTCTGAAATTCTCCTCTGATACTTCTTGTAACTGCCGTAAAAGAACGACCGGACCTGTATTGTATACGTGACCGATTATATTAATCTTTCTGTTTCAGCCACACGTCGGGACGTAAACCTTTTTCACAGTTCAATTCTACACATTTAACTTTCAATTTGAGAATATTTATTTAACTTCATCTGTTTTAATTAATTGTTGCAAACTTACCGTGAATTTGTTCGAGATGGAACGGAGGTAACGTTTTATTTTATTTTATTTTATTTTTCCTTTTCACGCTAAGAAAGTAAAAATACTTATCAAATAACTTCATTATTTAGAAATATAAATTCTTAAGACAAACCGCATACACTGTGTCTTTAACATAATCAGTTTGTATGGTAAATAATGATTCTTCAAAAAAGGAATGACAAATTGGTGCACTTATTATTTGTTTTAAACATTCAAACTACTTTATCAACACAAGCTACACGGAGAAAAAACACTCAAGAGCTCACAAGATACAAAACGTACCACAGCACCCTAAAATGAGCAAAACAATGTTTAATCGTTAATGGCGTCACCCTAAAATTGGAAAATACATTTTGACGGGGACACTAAACGAAACATTTTGTGCCTTCTAATCTCATATGCCAGTGTCGGAGTGGTAGTAATTGGATTTATTTTGTTTATTATTATTATTTTTTTAATTAATAATGTAAATCAATTTAGAAACATTAACAGACTTTGAATGTATGATTACATTTTCCTTAATGCAAAGAAATGATTTAACCGAGAGAAAAGGCATTAAGTCTCCATAAATGAGATATGGAATCATAATGCTGATATGGAAATTAGGGCAAGAGGAGCATATTTAATGCATCAAACTATAAGTTAAGTGGAAGCCATCTCAAAAAATATGATTTTCCGTGATGATACCTGACTATGAAAATAAATGTAAACGTTTACGTTTAGGTTTATTATTCGTAAAATAAATTTATTAAAATTTTAAGACGCATTTAAAATATAGATTTTCTTAATTTACCTTGACGCTATTAAAACGGCGTAAATAATAAAGATTGGAATCTGTACCCAGTAACACGATCTCTGTAGAGCTCATGGGATTTCAGAGTAAGATATAAAAAACTGAAAACCATAAGAGTGGTCTGAGTTTTATGTTCAAAAATTTAGTAACCTTCCCTTCACCCCCCCCCCACACACACACACATCCGTAGATAAAGTCATATACACTTGTGTCCAAACTTTAAAGCATAGTGTAAGAAAATTTGACTAAGACCGAAAAATCACGAAAATACAGCAAAGTCCGTAAATCCGTGAAATCTCGGCAGAGTCCAAAGAAATAGGCCTAGGATGGCAAAAGTAAGAAAATTTGACTAAGACCAAAAATCACGAAAGAACGACAGAGTCCAGTATAAGACGAAAATTTGTCAGAGAGAGAAAGACATTTCATAACGGACGAAAAGGGGAAGAAGCGTAATAAAGTACAGAGACGTAGGAGTATACAAATATAATAGAAATAATGACTGAGTGTCATGTGACGAATGATTAAAAGGTGAAAATTTATATTTGTGAAATTTAGGTAAAGCTTCAAAAATGCGAAAGCGACATTTCTTATCGAAATTGTCCATTAGAAAAGTAGATTTTTTATTATTAACTCAAAATGGTAGAAAAGCAAAAAAGTAGATATGATTACACCTGATCGGATTATCGGATTTTGGAACTGTGCAAGACAGACGCAGAGTGATATTCTAGAGACACTGGAATGTCGGTCCATTGTATCCAGACTTTGGTGAAGGTGACAGAACACCGGAGATGTTAATCATCAACCTCTTGCCACCGATTAAATCCGCTGGGGATGAGAGGTATGTGGCGCAAGCAATCAAACGTAACAGGTCGATATAAGCGAGTGCGCGCGTTTAAGAGATGTCTGCGGTTGGTGGACCAACAGTTTCAAGGCAAGAAACATACGGAATGCTCAACGAACAAAGGACGTCGCTTAAGAGATATCTGCGGCTGGTGGACCAACAGTTTCAAGGCGAGAAATACACAGAAGGCTCAACGAATAAAAGACCTCGCTTAAGAGTTGTCTGCGGCTGGTGGACCAACAGTTTCAAGACAAGAAGTATACAGAAGGCTCACCGAATAAACGACCTCGCTTAAGAGATGTCTGCGGTTGGCGGACCAACAGTTTCAAGGCAAGAAATATACAGAAGGCTCAACGAATAAAAGACCTCGCTTAAGAGATGTATGCGGTTGGTGGACCAACAGATTCAAGGCAAGAAGTATACAGAAGGCTCAACGAATAAAGACCACGCTTCAGAATACCTTAATTTTGCAACCGTCGGAAAGAAATACCACGGAAGAGTGGTTTCAGAACGTCAATCTTGGAATGAAATTCAATGGGCCAATCTCCTCTTATACGACGAATCCAGGTTCATACTAGAAAGGGAGAACTATCATGTTCTCATCTGGATAGAACACTGGAACCTATAATCCTCTCCCTCTCCCCACATACACACATCCGAGGAATGCACCATTACAGGGGTAGTGGCTTACTTGTCTGGAATGGCATTATGTCCAACGACCTCAAATAGCTCTGTGTCTAGTCGGAGATACAAAGAAGAAGAATTTGATCCCTTTGTGAAGTTTTTTTGGAGGGTGCCGTTGGTCGAGATTTACAGTTCATGGACGGCAACTTGAGTCCTCAAAGAGCTGCTACTGTCGATAATTATCTGGAAAGTAAAGATATCAGATGTATGACACGGCGAGATCATTCTTCAGGCTCCAACACATTAGAGCCCGTGTGCGATACGTGGATGAAATGCTTTGCATGTCGTCAACCACATGCCAAAAGTCTCGATGAATTACTATCTGCTCTTATTTACGAGTGAGATTTGGTGCCACACAGACTTCTTGTTCCCCTTGTCAACAACCTGAGAAATCGTATCACACTTGTATAGCTTTAAGGGGCCACCATACGCCTTGCTAAACTGTTCTACAAACAGAAACACCACCAGAAGATCCGTGCTATTTTCACCATTTTGGGAATATTGGAACGTTTTCCGGGTTCGTCACCTCTTTATGTGATTTGTGTTGCGCATTAAATTTCTCACTAATATTTCTATGCATAGTAAACACCCTAGTTGATTCTGCGTTCTCGTTTTCCTAATTTAACACATTTTGTTGATTATGCTTAACTTTGGGATACCAGTGCTGCGTATGAATGTCTGTGAGTCAATAAAACATTGAGATAAGTAACACACATGACACTACAGCCGCTAAACCATAAGCAAAATGATAAAAATGAGATTCATGGAGTTTTAGCTATTAGTACTACATTCAAGTTGCAGTAGCTGTGCTACGTCTGTTTTAACATGAGAGAATTTGAATTTTTAATATGGCGCGGATATTATGTTCCATCATGTGTGCGGTGAAAGATAAATGCATCATAACTATTGGTGTTTTGCCTCTACTGTTGCCACAAAATTAGTGTACGAGCTATCACTTCAAACAAATGTTTAGCAACGTTACTGAAAACTTCTTTCAAACATACATTGTACTAAGGAAGTTTAAATTTGTCAACGGTTCATGGGTTGTTCCTCGTGTTTTTTGAGTTTAGGGGACTCGAAATAATATTTCCTAAACAATTCTTTTATTACTAACCTGGTATTCTTTAAACTACCGCATCACGATAACGAGGGACAACCGTTTTTTCTAAAGTGTTACAAAATTAGGTTCATCATACGCACTAAAACATGTATCACTGGCACCGTGTATTTCCTTCGTTATATGTAATGTATTGTTTAAAGGGAAATTATTTCTTCAAATGAATGTGTGCAGATACTGAACATTCTGGAATATAATAAATTATATTTGCACAGACATTTGAATTTCATTTAAAAATATATTTTCGGTTTTATTTTTAAAAAAGAGTTTACCGAAATTTGAATTGTGAGTAATTTCATTTTGCTTTCGGTTCAACGCAGAGCACTCCTATAACCAAGGTGTAATTTGAACTAAAGTATCACATTTAGGCATACATTGTTTGATAAAAAGTTTAAAAAAATTATATATTTAAAAAAAGAAGCATGTTGTGCACAACACCATAAGTATTTGTATTCTTGGCGATTGTTCAAAATTCCAAATCTATCATGTGTTGAGTGGCATTGTGTGTGTTAAAGAATCAAAATTGGTAGATGTACTGGGACTCTAAGAATGAAAGAGAACAGCTTAAAAACCGCAGTATTTTAAACTACAATAACAATTATCTGAAAGTTCTGAAGTAAGGGGTAAAAGGAAATAGTACGGAGCATAATATTACATTTTGTAAGGATAGTTTTCAAAATTTTTGATCATAAACAAGGATTTCAGTTTCAATCATTTCTGTATCCGCAAAGGAGGCAAATGTTACAAAAAGGATAACACGAGATTTCATTTTAAGATTATTATGTTAAAAAAAAATAAACATATTTTTTTTTCAAACAGGGGTTTTCCAGAATTATGATTTACTCATATGTATAGTATTTTGTTTGGAACTGTTTTTTTTTTTTTCTCAGGTGGCGAAATCTTCATGAAGAAGAACAATCGTCAAAAATTAAGCGCAAAATCTTAAAATACGGTTTATCTCTCACAAGATAGAACCGAAAATGATTTAAGAAAATTTGGCTAATATTCACAAACTAGAAATATTGTACCTTTCAAAGAAACGTCTACCTAAGGAGGATCCTCCTCTCTACAAAACCGATATGAAATTTGATGTTTGACAGAATTTTTTCTTTCGGGAATATATTTGAGGATGTTCCTCTAAAAATTTTGAATTGGCATTACTAGTTCTATAAGAATCCAAATGTTTTAGTGATCTCCAGAAAATTATTAAATTCCATACAAATTTAATGCCGATAATTTCCATGAAAGTTAATCTGTACGTTCTAATACCACATACAAAAAAATTCAATTCTTTTATAGGGGGGAAATACTAATATATAATAACACAAGAAATGTTTTTGGTGTCGTCACACCGGTCGCTCGAATATCCTGTGAGCTTGCATTTGCGTAAGCAGTCCGTGGCTCACAAAATATCCCGCATGTAGCCAATGCATCGCAAAGAGCAGAACTTCTAATTTAATAAGATTCATCTTTTTGCAAACTAAAGTTGTAATAACCGAATTCTTGATTTGGTGCTTCTAATAATATCAGAATCATCCGGAAGTTCCATGAATTTAATGTTTCCGTGTGGTATTGTGTTTGATCAAGTAGGTTTTTCAAAAGGAACATGTTTTTCGCGGCAAGACAACTTAAAATTGTTGATAACCTATGTCCTGGAAACTTGGTCACGTGTTTCGGTGTGTTAGTGACCTCTTCTCCGGAAGATTTTTCATTTTGGAGTGACGCAAAAAATGAGGTCTAGTTTGGAAATTCTCATTTGAGCACAACGCACAAACATTGCTGTACTCAAATATTATGCAAAGATGTTCGGCTTTTCGTACACCCTAAAATACATAAAAAATAATACTGCATTATTTAGGCGTACTTCCAATAAACGACAGAATAAGGATATTGGGTATGGAACCTTTTACAATGCGTTTTAGTAAAGCAAAATGGGAATACTACAGTTACAAACTCAACAATTCGCTTCTTTTTAATAATTTCTTTTACAGCTATTTTATTGAAAAACATTTTATATACTATTTCTTATGTACAACTATATTGTATTAGTACAAAATACTAAAGTTGATTAACTGCAAATGTAAGATGACAATATGCTATAAATTAATGTTGGATTCTTACCGTGAGGTCAGCAAAGCATACATGCGCCATTTTTTTTGTTTCTGTGGAACTCTATTAAAGATCAGATGTAGCTAAATGCCAAACTGGAAGAAATGCAATCCATTAAAATTCATTGGTTGTCACTGTTCAGTTTGACATCCTATGAATATAATGGATAGTTATTTCAGAAATCCATAAAAATCGCAGTTTTTTCCTCTAAACTGTCTTTCAGAATTCCCTGATCTTTTTTAGAATATCTGGCGCTTAACATTCAAATAATATTTTATTTTTTTCGAGAAAAACAGCTGTTTTACGAACATTCCAATTATGTATTCACTGTCCCAGGATTCTGTGAAGACTTATACGTGAAATTTAGAAAAGTATTATAAAGTGGATTAGCTGTCACTACACAACTTCTGAGATCCTCATTTGGACACGTTGTTTAGACTTTTCCCCGATAAATTTTTTACGAGACATATTGCATTTACCTTAACCTCAACTACACGAAACTTTAGCTTAACTTTAACCATACATAACTACAGCTTAACTTATATTATACCTAATATCTGTTTCTATCAAACTAGTTGCTTTCCGCTATATTGTTACAAATCGTATTAGAAATCTTCCTGTGACTCTTCTGTTCATAGTCTCAAAAATTCAAGGATAAGTCCGTTATTCTTGCTGAAACATAGTTTCAGATATCTATTCGATTTGGTGATTTTAAATCAAAAGTAATGCCATGCAATTGAAAATGTGAGACTTAAAAATAACGACAATAAATTGCTTTCTGATTTCCTTTCTCTTGTACAGGGGTGTGGAACCTGTGGACTTCTAGGCAATTAAGTGCGGCCTTTTCGGTGAATCCAAATTTTCAGAACAAATCATTTTATTTGTATTAATATGTTTTTGTCCGTCTCTTATTATTTTTAATTTAATCTTAAAATGACTTTGTGTAAATCTTATTATTTTTAATTTAATCTTAAAATGACTTTGTGTAAATTATCAAAGTGTAAAAGAAGATTCAACGAAACAATACTCCCCGTCTGACGGCCGCAAATAAAACATTAATATTAAAATCATAAGTGCTATTTTGACACCTGCTAACCTTACGATTTCGTTCTATGGCTCATGAAGAACTAGAGACGGATTTGATTGAGTTCTCAGAAAATGACATTTTAAAGTTACTTTTTAACGCTAAAATAGATTCATTTGAAATATTTAAAATGCAATACAATACCTACACCATTAACAACATGCACGAAAAATGCTTGCTTTTCAACCTTTTATTGCTGCAAATCTACTTTCTTCTACCTAACCCAAATCAAGACACCTTTAAGGTCACGAATAATCGATACCGATCTTGAGGGTCAGCTGAAACTGCGGACCTCCATGTTGCAAACGAATATCCAAATGTTTCTTTAACAAAAGACGAGCACAACAAAATAATTAAAAGTTTAGTTAACTTTAGAATTAACATTTTGTCCCATTCTCTTCAAGTTAGTATATACTAGGAGTAGTAAGATTTTTACAAAATATTTCGAAGTGTATCGTACTGCAATATCTTGAATGCGGCTTTATTAGATTACAGATAATTTAAAGCGGCCTTTGAACATGAAAAGGTTTCTCACCACTAGTGTAGTCTATATGGAAGTTATGCACTAGTTTTTTTACAAAAATATAATTATTTAAAAAAATATTATTACAGAGGCATATCACTTTAAAAAACTGTATGCTTTCCTAGTATTGATCTCCTGTCCGAAAACGGCTGGCTGAAGAATTAAAAATTAAAATCCCATCACCTTCTCATCTGTGACTACGTCATCTGTACCGAATGATAAGAAGCTATTTCTGAACTATATCTTTTGAGAGGCCTTTCGAAATATTTTGCGAATATGGAACGTGGGCTGAACGATAGAATTATTAGCGCAATGAAACAAGAAAAAAATTAGACATTGCACAATAATAGCCCGATTATAACTGTCCAGTTTGTGGAAATCCTGGGTCACAATTAATGTAACGCGAATTATTATTTCTATTCCAAAATCAGCCGTGGATGCATTGACCCTCCTCTGTCGGTTGTAACCTGGTTAATCACAAGCGTTAGTGGATTAGTGCTAACCAAAACACTACTACGATGAAGAATACAGCAAGAAGCAGCCTAATAATAACCTAATTCGGAGGAATTCATGATCATGCTTTTGTAGAACTCGCGAAGATTCTGAACAACCTTTCTGGATGATATGACACCGTAACAAACCAACAGCGCAACCTGCTGTATGAAACAGCATTATAAAATACGACTTTTATAAAATTAGTACCAGAAATGAAATTCACAATTTTTGACAATTGCAGGAAATAGTGTTAGCGTCCTTTGCAACCAAAATTAAAACACTAATTATCAATTTAGCCAGCTCACAGTATCACTTCTATCTGATTCTGGGTCACCGCATGTATTCAAACGGTACGAAGTCTTTTTCAGAATCCAGAGGGCGCTGAGATGTATAATATTGGCATCAGCTCACCGTTTTCAAAAATTCATCAGGGACCAACAGTTCATCACATGAAATACGGAGCGGTACCATTGCCGTTTTTATGTCTCACTAAATATAACCTATGTTAGGATTCAACATTTAAATACTGTACATAAATAAATGTTCTTAATTTCAACTATAAATATTTCATTATCATTGAAGTCAGCTTGTGTATTCGAAGCTCATACTACGTGTGTAACAGTATTATAAAGGACCTTGTCCTAATATACATTGCCTATCTCCCACGTAATTTGGTGTTCAGGTGTATATATGTATAGATTGAACTTCTACTAAAACGGTACCAGTTACTTTTCACAGAGGAATCCCTTTTCGCTCTTTGTGCTTATACTCGACGAAAACACGTGTGGAGGAGATCAGGAACACGAATGCAGCCACATTAGTTACAGTCCGTCCACCTTACCAGTGACAATCAGTTCTGGTTTGCGCCGGAGTTGGTTTAATGCCCTTACTTCCTTGTATATTTGTCAAATCAAAATATGTCCTTAAATACACAGCGAGGAGATCATTGTGCCAATTCTAACTTTGTTTGACTCTGCTATTGAACATGCCTCTTGTTTTCTCGAAAACAATGGAACCAGTCATCGTTCCTTAATGTTTTTCAGGTTGAATAATCACGATATTAAATTGTTAAAGTTGCCATACCACTCTTTTGAACTTTATCATATTGAGAAGGTTTGAAAAATTGTAGAGGAACGTCTGGAAAAGCACGTTCCATACCTCAGTTCAATGGAAGACTTCCATAACGTGTCACCAGTGATTCGGGATGAGCTGCTCCATACATACATCAATAATATAATTTCTATTTTGCGTCGTAGATGTGAATACGATTTTCAGCACAGAAGTGGTGTTAGCGGGAACTGATATCCAAAGACATGTAAATTCTACTCATTTACCATTTGATCCATATTTCAGTGCTACATTGTCGTGTGGAGAAATTGCACCATGCATTTTTTCTGTAAACGCACTGTATATCACTTGTGCCACTTAGCCTCACTGATATTTTTTTATGCTTGCTACTTGAGTCAAATATACACTATCTACCAACAAATAATTGGACACCCTTGCAATCGACGATATCTGCGGTCCTGATACACGTCACGGCCGCCGCCGTTAAATATCGTGTGGGAAACAACAACGCAAACAGTCGCATGCAAGATGCCACGCAGTTCGGAGCTTTCTGATTTCGAGAAAAGTGTAATCGTCGGGTATAACAGACATGACTGATCCATACGTGACATATCTAGAGAGTTGAATTACCCAAAATCGACAGTGGCCTACATGATTGGCAAGTGGAAGATAAGAGGTGACTGTCGGAATGTGCTCCGACCCGGCATACCCGCAACACTGGGAGTTAGAGACCAACGGGTGCTGGCCAGAGAAATTCGGAAGAACCGCACCAAATCGATGGGCCACATCCGCGATGAGTTTTAACAGGCATCCGGGAGTGTTCTTTCGATAAATACCATCCGTAAGGAAGCCCATCTGCTCGGTTATCATGGACGTTCTGCCGTTCACAAACCTTTGATCACCAAGTCCAATAGCGCTGCTCGGCTAACGTGGTGCAAAGAACGTCGACAGTGGACGATTGGACCGTGGAAACAGGTTCTCTGGAGCGACGAATCAAGGTTCACCCTCTACCGTTCGGATGGCAGGGTCTGGGTTTTGCGTCTGCCTGGAAAACTCTTCCTGTCGAAATGTACAGTATATATATTTTTCCTGTATAAAATTAGATGATGCATTCTGTGCACACTATTTGCTTTTTTTCCCTGTAAAATACACATAACTTTCGATTTCAGTGTTATCCTTATGATCCGAAAATTCCCCAAATATTTCCAGTGCCACAAAATTAGAAGTGGATCCTTGATATGCCTAATTCTGTTAAGCATAGTTGAACGAAAATAATTTTCAAAACCTGCTTTTTCAAGGGAAACTCACTGAAATCCGGGTGTTTTATCGGTTCCCATTCTAGTATGCGGTTGATTGCAGTGTTACAGGTTGGGTCGATGGAATGCAACACGTCAGTCAAAGTCGAAGTACAAGAGGTGCGATGCCTACAAGTACACCACTCTTAGTTTCGCGAACACCGTCAGGTTTGAATCTCTCCTGAAGTACATTGTTGACATTAAAAATGTCAGAACTTCGCTCTGTAAGGCAGGGTGTTACTTTGTCCAACGTTATTTATCCTGAGAAACTGATACCTAGCATAATGTTCATGTTGATAAGAACATTTCTGTTCTTTAATGAAAATATTTTTAGTGCACTGCAATGCGGGCAAAAAGGAACAAATGTTATATTTTTACATGATTATTTTTCTAGAGAAATAACTGACAGCATTTGGCTATTAAAGAAATAATTTACACTGAAGAGCAATTGAATTAGAGATGCCTTTCCAGTAACGTGTAGGACCACATTTCAGCCTGATGACGGCGACGATTTGTATCGGCATGGACTCGACAAGACACCGGAAGCGTTGGGAAGCCATACGGATCCACGACCCTAGAACAAGCTCCCACAGTTCACGAAGATTTGATGGCGGTGGTGAGAGCCCCAAACATCTCTCTCGATGGCATCCCAGATGTCCCCTATGGGATTGAGGTCAGGTGACCCAGCTGGCCAAGGAAGTGAGGTCAAGTCGGTTGAGTGTTCATCCAACCATTCGGATACAATTCTGGAGCGATGGCACGGTGCATTTTCTTGTTGCAAGATGAGGACCCCAGTAGGATGTTGAAATCGCACAAACGGGAGCAAATGGCTGTCCAGGATACTCTGGTAACGTTAACCTGTGAAGGACGATATCACACGTAACAGGGTTCACATTTCAGTCCACGTAAACATTCTCCAGACGAGAATGCCACCCCTACCAGCTTGAAGAGTACCCTGCTGGCAAGAAGGATCCATTGCTTCATGTGTTTTGGGCCGTACTCGTATCCTGCCATTCGCATGTACCAACGTGAATCTCGACTCATCAGTCCGGGCAACATTTTCTCACAGTTCTAGGGTCCAGTGGCGATGTTCCCGTGCCCATGCTAATCTTTGCACCCTGTGATGTGCTGTCAGCAGCGGTACTTTCGTGGGACGATGGCTTCTGTACCCATAGTGAGGAGATGGTTCTGGATGGTGTGGCTGCTTACACGTTTTTGTGCACCAGCGTATAATTACCAAGTTATGTCTTGCCCTGTTGCCGGTCTATCTGCTGTTGCAATGCGAGCTAGCCGACGATGACCTCGCTCATCCACACGCTGTTGTCGACGGCAGTTGGCCCTAGCAGGGATGGGTTTATCGGATTCGATGTACTCACGGTGCACCCGTGACACAGTGGCTCGTGAAAATCCCAGTACCAGCACGACTTCCGAGATGGAGTGACTCATTCGTCGGACCCAGACAATTAGCCTACGATCAAATGCGCTTAGATCCTTCGTCTTACCCATACTGCTTCCGACTCTTACTGATTCCTGTCGCATTACTCCTTATATTGTCGGATCGCTGCATACGTCATGTCGTTTCCGTTTACAGGGCCACCCACAGCTGCACATTTGCATAACGCCAGCTGTCTCTAATTCAGTTGCTCTTCAGTGTATAATGAAAACAAAACCTGCATACATTTTCGATGTTATTTAAATCTTACTTTATTTTCTGTTGTATAAAGCCTCTCAGGAACTACTATTGAAGCTCACGCAATAGGGTAGAACATGTTAAATGAATAGACATATGCATTTAACTTTAATAAATATTGTGATAAGGATATAAGTTTACCGTTTAAAGGAAAATTCTAATTTCAAAATTTTAGGTCAATAAAATTCGTCTCTTCTTCTTTCAAACATTTTAGTTACATTCAATTTTAACGGTTAAAGAAACAGTTTTTAAAGTGAGCTTTACTCTCACAAGGAATTACATGCACAGCAACAATGAACAGATTTAAAAGTGAAGATAAAAGCATGTTAAATGAAGAATATTCATCGATCAAATCGAATAAGAAAATTTAAAATTTATATCATGTTTAAAAAAAAATTTCTTGGGATTTCCAGCTCCCAGTTGTTCTAGAGTCGAACGGCAGAAACCATTTTTATTTCTTTTATCCTTTGTCTACACAAACACAGACATATAAAAAAATGGACACAATTAATCTCTCTTTCTCACGTGTAGCAATAGTTCAAGTACCTTAATTCTATAAGGATGTTTTGTACTTGACTAGCGGTTTAACGGACATTGTGAAAAACTCAATGGTTTATAAATCGTTGCCCGTCACTAATTTGGGGATACTGAGTTGAGAGTGTCGGAACCATGTGAAACACACCAGTTAGGCCTAATCTGGGATTGGAGCATGGATTCACCTCAGGCAAAACATTATAAGCAATCGCCTCGCGTTACTTGGCCACCGAGGAAGAAAGATTCTTCAAATTTATTCTGGAAGCGAATCCCAGGAAGTGCCACCAATAAGGAGTGCGTCACATCTCTCAAGGACCTAGGAGTTCCTCGAATTAGGACCTTCAGAAAGCACTCTCGAGTCAGAACACCCTATCCTGTCAGAATGTACTACCTAGTGAACCGGGGTACTGTCCAACAACCACTACTCCACAAATTTTCTCAAGTCTTCTGTAACACAGTGGTCATACAGAAATTTGCAAAATCTATGCGAGTGAGCAATTTTTCTTTAGCACACAGAAAATCTGCAGCACCCAAGGTCGAGCAAAGTATCCCCAGATCTTCTAGAAGGTCCCATCCTAAAAGAAGACAAAGGATATCCTCTATATCATCTTTACCTGATGAAAAGGAATTGGATGATGCTTTCCAAAATCTGAAGAACCTTTTCCATCAAAGCAGGCGTAGGAATTACCTTCCTTACTTTCTTTTCTGACAGCACGTGAGGTTACAATGTGGTGTTTATAAATTTCGTCTTTTGGGAAGAACATTCCTCGGTGCTTACGTAGGAAAGGGGTGCCACGACCATTTTGGTATTTTTTTTTAAACAATCCCTGCAATAGTACAATCTCGGTTCTACATATTGCAATTAAAGTTAACTGCGATGAAAAACAACTAATTTGACCTCTACCGCACGAACAACGTTAAATAACTACATGGAAACATTAGGGTTTCGCCCGAACCCCAACCAGTGACACCAAAAATTTAGCACCACAAGCAACCGCAGATAGAGTCTGTTCAAGACGTTAACCGAAACAATTTTAATGGTTAGCCTCTACCTGAAAAAAACATGCTTTTAAACTGATTTTGCAGTAACAATATACACTAATTGCCAAACACATCAGCGAACCAAGAAGGGTGCGTCGGATTGAAATGATATTTTAGCAGTCAGATGGTACATACCAAGAGCAAAAGTCATTAAAATATCACAGCAGCAGGACGATTTCCTGCGGACATACGGTACACATTCCAGTCAGTGTGAGTCCGCGTCGGACCCCCTCGTGTTTGGATACATGCAGTGATACGGTCCGGCATGGAGTCAAAGCGACGCCATATGTTATCCTGAGACAGATTGGCCTACAATTCGTGCAACTGACGCTCTAAATCACAAACACTGGGACATGGACAAGATAGCGTTCCTCTGGTCCAACACGTGATCAATGGGCGGGAGATCGGGAAATCTGGCAGGCCACGGAAGCGTCGAAACATGAACTCGACAGTCCTGGGAAACCCGCGCCGTGTTTGGATGGGCGCTATCATGCTGGAAAATAGCTACGTGCCGCCCCACTAGGAAAGCCAGCACATGGAGCGGCAGCATCTCGTGTACGTAGGGCTGGGATGTCATCGTCCTTCGGTTCACTGCGAAGGAAGTCTGATGTCATACCCGATTGCTCCTCATACCATCACGCTTGCAGTTCGAGACGTGTGCTCCTGTACACTGAGGTTAAAATTGTAGCGTTTATCAGCGGTTCTCCGCACTGAAAAAAACATTTTCTCACACGGTGGTCGTCTTTTCCCATACAGAAGCTGGATTCGTCGCTGAACACTATACGTCGCCAGTCCATGCCATTCGACGTTGCTCGCTGCTGTCAGCACTGCAAACGAAGCCAACGATGATCAGGTGTTAATGGCAAAAAACATAAGCGTCGTCGGGAGTGTAGATTTGCCAATGCCAGGCTTCTGGAAATGGTTTTTGCTGACACAGCAGATAATTGTACAGCCGCCACATGTCTCTGAATATAAGACAAGAACGTCTTTGGATCTGTGCTTGCCGATCTCACGATTCCACAATCCTCTCTGCTGGTGGTGTGTCTGGGTCTTCCAGAGCTAGTCCGCCGTGTCTGGCTGCCTTCCCGTGTCCATTGCTCCCAATATGTCCAACCGGCCAAAATGTCTGCTGGTTCGCTGCCCCGCCACCCTGTCCTTCTCCTAAAGACGAGACGGCCTCGTTAAAACTCTGTATTTTGCCCGTACGCACATCTACGGCGGCTCTCGGGCATGGCTATTGCTCAGGGATCACACTTGGCTCTTACCGTGCACTGCAGAGGCGAATGTGGATTCCTCTGCGCGGCACCCTATAAACATCCAAGGATTGCGATTGAAACGCTGGTTTTGGACGCGCGGGCATGCGGAATCGCACGAAACTTTAATCATTTGAATGTTTGATCTCCCTGTTGCTATTCGGCGAGTTTTGCGTTAATTGCACGGTTTTTTCTCGGTGCACCAATTTTTATAAAAATCAGTGAAGTAAGGAGAATCTTAATCATATGAAACGGAACTATACACCAACTGTACTTAAATAGTATAAATGTTTAAATTTAATTTTAATAATGATTCTTCGTGCGCTAAACAGTGTTTTAATTAGAAAAGCCTTTTCAGCACGATAAGGTATTATCTGTACTTAAAATATAAATTTTTAAGATACAGCAACTTACAAGATCTTTCAAAGCACCAAGTGCTCCATCATCAGGTATTTCTATTTACATAAGCAAAACAACGGATAAAAGCAAGAAGTATTTTCAAATTACGTGAGCAAGTGATAACAATAATGAACTTTACAATAAATATAGTGGAAGTTTGGTCATGTGCTAAAAGTATTCAACCAATATTACTATGAATTGCTATTACATATGCGAAGAAATATATACACAGATGATAATTAATAAGTTGACATTAATCGTCAAACTGTAAGTTAATTTTTAGGAGTTATTAATGTAGTACATACTATGTGGTACATTTTATGTAGGTTAAATTTTGCTTATGTGTAAATATTAAGTACGGCAAGGTTATTTAAGAAATACAATTTTTTTATAATAAATATATAAAATACCCCAAAATATATATTTTCAGAAAAACATTAGCAGACATTCGCCTGTCTGGTGAGTTTGCTGTTTTGTTGAAAATCAGTGTGATTGCCGGCTGAACATCTACCGCGACTATTGGGTTGTCGGTGCTACAAAGCAGATTTGTTCCTGTTGTGACAAATGAAATGGTCGAATTGACTAAGGATCATGTATAATCAGGTGCGAAAGTAAGGGATGGGAGACAGGAAACCATTCGTGCACATCCAGGAAATCAAAATCGATATGCGGTTTAAAATGTCTGTAGTGATAGTATGATGTAAAGCATTCTTTGTGCAAGATCAATCTCTTGGTATTTGAAATGAGCGGATATGCTTTCAGTGATCCGTGTCGGATAACAATTCTGTACTATAGAGAATGGCAGTTATCTCGCCAGACCAAGAGTATATATGGCGCTTACTGCATGAGTGCAAGTGTCTTCAATTATAACACTTTTCATTTAGTAATGTTTTCTTGCACAATGCTCAGTCGAGCATGGGTTAGTTGTATTTGGCCTTAAAAACAAGAAAGTGAAGAAAACACGGAAGATGCATTTTTAACTAACTGTGCTGTGTATTAAAGGGAAGGATTCTCATGTTTCGCCTCTGATAAGAAAAATGCCAGTAGACACCAAACTCGTTTTGACTCATACAGCAAAGGCAGCATCTGATTATTTCTAGTTTAACGCTGAATTGCACTTCTTATTAGACGATTTTACTAAGTCTGCATTTAAATATCATTGTTCTATGAGTTTTCTTACTGCTTGCGGCATTTATGTGGCATAGCGTGCTTCTGTTTTTGCAAAAACCTGATTACTGGATTACACTTAGCATTTTTGCACAGAGTGATTGTAAAGTTCCCGAACCTTGAAATTTAAAAAATATAGCGTATGCTGTTAGCAAAAGTTCAAGCAATTGATGTGGCAACACGAGTCAGCAATTCGTCTAGATCAAATAATGCGCTTGTCGAATGGCTGATGAAAATTGGCAGAATGCCAGAAATGAATAACTTGTTCCATGTGTGCTAAGCAGTTTGCACACTTTAGCGTCGCCATTTGCACAAAGGCATGGGTTTGTCGAGATAACAGAGAATTTGTTTACTTTAGTGTTATTTGAAAACGCAGTCTTACAAACAGTTTACAGAAAAATTCAGGAAAAAAGTTCGCAGCATACTATGGTAAGTAAAACAACGATACACACTTTACTCGCACGATTTCGGAAAACTGAAAGTGTTGATGATATGCTTAGGAATGGCAGGCCAAGTGTGTAAACGCCGGAAGTGAGAAACGATGTTGAAAAACGTATCCAACACCCACCTACGAATTCGTTTCGTCGCTAAATTAAATGTATCCGTGAAGATGTTCGTACACGAAACGACGAGCGTGAACATTCGACTTTTTATTGTAAGCCATATTAAGGAAAATAAAAACGCATTTATAGTAAAACCAAAATTTTCCTAAAAATCTTTTACAACTTATAGAACGATATATTGAGAATACAATAAGTAACTGATATTTTTGTAAGGCGTATTTAAATTACGTGTAAGGAAGGAAATGACTAAACTTTCTCTAAATTAGCATTGCCTTTTAATATTATTCACGGTTTCATATCTATAAAATAATTTATTATTTCAGCATTACTTTAATAAGCGTTATAGAGGCATTAAAATACTGTTTCCAAAGCTAGCGTTTCATTACGCACATAACAGATAGCACCTGAACAAAGCAGGCTGTTGACAGAGCACCATACACCGAAACATCATGGAACTAGGATAAATTAAGAAATTCAAGCTTTGTACATTCTTTCTTAGTAATTCTACATGTTTTCAGATTATGTCTGCGTCATTGACTTGGGTTTGCATGTTTCACATATTAAACCGGTGAAAGGACTTGAATAAAATTCTTTAAATTATGCTTCATCATTAACTGGCGTGTATGCACTATTAGTTGCTGCGGTACAATTGTTAAAGGATAATACTTTCGATGTCGAAGAAGCTTGGGTTCAACTAAAAGCAGGTATTACCGAACAAAGAACTTCAACACCCATGTTTTAAATTTTGCATGGAGCTCTGAAATATTGTTAGATAACCTAATGTTTGGGTAATGTAAGATAATACTCCACAAACATCCATATTAACACCTTCTTTTGTTGAAACAAAAATAACGCTCTTTGCAGAAGAGATGCAAGAGTTATATCAGTTATCTAGCGTGCCCTCAAAAATGTGTTTCCGATGGGTACATCGCGAATACATTTTGGAGTAGCCAATTGAAGAAATGATATGTCTGACTCTTTCGTTTATGATTCCGAGCCTAGCTGCAATCCGCCTTTTGGTGATACGGATTGCATTTTGGATGAACTCATCAACTGCTTTTCAGTGATTTTCGTGAGTCACTAAAGCTGGTCTTTCATTGTGAGGTTCGTCGACAAAATTGGTTTTCCCCTGTTTCCCGTTCTTACTGACGAAATTTAATGTCCCAACGATTTACTGTACTTCCGCCACAGTGATTGCATCATCCAGCCTCTTTAGGGCGATGAATTTCAGTTGGCGTTACGTTTTCACTACTTAAAAATTCAATCAGTGCGTGTTGTTTTAACTTCCTTCACATGTCCTCATCATACGACGCTATGTTAACATGTGCAGATCCTCAACCTCTGTAAGGAAAACAATGAAATTTGCCACCATTGTGACCTTCAGACTTAACGGTGACACGCACAAAACTGAAACCGGGACAAGGAAGGTCCTTAGGTAAAGTACTGGGACAAAATACTTCCTGAAACATGAATTTGTTATATTTTGACCTGCAGTTTTCTTTGATTTATGAACTCTGCTCTCGCTAGTGATACATTTAATAAGATGTAGTCATGAATATTTATTAGTCTGTAATATAATATCGTTCTGTTTTTATGAATGTACAGGGAACTTCCAATACTGATTTATTTACTATCTTTGACTTTTTTTCAAAGAGATAGAACTTATGAATGATTTGAATTACATTATTTGCATATTTTCCCTGTATTTCGTGAAACAATTACCTTCGGAAACCTTGAAAATGTTCATCCTCTTAAGCGGGAATTGAATCGCACCTTACGCTTTGCTAGTCATTACACAACCCAGGGCAAGAAAATTCCAAGTAACTGAACATAAATATCTGAGAACCTTAAAATTTTGCGCTAGTCGAAACTATTCCTGCCTCATCGTAGTGTCTCACGACCTTTTCTCATATCCAATGTCAGATGTGGGTCACAAATTCCAGTGATGAAAGTACGTCATATGCAATTGGAAAACGAATTTACCGGAATTACATGGAATACAATGAAAATATACCAATAATAGCATTGCAGTGCCGATCATGTATTTATGGAAAATCATTTTTTGGGGAAATTCGTTTTGCAGTTGTTTATGAGTGACATTTAAATTGTGTCTTTTTAGTTTTAATTTTATTTACCAATTGTTTTTGATGTTGTACAAGTTTTTTCGCAAAAGACGTGACGGATTAAATAGTCATCTATATCTCAGATCGCGACACAGGGACACCAATGCATTTCCGAAAGCAAAATTAGGCCGTCACAGCAGTAAATATTTTGAATCAAAATGATGAACTTGAGTGTTAAAATGACATCTCTTTAACTTTGAAAAGGTACTTATCCAGTTACAAGGATGACTTTCGAGAAAATTAGCTTTCCTGAAGTACGAAACTTGCAATCAAACTAAGTAATTCTGTTTCCACTACCTGACGAAAATATATATATTTTATTTTATAGATAAAAAACTGATAAAAACTTTAACACACTAAATATCGAATTATGGCATGCATATCGAAAATCAATATACAAATGTCACCAGCAAAGTATTTCCTATGTAATGTCATATCGAAATTGTGCCGTAAAAGGTGTTGACTTACTTTAATTTCAGGTACATCCTTCGTATGTTTACGAGGCTTGTACCGAAAGTAATGCAAAAGGGGGCATAATCTTTCATAAACTGATAGAGATCGTTCAAATCTCAAATGTGTGTAGAATAACTCTTTCCCTATACAAAGGTACTACTCAATAAAGTCTCCATCAGTAGCCATGCATTTGCGCTTTTGTGGAACCCAATCATAAATCCCTTTCGAAACAGTTCAGGTGTGGGCTGTTGTACTCACTTCTTCACAGTCAATTTCAATTTGTCTGTGTCAGCGAATCGTTGCCCCTGAAGACTGAACCTCATTGAACCGAATTGGTAGAAGTTGGAGGGCGCCAGATCTGGGCTACATGATGGATGGAGACCACCGATCAACCTAATTTCCTGGTCGCCTGATTTGTTCCCAAAGACGGTGTGGTCCCCTATTGGCATGGTGAATGGAATATCTATTCATATTCTTATTCGGTCTCTTCCTGTTTATGGCTTCTCTAAACGTCTTGAGTGTCTCAATGCACCTCTCGCTGATCACGGTACGGCCACGTTCTAAAAAATAAAGGAGAATAACTACTCATCACACGAAATAGTCACTATGGCTTTTTGTGCTGATCGTTGGCTCTTGAATTTCTTAGGCCTTGGTAAAGAGGTGTGACATCATTCCATGGACTGATTATTAATTTCTAGATTGTACAAATACGCCCACGTTTCGTTCCCACTCCCGAAATCGAAAATCAGACATGTCTTCAACGGCTTCAAAGGCTTTCATTAGATCAGAGAAAACTTCCGCTCTTCTCTCATTCAAATAGAGTGTCAACTGCCAAAGTACCTAATTTGCATACACTTTCCCATACCCTGTGTCTCCCATCCCCTTTTGTATGGCATTCAGACCTCGGTGCAACTGCGCAACAAGCTCACGGGTTGTGACTTGTCTCACCACGCGAATCAGTTCATCCACTCGCAGACGATTAGTGTGATTTGTTCCCAAAGACGGTGTGGTCCCCTATTGGCATGGTGAATGGAATATCTTTTCATAATCTTATTCGGTCTCTTCCTGTTTATGGCTTCTCTAAACATCTTGAGTGTCTCAATGCACCTCTCGCTGATAACGGTAAGGCCATGTTCTAGAAAATAAAGGAGAATAACTATTCATCGCACGAAATAGTCACTATGGCTTTTTGTGCTGATCGTTTGCTCTTGAATTTCTTAGGCCTTGGTAAAGAGGTGTGACACCATTCCATGGACTGATTATTAATTTCTGGATTGTACAAATACGCCCACGTTTCATTCCCACTCCCGAAATCGAAAATCAGACATGTCTTCAACGGCTTCAAAGGCTTTCATTAGATCAGAGCAGACTTCCGCTCTTCTCTCATTCAAATCGAGTGTCAACTGCCAAGGTACCTAATTTGCATACACTTTCCCATACTCCGTGTCTCCCATCACCTTTTGTATGGCATTCAGACCTCAGTGCAACTGCGCAACAAGCTCACGGGTTGTGACTTGTCTCTCCGCGCGAATCAGTTCATCCACTCGCTGACGATTAGTATCAGTGGTCGCAGATAATTATCTCCACTGCGTGGTTTGTCTTCAGTTCTAGTTTCCCCTTCTTTAAACTCCTCCTTCCACCTATGCACATTGCGCTTTTCAATGGTGTAATCTCCTTAATTATTCTGTAGCCTTCTGTGGATGTCAGACGGCCGTAATTGAGTTCTTCCTTCGTGAAGAACTCAATTACGGCTCGTTGCTTCTGCTTAGAATCTATTATTTGTCTGCAATGAAGAAGAAAGGTTACTATACAAGAAGAGCTACTCTACCAACATGTGCAATATTAACGACATCTTTCAGTAAATAAAAGGGTTATGTCAACTTCTGCTTTACTTTCGGTACAACCCTCGTGTATGATCACTGTATACAGTTAGAATGATCCGTCAAATTTCTGGTGAAAATGATACATAGGATCACATATCCCGTAATTTTCCATTTACCTTTTGAACACTGTTCTAGGTTATTTGGCTATATTAGAGATTGAATTTCTCCTTGTTGATTTATGTGAATATATGCAATTCGAAAGATAAATTGTTTGCAATAATGCTACACAGTGTTACATTTGCCCCATGCATTCAACAAGAGTGATTTGTCTTAAATTCTCATGTAGAAAGAAAATTGCCTTTTTAGTAGCCCCAAAGGTCATACCACATCTAAGGCGAAACTTCCTGTAGGTTCCTGAACGTCTGTAATACGCATTCTTCACCTTGGGAAAAAAAGGTTCAAACAAATAAAGTGGAATGTGTATTTTTAAAAGTTAAAATTTAATAAAATTTATGCTATTTCATATTTTTAGTCCTTGCACTCATCAGCCTGACTGAACTTAAAACATACGTTATGTTACATGATATTACGATCCGGTATACTTCCGAAAGTACTGGGTTTTTCGTGTATGCATAAACTATGCCAAGATCACTGATGTTGAACATTTTTGCTTAGAGTTATCACTCGCACTAATGTGGAAAGATACGTACGAGTAATTCCCGAAAAACGCACACTTAAACAGTGTACTTTGTTACAACTGTGCACTTAATAAATTTGTTCGCGTTTGTGGAAAGCTTTTTAGGAATTCTGAAATGTCGTTAAAACTACGTTGCTCAGAGATTCATACTTTTCTTCACACTCATTTCATCTGCTTCTGGGCATGTCCCACAAAGGTACCTGAAGCCAAAAATTCAGTTGCGATTGTTTTGAAATTATATGCTCCTAAAATATGTTTAAATTGCCGTAAACCATTAAAGCTTGAATCATATGCAATGGGGATTTCCTAAATTTTTAATTGCTTCCTTGGCACTTTTGCTATTACCACGTGGTGCCCAGGCGCTACTACTTCACTCTACACGATTCTATCTAACACAAATTCTTAAAGCATGTAACAGAGTGATCCATATTTAACAGATTTATATTAGTTCATGTGTATATTTAGATTACCAAATCCTGTCGTTTTGGTTTTAATAATTGCCGTCGTTGTCATGAGCACTGCGTTTTCCAGCTAATGAATTCAACTATTTTCCTTTTTCTACGTTATGCAACATATACACTGAAGCGCAAACTACGATTAGCTCTTCCTCCGGTACTGAGAATCTGCACGATATATACATTTTATCAATGAAACTTTTGAAATAAAGTAATTTAGTTATTTTTCTAATTATTGACTTATGTGAATGGCGTGAAAATGTGCCACTTGTGGTTACCTGCAGACACAAGGAAAATTCAGCACATATGCATCACGATTTTCTGACGCCCAATATGCGAGAAGGATTCAAATGCCATTTACTGGTAGTAGTTCCCGAAACCAAACCACTTTAATCCGAAAGAAAATTTTTTCTCTGACAAAGTCTCTCTTTCACTACTGCACTCATTGATCTACTCTTCGGCAACGAAAAAAATAAGAAATTAAGCAAATGTTACCACAAAACAACTCCTAGAGAAGTAAATACTGTTTTACGACGTATTACACTTCTTTGCGACTTACAGAAATTAATGTGAGCAATTGGAATAAATATAATCAGATGTTTTCATTGACATTAAACTGAAAACTGCTGTAAATCATTTTAGTTCGAGAAAATAAAGGCGTGACAAATTGGCTTCTTTCTTTCTTTCATTCATTTAAATTATCCTCTAGGAATGTAAAGTTTAGAATATACACTTTTAGATCAAAGTACTCGAACACTTACCTATCCTTAGAAGCCCTATTTTTTAATATATATTTTTTTTCGAATTTTTCCTATTTGCAGCTATTATTTGCAGATATATTCCACTCAACTCTTTGCAGCTATATTCCACTCAGTTCGAAAAGCTTTTCATTTGATTTTTCCAGTTTGTTGTGGGACTTGCCTTTCATTCTTAAACAATAGAATTACTAAAGTCATCAATGATGCCGGGTGTTCAGTCTGACCGGTATTCGTTTTTCAAAATGCAGTTCAAGAGGGTTCCATGATGTTGCAACCGAGGCTCTGTGCAAGTCAGCCCAGTTCTGCCACATCCATCTCAACAACTCCCTGTGCCCATAGCCCACTTTGCGGACGGTAACATTGCCGGGTTAGCAAAGAATTTTTTTTTTCACTCAAGGGTGGCTACAATGTTTTGATTACAAAATTCTCAAATTATCATTAAAGGTTGTAGAGTTGAAATTCCCGGAATTTTAATAAAAGCGGTCTTGCCAGAGACACGAGAAAACAGAACAGGGCATATCGCCTTCCCGAACTAACTCCACAGTTAGCGCAGCACAGTAGGTCATATAACTGTAACCTGTAAAACATATTTCACACTGATACTCGTGACTCACTTATAAACGTGGAAAGAGCGAATATCTTTGTTTGATGTTCCTGGTCCACGTTAAATGTCTGTATTAATAATTCATTCACCTTCTTACTATGTCTTCAGCTGCTGTTTACCATCTTTGGTGAATCCCCAGCATTGTGCGGCGCTCCAAGATTTAACCTGCCAAATTGGCTTGGCAGTTAGCGTGTGTGAGCCTGGAGGAATTAGAGGCCGGTGTGGTGTAGCGGAACCATATCCAGCGCGTAACTGGAAGACCCCTGGGTTCGAATCCCGGTGGCGGCCAATGAGAATTTTTTCGTGACTCACTTATAAACGTGGAAAGAGTGAAAATCTTTGTTTGAAGTTCCTGGTCCACGTTAAATGTCTGTATTAATAATCTAAAGGATTTACCCCAACTTTGAGAAGTAGGCCTACAACCATTGTCCGGCTTCGACTGCTAGTGAACGAATATCAGCGGCCGAAAAGACATATATCACAAAGAACGGTAAAAACGACCAATTGAGTAAAACATGAATGAAACGGTGCAAAAGCAAGAACAAAATGGTGAAATTCGATTGAAATGAGAACAATAAAATCAGTTGAGAAGTAAAAACAACAAAGTTAAAAGTTCGAAATGACAAAACCACGGAACCTAAATACATTCTACCCATGCTATCAGCATCCATACATTTTTCAGCAAATATTATGCCTTCATCAGTGAAAGAGTTCACAAGTGCCTAGTCCTCCGCAATCAACTCAGATGTAATATGGATTTTGGATTTTGGATTGCAGGTTTAACGACCCCCGTGAGCAACTCAGTGGGGTATAAGCAGTCGCCGGCCCTAATTCAGGGTCACTGGTACCATGGAAGGGAGAGAACCAGTACCATAAGACAAACACAACATCCCTGCCTCACCGGGATTCGAACCCGGACCCCGTTCGGACGAATGATCAGAGGCCGTTGCTTAGACCACTGCGCCAGCGGGGCGGCTCAGATGTAATATGACATGCCTGAACGAAAAGACAGTATGTTAACTTCGTCGTAAATGCTGTGAACACCTATACCTTATCACGCATTTCTTGTATAGCGCCATCTCTGAGGATTTCGCCGACGTATTCGTCCTGCTGATCGACCAATCCAATCAAGCAGACTTTATCTGACTTACGTTTAATATTACTTTGATTTTCAGAATGTAACAGGTATCTCCATGCGTGTGGAATATCGATAGGTGAATTACTGTTACAAGATTTCCCCTTATATGTTTCAATAATTTGAGCCTCTGAAGTGAGAATTTGTTAATGAGATCGAAGTGATGTTAGAATTTCGACATTTTCCCAATCGGGTACAGCATTGTGTTCGATGTAATTTTGAATAAGTGCTGTTTTGGGTCTTTTCTTTTCCCAATCGTATACATGTCCTTTTAATCGAGTAATAAGGCGTCTCTTAGTACTACCTATATACATAGAATCTTTGTTTTTGGAGTTCGTTATTATCGGGATACAATATACGTCCGATTTATCGAAGATTGATTTGTTGTCATTTTTAAGTCAATAAGGCACCATTATCGGTGATAGTTTCAACCAAAAATAATTGATGCTCTGCACATTCTCTCTTTAACAAATTGGTAATAGGTGGTAAAAAGGAATTGTTAAGTAAGGTTTATATTCACTTTTTTTATTATGCAACATTTTAACGTTATTTTTTATATTGTTGTAAATGGAGGTAATCAATGTACCACTATAACCAAATGCTTCTGCTGTATTCTTGATCCACTGCAATTTAACCTGTTCAGATTGTGAGGAAGAAGAATGTGCAATTGCTCTTTTAACATAGTAAGAAAAAGCAGCTGTTTTATACCCCCAAGGAATGCCAATAATCGCATGAGATCAATGCTGGAACATAAGTTGGTTTTCTAAAAGCACATTATTCAATAGAATCATCGTAGCGGAATAAACTTAAATCCAAAAAATTGAGTTTGTTACCAATTTCTTCATCTAATGTAGTCCTAATTGTAGGATAAATACTGTTAAATGCGTTTATGAACTCATCCAGTTTCTCTCTAGATTGCTGCCAGAAGAGAAGAACGTCATCTACATAGCGTAGGTATTGTTTATACTTACAATGTTAAAAGAGTAATCTTGGATCATAGTGTAAAAAAGAAACTACAAAAACTTTGGCCCAAGCAACAAAAGTAGACTGAAAATATTCGTGAGAAATAATGATGACAAATATGTAAAACAGTGTGTTTCGATAATTTGCATAATTTGCCTTTGCGATTGGTAACTAATTTTTTCAATCGGCTAGGGCACACAATGACATGCATCGTTTTCCATTTCAGGATTTGAAACATTGGTATTCCTTTAATTAGCAATTTAAAAAATTTGGTGAAATTTGAAATCTTCATTGAATGGAACGTTCAAAGCATTCCACACGTTCAAAACGAAAAAACTACCAAAAACAATGTTACTATCATTGAAATTTTTAACTTTTAAAGTTAAGCATACTTGTGAGATACCTGAACCAAAAAACTTTTTAGCATTATGTTCCTCACATTGGTCACACAGCGCTAAACATGACAATAATGTAGCAGAATCATTAAAATTGTTTACCTGCTCTTTTTTATGCGGAAAGAACTAAAAGGGACATCCGCATGAAAAAAAAAACTACCAAGAATAACAAAGGTCTTAAAAATATGTGAATGAAGAACAAACTAGAAATTATCTCGTTGCAGCAAAAGCAGTAAAACTTCTGACAAGAACAATAGAATAAAAAGTGTGACTGGGTCTAAGATTTTCCAACTTGCAGCAGTGTAACCGAATATGATCAGACATTAATGCGATCGAAATGAAAAAATGTATTGACGGCATATAGAATATGGGGTTTCTCAGTGCTTGTACATAACATAATGTAAGGAAAAAAGCAGAAATCAAATACTATATTTTAGCACGCCTTTTGTAAAAAAGATGGTGCTTATGTTACCGGGTTACCCTTCCATTTGTAGACATCATATCTCTGAAAATAATAGCCCGATCTCAAAAATTCTCATATTTTAATGAAAAAAAATCAGAATTTTTCAAATCGGACTATTATTCCATTAGGAAGCTTGAAATGTGCGCATACCGATTTTTTATTTTAATTTTTTTATGATGCACAATTTCGTGGCTAGAGGGCGTAAAGGCAGATGATAGCAAATTCAAAATGCATTTTATTCCATATATTTTCTTCTAAGCACCCAATTCAAAAATTATTTTACCTTTAGATTCCATTCATGTCGAAGATTACTTCAGGAAAAGTCACCTTTAAAGTTAAGTACACAATCTCCGCTAGGGAGCATACAATAAATTGCGTTTCCTCCGATATCTCGGATTCTAACACTCAGATTTGAAAAAATTATTTCTGCAATGGATAAAACTCCTGATGGTAAATATTTTGCACGTACTTTCTAATTTTTTGAACGCCAGGATGTGTAAGGGTTAATTTCTGCTTCTAATGTATCCGAAGCAAAATCTGACTTCTAAAATCTCGATTAAAAACTTTTTAGTGGATTGATACTACTGATGCCGATAAACCTTTTCGGAATATTTCCTTCTTAAAATAATACATGGCTTCTCCCTCAGAGGCGTAGAAACATATCTTATTTTTATCAATTTCTCTGCTTCTAATGGTCCGATTTGAAACATTTCATCTTTGATGGATAGAGTTTTCGGTGCGATATGTTTTATCCCATAATTTAAAAATTTTCAAGTAATTCACTGACTTTCCACTAGGGAAAGCAAAGGTAAATTTCGCTTACTCCAATATGTCTGCTTCTAAAACTTCGATTTGAAAAATTCATCCTGCACCGGATACAACTCCAGAAGAGAAATGTTCTAATTTTTTATAAAATATAGTTTGCCCACTTGGAACGTAAGAGTGAATTTCTGCTTCGTACGTATTTGCAGTAAAATCTGAGCTTTTAAAAGGCCGCCTGAAAATTTTCTTTCGAAGACTGATACCGCTCATGTCAATAAACATTTGTGAATATATTCTTAATAAAATAATGCATGGTTTGTCCGCTACGGGGCGTAGATATGTATCCTATTTCTGTCAATATATCTGCTTCTAAGAGTCGGATTTGAAAAAAATCCTTCTTAGTAAGACAACGTATCCGGTGTAAAATGTTTCTGACATAATTTCAAAAGTTTCAGGTAATGCATAGAATTTCCGCTAGGAACCGAAAAATAAATTGCGTTTCCCCCTATATCTCTGCTTTTAAAACTCCGATTTGAAAAGTTATTTATGCAGCCGATACAGCTCTTGATGGGAAATGATTCGCACGGAACTTCAAATAATTGATAAAGAATGAATTCGTCACTAGGAAGTTTAAGCGTAAATTTCTGCTTCGTATGTATTTGCAGCAAAATCTGAGCTCCTGAAATTTTTATTCAAGATATTGTTTCTTGGACCGATACCGCTGACGACGAAAAACATTTTGATAATACATTATTCTTAAAATTATGCATGGGTTTCCGCCAGGAGTACAATGCAATGTCATATATTCATCGATATCTGTGTTTCTAAGTGTCCGATTTGAGAAATACAGTTTTCGTTGCAGAGGTTTTCCGTGGAGAAATGTTTCTCATATATATGCAAATTTTCTTAGCGCACAAGTCCGCCACGACAGGGCTTAAGATCACGTTTCCGTTTACAGAAATATCTCCCTTACTAAAACCCTATTAATAATATTCTTTCTTCAGTCAGATACTACTAACTATGCAAAATCTGTATGTGTATTTTCTTTCCAAAATAGCGCACAATTTTGCCGTTAGCGGCTCAAATATTTAATCTGTTTTTCTAAATATCAATGTTTTTACATGTGCGATTTAATAATTTCCTTCATAACCGGATGCCATTTTTCTTGTAGAATATTTTAGGCCAATATATTATGAATTTTGTAGTTCACAGTTCTGTCGACAGGTGGTGTTTGTGTACTTCAGTATGCAGCGGCATCGACGTTTCTAAAAACGCTATTGATAAATTTCTTCTTTACCGTACGCCATTTACAACAACAGAGATGCGGAGCTTTATCCTCTTTAAATAACGTAAATATGTCCCGCTAGCTGCGCAAAGGTCGAAATCGTTTTTTTTTTTAGCTAGCTCTGCTCCTGGGAGACATATTTGAAAAGTTGTTTTCCCTTAGCATAGCTTTTTCCATGAAGAATAGTTTTCGCCTATTTTCAACTTTTCCGTTATGTAAAATGTTTCTGCTAGCAGACGTAAACTTTTATCATGTTTCCTTCTATGTTTCGACTTTTAGCTTTTCGATTCGAAAATTACACTTTTTCTGGTACTATGCGAAACTTTTTGTTCACAGTTTGTTATTTTCGTAACGTGCTTTTTTAGCCGCTGGTGGAACTAACTCGCTGTTTCTATTTTTGGATGTTTTAACGATTGTTGTAACCGGTTAAACATTTAACAAGAAAAGAAGACCGAAAATTCAGTGTCATCTTTCTTGTTCGTTTATGTAATGAAGTAAGTTCTCTGTTTCTCTAATGTAGCGTTACATCGTTCATTCATCATTTCTCCTTCGTTTGTTTTATTTGCAAAGCAGGGATATAAAAAATGTATTAATATGTTGTCGCGCGTTGTAGCAATCACATTTAGTGGAAAACAGTACAGACCATTGAATGCGATTGCAGGGTGGGACAACAATTGCTATGCAGTTATTACGAATTTTTTCAGCACTAAGTCATAACTAAAAGTACTTCACAAACAAAATGGATCCATACAAATACAACAGGTATCATAAGACAGGCAATGAAATTAACTGGCCAGATGCTATTTAACAGTCTGAGCTACAGGAAATACTGTTTTGATGGTATGAACTGGATATTACCCAATTCCAAAGTACCATTGTTGTGTGCTTTGCGGGGGAAAAGTTATTGAGGAGAAAATTTGGAGCGGAATGTATTCAATGCATTTATTAGTTCTTGTAATTGGGAGAATTTTTTTCCGTTTCAGCTGGGAGGATAGTCTCCATAGCGTAGCTTAGATGTTTACCACTACACAGTAAAAAATGTTAATGTACTTCTATTGCAGCGACCTAAGACGTAAGTTTAATTTCAATAAAGAGATGTTAAAAAGAAAGAAAACACCGAATTATCGGGTGTAATAAGCACGTCTTTTGAATCCGTTCTGATGCAAACTAAATTTATCAAAGCTATTCAAAACCAATGGAACCAGTATGGAAAACAATGGTATCTGACGGAAGAAAACCGTTTTTCAATCGGGTTTCTAATCCCTCAGATATTGCTGTAAACGGAAACGTGAACTTACGCCCTCTGGTTGCAGACTTGTGCGTTAAGAAAAACATGAATTTATGTGAGAAACATTTCGCACCGGAAACGCTCTCTAACACAGAAATAATTTTTCAAATCCGACTCTTAGAAGCAGAGATATGACGAAAATAAGATGTGACTCTACGTCCCCTGGTGGGAAAACTATGCATTATTTTAGGAACAAAGTATTCTCAAAAGGTTTTTCCATATGAGTGGTACCTGTCCAAGAAAAATAAAAATTTAGTCCAGTTTTCAGGAGCCCAGATTTTGCTACAAATACTTCAGAAGCAGGAATTAATACTTATGCCCCCTGGTGGTCAAACCATTCTTTACCAATTATTAGAAATTATATGAAAAATATTTTCCATCAGGTGCTGTATGCGATACAGGTAGAATTTTTCAAATCGGAGTTTTAGAAGCGGAAATAACGCACAAAACGCAATTTACCTTTCTGCCCCCTAGCGTAAAGTCTATGAATCACTTGAAATTTTTGATTTTATAGGAAAACCATTTCGCATCGGAAACACTATTCAATAAAGAAGGAGTTTTTCAAATCGGGCTACAAGAAGTAGAGATATTGATAAAATAACATATACGTCTACGACCCTGGCGTAGAAACCATGCACTATTTCAAGATGAAAATGTTCCTAAAAGGTTTGCCGACATGATTAGTATCGGTCAACAAACGACTTTTTTTCAATCGAGATTTTAGAAGCTCATATTTTGCTGCAAATATATCAGAAGCGGAAATTAAGTCTTACGCCACCTGGTGGGCAAACCGTTTTTTACAAAACTAAGAAATTATGTGCAAACAGTTTTCCACCAGGAGCTGTATCCGGTGCAGAAATAATTTTCCAAATCGGCGATTTAGATACAGAGTTATATGGGAAAACGCAGTTTACTTCTACACCCTCTAGCGGCAAGTCTATGAATTATTTGAAAATTTTGAAAACATATGAAAATCATGTCACACTGGAAACACTATCCAACAAAGAAATAATTTTTCAAATCGGACTACTAGAAGTAGAGACATTGACAAAAATAAGTTGTACAGTACGCCCCCTGGCGGAGACACTGGAATATTTTAAGATGAAAATATTCCAAAAAGGTTTATCAATGTGAGTGGCATCAGTCCACGAAATAATATTTTCAATCGATATTTTAGAAGCTCAGATTTTATGTCAAATTCATCAGAAGCAAAAATTAACGCTTACGCCTCCTGGTGGCCAAAGTATTATTTACCAAAAATTTGAAATTATATGCAAAAGATTTTCCATCAGGAGGCGTATCCGCTGAAGAAAACATTTTTCAAATCGGAGTTTTAGAAGAAGAGTTATCGGGGAAAATGTAATTTACTTTTACGCCCCGTAGCGGAAAATTTATACCTAATTTGAAGAAGTATCTATAGCTAAAATACTCATCGACATAAATGGAATCGAAAGTTAAAAGAATTTTTTCAATCGGATGTTTAGAAGCAAATATGTGGAATAAAACGAATTTTTAAAATCGACATCATCTGCATTTACGCCTTCTAGCGGACAAATTGTACATCGTAAAAAAATTCGAAATAAAGGATCATCATTCGTATATTTCAAGCTTCCCAACGCAAAAATATTTTTCAAATGAGACTAATAGCTGCAGAGATATCTTGGGTACAGACAGACGGATGGACAGACGGACGGACGGACGGAAGGACTGACAAACCGGTGACATAAGCACGATCTTTTTGTACAAAAGACGTGCAAAAGATCTCGTATAGGGAACAGTAATGTGGTAGCGCATATTTCCTATTTTAGCTTGCTGTTATTGGGCTGTCGGAAAAGCCGTGATGTATTTTAGCCATGTTTTGCAAAGGTCATTTATTGATAGAAAGAACAAAGAATAATCAATGATATAATGCCCGTTTTGTTCGATAACCTTTTGCCATCTTTCAGTGAGCTGCAGAACGCCTCGTTCATAGAAGAACCTGTCTTTCGTGGCGAAAAACTCTACAAGGTGCTGATTTACAGCTTCATCTGAATTGAACGTTATACCACGCCAGAACTTTTGGAGAGGGAGAGAAACAACTGGAAGTCTGACGGCGCAAGGTCAGGCGAGTATGCTGAGAGGGGCAACACAGCCCACCCAAGCTCCAATAATTTTTGGCAGATGATCAAACTTGTGTGTGGTCTCGCGTTGTCGGGATTAGAAGCACCTTTACAAGGAACGAGCTCTAGAAGTTTCTGGATGATGGATTCGTTCAAACTGTCCAATTCCCAACAGTACACATTTTAATTGATTGTTTGGTTCCGTGGTAGGAGCTCGAAAAACACGACACCATTAAAATCCCACCACACTGAAAACAGAACCTTCCGCGGATGAATGTCTGCTTTGGATGTCGTTTGAGGCGAAGCAGCATGTCGCTACCAAGACCGTTTGCGCAGCACATTGTTGTACACAATCCACTTCTCGTCACCAGTTATCAGTCGCTTCAAAAAAGGATCGCTTTCCTCACGTTTAACGAGCATATCGCAGATGTTTATACGCGCCGTCAATTGGGCGTCTTTGAGTTCATAAGGAACATACACATCGAGCTTGCTTGCGTATCCCAGCTTCTTCAGGTGGTCGTGAACGCTTGTATGATGGAGGTGCAATGTGTCTGTAATCTCTCGTGTCGTGTAACGTGGATTTGACTCGATCAATGCCTTGATTCGGTCGTCATCAACCTCGGGGCGCCTCCACGACCAAGGGGCATCGTTGACGTTCTTTTAGAGCATTATCACCGTACACTTTACGCAACTTTTCACAATCTTGACGCACGTTCTTCCCTGTACGGAAGTAAAACAATAAAATATAGCGAAAATGCACAGTTTGTTCTTCCATCTTGAACTTGATGTCAAATCTCCGCAAATCAACCAAATCTCTCACTATTGCTTTTAGACTGCAGCTAGAACTAGCACCTGTCGAATGCCATAACGATAACAGAGCTGCGCATAACTCTAGTACTTCCAAAACCGCCCAACCGCCGTTGGGTGCCGAAATACATCATGACTTTTCCGACAATCCAATATTTCCTTTGTTTAACAATACTTTGAGTAGCCCTACAATTTTTCCTAAATTTATTCATTCAAACTGTCCCTGTTTATTTAATTGAAAATGCCAAGCACTTTCTTTTAAAAAGTAGTAGTTCGTAAACTTTTCGACACCGCTTCGTGAAAACGAATGCAAAGGAGCCGGAGCCGCTATTACCTCTTTCGTTCAAATATGTTGAGCGAACATCTGCTCGTACCATTAATACCATTCAATAGATTGATGATAAATCCAAAGATTTTTAATAATACATGTAAAATAATTTTAGAGTATTTATTTGCACATTTCGTATAAATGGAACATAATGTCATTTGTTTAGCTTTTTGATATAATCCCTTAACAAGCCATTAAAATTTATTTCCACATTTTAATAACTCATTTATTATGAATTCACGCGGGAAGAAATAATCGACAAATCCGAGGGCGGGACAGTGAACGATGTCTCTAAAAGGCATGCAATGGAACACAGCATACTTGGAAGCTTTTGTCATTATGCACTGACAAATGTTTTACAGAAGTCATACCAGCTGAACGTGTAAATGGCTACATTTCTAACTATACAGAAACGCAAAGTATGTGGGAAAATTACTGCTTTTCAAGCAATCACAGGTTTGCACATTTCTTGCAAACACTCTCCTGAGACATAAAAATGCAGCAAGATAATGTACTCAAAAATACTTACGCAGTTTATCATTATACAGAACGAATCACACAGCCTTAAATCAGAGGTATATATTTAACGATGTCTGGTTATCGGATCAATGGGCCAATGTAGTGTTCACAGATGAACGCCAGTTTAGGTGTTCATCTCCTTCCAAAAGTTAGTCGACGTGGGAGAATGGCGGACTGCTTGTTATTGGAGAGACATCATTTTATGTGATAAATTTGTCAGTCGGGCATCGTAATGTGGGCAAGTGTTGCAGTCGATGGACAATTTGGACAGCCGGTGATTATTGAAAGTGACAATCACACGGAAGCTGTACTATAATGAAATTATCTTTTCCCTTTAACCTGCTAACTATGCAGCTACTGTCCGCAGTTAGTATTCACACTATCAAAAACTGGATTTAGTATTTCCAGTAACTTTCCTCAGCTTCTCTTCATTGTTTTTCTTTCTTCCATTTGTGCTGTGCACACACTGCGCTGATTTATTTATCTATTTTACGGGGCAAACACTGTCCCCAGTACTCGGAGTATAAAAATAAATTATGCACTTATCTAGACACACCGTGCGAAAAAGGTTTTGAAATAAAATAGGGCCGATTTCCGTGCCGTAATCCGTAAAAAAATTTTTCAAGTAGGTTTCTCAGTTCTCAGCTATTTTAGGTATATAAAAAAGGATTTTATCGTACTTATTAGAGAAACCGTCGTGAAAAATTATTGAATAAAAAAGGGCTCTTTTCAATGCCGGCTCAGTAAAATAAGTTTATCAAAAAGGATGCCAGTCGTACATTTTTACAATAAATAAAATGTCGTTCTTCGCATTTATGTATTTAAACCTAATTTTACAGTTAATCAAAATGATTACTTGAGTAAATGTACTTTTAACCAATATTTGTTTAAATTTATACAGAATAAAAGAATAATCTTATCACACCTGTGAATAAAAATACTTTTTATCAAAATGTTTTAAACTCCATCAAAATAAATACAAAGCATGTTAACGTTTGTAAAATTAATATTCATTACTGGGAAACTAAAATCATTATCCTAAGGGGCATTTTTTCAGTACTTATGGTGAAATGTCAAACTTAAAAAGTGACAATATCTCTGTACCAATCACAGTTCACGAATAAGAAACTAGTCCAATTGGGAAAAAACTGTATTCTGATTGGTTGTTCGCTGACACTGCGTGCATGGCCTACTCAACAGGAAGCAGAAGCCGGACAGCAGATTGGCAATTCTCTTTGAAGATTTTGAAACTTGCTTTTAAACCCCTGAAATACAATAAAAAATATTTTATTTTTTCTGCAACATCCTAATAAATTTAATGAATTAAATAATTTACCATTAGCTAATTCGCAATAAAATACTACAGTTAATTTAACATTACACTTAGTGTGTGAACATTACACCACCAAAGAATATCATCAACAACAGCCTCACAATGTGGGTCACGGTTTAAAAAAACATTTGGTGAAATATATAATCCACTTTTTCCTCCGACTAAACGAAATTTCAAACAAGAACATCTAAATACTGCGAAAGTTGTATTCCATCCGATTAATAAAAGTGGACTGTACAGCCCCAAAACAATAGCGTTACACTTTTGATAATATTACAGTACTAAATAGTTTTTCTTGCAAGACGGCAAATAGAATTAACTTCAGCAACAGGGCTTCATATATAATTGCAAAATCCTTCGATACAATTCACATATCTTACATAAAGAATTTACATGAGAATATAGAGTAAAAATAAGGAAAATATTCTAAACCCAAGAAATAAAATTGCGGAACCGAAAAAGCTAGGTAGAGGAAACAGAAGGCTCTGAGAAAAAGTTAATATTTAAAGAAACCTGGAGTTGCTTAAGGAGTAAGTGGCATAAATCAATACAAAAACATGTGCTGTATTTAAAAAAAATGTAAGCAAGTAGGCATCGTGAGTGTTAACAGTTTCCCCTTTTCATCCTGTGGAAGTTACAACCATCACAGAAAATAAAATAAGCAAAACATAACAAAAATACCCATACAAAGTAAAATGCCCAAACCATAAAAACAAGTAACCACACAAAATGAAATGCCCAAAACATTGGTAAGAAATTCTGTTAAAAGCACAATGAAGATAAAAAAATAGGTAAAATACATGTTTTCAGAACTTAATACAAGTGTCAAAACTAAAATAAATAAGAAAAAAGAAATATTCTAAATTTCATTGTTACTTTAGTATTTTGACCTGTCGACATTTCGTAAATTGCACTTGCACCAGGTCAAAAAATATTACTTACAAGGACTCTTTAGTAACATTTAATCACTGTGCTCATATTTTTAAGGTTTGCATAATAAAGCAAGTTAATAATGTTGCACTTTCACTTAGGCACCAAATAATATTTATCGGCCGCTAGGCCTAAGCCTTTTAATTTTTTTAATAAGCGTAACACTCTTTAATTTATTTGTCATGAAAAGCTAATATGATCACGGCATTATAAAATTACTAAAGATGCATATGCCTAGGCCTCGGGCGTATCTATTAATGTCTTGTGCTCGAGTAAAATTTCAACAGAATTAATTTGATTTTCTTTGAAAACTATATAAATATCAGCGCGGAGGACAGAAAACTATCAAAAAGCCCTAAGCCTAGGGCCTGCTTAATAATTTCAACTTCAGTAAAGCGCATTGCTAAAATCTTGGAGTTCTATGCAAACCTTATGAAAATTAGCACGGCGGACTAAACAATGCTAATAAGGCTCAAGCCTAGGGCTTTATAATTATTGTTTTGTACCTGACTAAACGTGTAACATCATCTTTAGTTCCTACTAGCAGGAGTACCCGGTATTTCACGGGTAAATATTACTATTTGTAGAATCACCAAGTTGAGCGGTTGAAAGTTAATGAATGAAAAAATATTTCCGTAAATTTCCAGTAAACTTATTTAATTTTTTTTGATTTTGTTAATTTATTATACGAAACAAAAGAGAATTTACATTATTTACATTATATTGTTTTTCTGCTTTTGATAAGGTACCCGTTAAGGTGAAAGCTAACGTTTATTAATTTGTGTTTTTAATACACCATTAACCGAACATTTTTGCACTTTATTGTTATCTACGGAATCTAACTTAGACCGTAGGTGAAGTACTGAAGTGCTGAATTGAGTTGCACTTCTTAAGAGTAAGAAATGTAATTTTTGGGTTCATTTTTACTCCAGCACCCGACCCTTTCCTTCTGCGCTCGAAGTTAGAATACATTGAAGTAGTACACCAAAATTTGGTCGATCTAAATTGGAAACCATAGATTTTACGAAAATGTGTATGTTGGCCCATAGACTCCGGGCTCCGACCCTTTCCAAAAACATCTACCGTCTAAGTTAGAGTACCATGAGATAGTTTACCAAATTTGGTGGTTCTAAATTGAAAACGATAGATTTTAGGAAAATTTTGTGTGAAGGCCCTTCGACCCCGGGCGCCTACCTGTTCAAAAAACAATCTACCCTCTTTATTAGGGTACCATGAAATAGTATACCAAATTTGGTGGTTCTAAGTTAATACTGTAGATTTTACAAAAATCTTGTATTGGGGAAGGCTTGACCCCGACCGTTCCAAAAACTATCTACCGTCTAAGTTATAGTACCATGAGATTGTATATCAAATTTGGTGGTTTTAAATTGAAAACTGTAGATTTTACGAAAATTTTGTATGGGGGGGGCTTGACTCCGACCCTTTCCAAAACCTATCTATCGTCTAAGTTATAGTACCATGAGATTGTATACCAAATTTGGTGTTTCTAAATTGAAAACTGCAGATTTTACGAAAATTTTGTATGGGGGCCCCTTGACCCCGGGCCCCTACTTGTTCCAAAATCCATCTACCGTCTAAGTTAGAGCATCATGAGATGGTATACCAAATTTGGTGGCTCTAAATTGAAAACTGTAGATTTCACGAAAACTTTGTAGGGGGGGCCCTTGACCCCGGGCCCCAACTTGTTCCAAAATCCATCTACCGTCTAAGTTAGAGTACCACTAGGTAGTATACCAAATTTATTGGTCCTAAATTGGAAACTGTAGATTTTACGAAAATTTTGTATGTGGGGGTGGCTCTTGACCCCGACCCGTTCCAAAAAACCATCTACCGTCTAAGTTTGTGTACCATGAGGTTGTATACCAAATTTGGCGGTTCTAAATTGAAAACTGTACATATTACGAAAATTTTGTACGGGGCCCCCCTTTACCCCGGGCCCCGACCCCTTCCCAAAACCATCTATCGTCTAATTTATAGTACCATGAGATTGTATTCCGAATTTGTTTATTCTAAATTGAAAACTGTAGATTTTGCGAAAATTTTGCGTCGGGGGCCCCTTGACCCCGGGCCCCAACCGGTTCTAAAAACCATCTACCGTTTAAGTTAGTAAGTTAGAGTACCGTGAGATGTATACCAAATTTGGAGGTTCTATATTGAAAACTGTAGATTTTACGAAAATTTTGTATGGGGCCCCTTCACTCCGGGCCCCTTGACCGCGGGCTCCTTTTTGTTCCAGAATCCATCTATCGTCTAAGTTAGATCATCATGAGATAGTATACCAAATTTGGTGGTTCTAAATTGAAAACTGTAGATTTTACGAAAAATTTGTATGGGGAGGGGGGAGGCTTGGCCCCGACCATACCAAAAACTATCTACCGTTTTAGTTATAGTACCATGAGATGTAAGTAGTATAGGCTTGATCACATCTGGACTAAACAGACACGTCACCATTTCCACGATTATGTCAACAGATGCACATGGAGTATATAAGTATCAACGAGCACCTAAAGTTTCATTCTTGTAATGTAACTGTAAAATCTTGAAACGGTTTTCACTAGGCTGATATAAAAATCTAACCGATTTTTTAAATGGATCATGACAAATTATTCTTTATATTTTTCACTGCTTTTGCAGTTACGTTGGATATAGTATTATTAGTTAATTTAGTTATTAATACTGAAACGGTGGCAGAACTAGAAGTTGATTTAAAAAATTCCTCATGCTTTAAATCTATACATCTTGGACGCAGTTATTATTTTCATCAGTGTGAGAAAGATGGAAAGAATGTCTATGATATCCGTTATTTTTTTCGCGATGAGAATCGAAATTTAAAAGCTTATGTAGTTGGTGTACAGTTACTTGAAAATGAGTTTAAGCGCATTTGTCAAACATGAAGTTTAAGCATCCTAGTACTTGCATTGTTGTTGGTCCCTCGCAATCAGGGAAGACAACCACCGTTAGAAAAATAATTCATCAAAACATCTACGATTGCCAGCTTAAAAAAATCAAGTGGTGTTATTCAGTATACCAACCATGGTTCTTAGAAGAGAAAGACATTGAATTCGTACGCGGAGTGCCTGATACGTTTGATGATGTAGACCTCGTTGTCATCGATGACTTAATGAGTTCGCTAACAGAGAAGCTGGCGTTTCTGTTTACCGTGGGTTCGCATCATGCTAATGTAAGTGTGATATTAATAATGCAAAACTTGTTTCCACGAAATAAAGTAATGCGGGATATAAGTCTAAACACACATTATCTTTTGTTTTTCAAAAATAACAGAGATATAAGCCAGTTACAATGTTTAGCTCGTCAAGCTTTTGTTCATCAGTCAGCGTACTTGATGGATGCCTATAAAAAAGCAACGACTCAAAAGTTTGGTTATTTACTTCTCGATTTTCGACCTGAAACTGATGTCAATTTAAGACTGAGAGAGTCTTGTTTTCCTGATGAAAACGGTGTTCACTGGGTTTATCTACCAAAATAATGAAAAATATAAAAACAAATTATCACTTACTAGCATTGTTAAGCAAATCATCGCCTTTGCCGAGGAAAGCTATATTAAAAACTGTTTCAAAGGATCAGATTCATTCTATTTGTGAAATCTGTAGCAACGTCTTAGAAGGAAACTTGCCTATCAATTTGCATAAAATAAAAAAGTATAAACATGGTATTCGACAGCTGGAAAATAAAAAGATTCCTCTAGCCAAGAAAAGAAAAATTTTATCCAGTCAAACTGGTGGATTTCTACCATTAATAATACCCACTGTGCTATCAGTTCTTGGAGGTTTAGTAGGAAAAGCAATAGGAAAACGTATATAAACTATGCCTCAGAAAATGGCTTTAGTTCCTCCTGAGCTGCTCGCAGCTTATCAGTTTCAAAAACCGTCAGTACGTTTAGAAGACGATATCGGATCGCTCTTAGATCAAAGTTCAATTCCTGATGATGTGAAAGTTAAACTGCTGAGTCAGCTCATCACTAGATATCAAAAAACCGTTCATTCTCCAAGACCACCTATGCCTGTAAGCATCGTACCTCCATCCGAAGAACAGAAACTGATGTATTCAGATGCTAAACCTTTAAAGAATGATGATGACTTAAGTAAACACCCCATAGCAGAATCGATCATAGTAACAGTACCTCGCTTACATCAGAAGTATATTCCACATATTTTGTCCATGGTACAAAAGAAAAATTTCAAATGGAACAATAAAAGCGAACTTCTTATTAACGGTGATTCGGTTGCTGGAGGTAATATCGTAGACTTATTTTCATACCTTATGAGAAACCGTAAACATGATACTGTACCAGTTGGATTTCAACCCTTTATTGAAGTAATAAAATCAGTTAATCTTCCTCTGCAATGGATTGGTAACAAGCGTTTGAGGGATAACTTAGAAGCTTCTCCAATTTCGAGATTAAATAGTTCATCTGTGTTTTATGACCCGGTTTCTCCAAATGGACGTAGAAGTTCTACGGAAACTTCATTAGCATTGGAAGCAAACAGACCTTCACAAAGCAGACGCATGACACGAAGTACATTACCAAGAAAATCAAGAAGTCATTCAGCAGATGCAAAATGGCTAAGTTATTGAAATCCCTTTACTATGATTTTAAACATCCTGCAAGTTTTGGGGGCATTAATAAATTGGCACAACCGAGCAAGCTTTCGTATAACAAAGTGAAAGAATGGCTAATGTCCCAAGACACATATAACTTGCATAAACCTGTTAAAATTCAGTATTCACGTAGAAAAACCATAGCATTGGCTCATGATGAATTATGGCAAGCTGATTTAGTAGATCTAAAAGCTTTATCGAAGCAGAACAAAGGTGTGAAATATCTTCTAACAATTATCGATGTATTTTCAAAATATGCTTTTGTCGTTCCTTTGAAAAATAAGAAACCTGATTCAGTTTTATCTGGCTTTAGAAAGGTATTCAAGAAAAGAAAGCCACAAAAATTGCAAACTGACAAGGGAAGTGAGTTTTTTAATAAAAAAGTGATATTGTTTTTTAAAAAGTCTAACATTAAACATTATGCTACTCATAGTAATACTAAGGCAAGTGTAATTGAGCGATTCAACAGAACTTTGAAAGAAAAAATGTTTCGGATATTTACGCACCGGTCTTCATACAAATATCTTAATATATTGGAGAGTCTTGTTCATAGCTACCACAATAGTATACATCGTAGTATAGGAATGTCACCTGCAGAGGTAAAGAAACAACATCACTCTCAAATTTTTGAAAAATTGTATGGAAAGGAACAACGAAAAAAAAGATTTGTTTTCTCTGTTAACGATCAGGTTCGTATATCAAAAGTAAAACATGTTTTTAAGAAAGGTTACTTACCAGGATGGACTGAAGAAATTTTTCTTGTTCATAAACTTGTTCCTTCGGATCCACCAACCTATATAATACGTGACATGCAAGGGAAATCATTAAAGGAAAATTTTACGCAGAAGAATTACAAAAAATAAAAAAAAACGAGCAGGATTTGTGGCGTATTGATAAAATTCTTAAAGTTAAAGGGCGCGGTAAGAAAAAGGAATTATATGTTCGTTGGAGCGGATTTCCTGAAAAATTTAATAGCTGGATAAGCGCATCATGGGTGAAGAATTTTATGTAACGTTAGCTAGCACTGCAAGTATGAAGTATTTTCCTAATAATACTCAAGGACATTTCCTAACGAAGCTGTCACAGCCACTTACATTGTCTGGTGCATGGGAAGTAGGTTTAACAGAAATCATACTTCCTAGAAGCTGGTTTAACATCACTGAAAGTAATAATGAGTACGAGCTTGTTCATGATGAAGATGTTATGGAAACAGTTGAAGTACGTGGCGCCGAATATAATATCCCCTTAATTTCAGACAATAACGACAAAGGGAAACATTTTTTCGATACTATTAACGAGAATATACGAACAATAGTTAAGACTAATGCTGTCTCGTTTGTGTTACACGAAGACAAGAGGGTAACACTTGATATCGCGAAAAATTATGAAGTTCACATATCAAATGAAACGGCTGAAAAATTATTGTATGTTTTGCATTTACCAATTGAAAGCATAGTTTTAACTGAAAACAATAAGCATGAATTTCACTATCGAGAAACTAAAGCTAATTTGTCAAATCAATTTTTCAAAATCATCGATAAAACTTTAGTTCAAGATAAAGAATATGTTATACCTCTTTTGTCAATTAAACATAGCCAAAATGAAAACATATTTGAGAGTATAAATCAAAATATTTTACTTGTACTTAAAAAGAATCTCATAACATTTTCATTAAATGTCTCTGAAAATAAAGTAACTGTGACTATACCACAGAATTATGAAATGCATGTGGCAGCAGCAAATGCTCCGTCTTTGTTACATATGCTCAACTTGCCTTTAGTAAACCACATACTGAAGAAAACTGCTACTTTTGAATATCATCATGTAACTGTTTTCAACGAGGCTGAGTTCTTTACTGTTGTTGAAAAGAAAACTGTAGAAGTAAAAAAACTCGTAAAAATCACAGAAAAAATTCACATTCCTGTAGGATTATATACGAATCCAAAAGATTTATTTGATGCCGTCAGTTATGCAGAATTTAAACTTTTAGCAAACAAGAAAGTTCAAATGTTAATACCGGAACACAAAATTATATTTTGCGATGGATCGAAAGATCTGTTGGGTTTCAAAATTTCTGTTTTTGATGCAGGCACATACATAAGTGATTACGTTATAGAACTGGATGCAGGAATCACCGAAATGTTTGTGTATAGTGATGTAGTTGATTCACATCGTGTAGGCGATACCGTTGCCCCGCTTTTAAGAATAATTCCTGTAATGAGCGAGACGAAAGACCATATAGTAAAACTGTATACATCACCTTTGTATTTTCCTATAAGTAAAACTTATGTAGATACGATAGAAATCGATTTAAGAACAAGCGGAGGTGGAAATATAATTTTCACAAGTGGTAAAACTTTTCTGGTGTTATGCTTTAGAAGAAGACTATAAAAACAGAGTTTTTGATGGCATCGTCATTTCACATTTTTTTGCTTTGGTGAATGATATATCTATGCCTTTGAACATCTTGTCTCCATTATCAAGATTATAACTTCTTAAGAGAAAACTATGAAGTCGCAAAAGTGGAATTGTACCGATCACTATACCGACCAGATTGGGGAAATTTGTACTTTAGTGGACCATTACATCAACGTGGATATGGATTGTTTGGTGATATACTACGACATATCACGCCAATTTTGTCAAAAGCAAGAAAATATGTGGATAAACAATTACTTAGTACAGGAAGAAACGTTATATCTGATTTAACATCCGGAAAGTCTTTAAGTGAAGCGGCTAAAACAAGATTTAAAGAAACAGCTGGGAAAATAAAAACTGATGTATTACAAAAGCTCGAGCAAAGTGGTAGAGGGAAACCTATAAAAAGAAAACGCAAACCTAAAACTGGTAACAGTTCTGCGGCTAAACGTATGAAGAAAAGTTCACGTAAATTGGGTCATTATCGAGATATATTTAATTACAAGTAAAAAAGCTATCATGGATTCAAGGTCTTGCCCCTGTCTAAAAAGCGAACTGGAACTCTTTTCTACAAGACCTACTCAAGTTGCAATTGAAAATTCAACCTTCGTTGAGTTTCAGCCTATTGCAACATTAACAGATAAAAGTCCAGTAGAATTTTACATAACTGGAAGCGGAGAACAATATTTAGATTTAGCGCATTCCATATTGCACATGCAAATAAAAATTTTAAAAGAAGAATGGTGATAATGTGCCAGAAGCTGAAAAAGTTACAGTAATTAATTACGTTTTAAACACAATGTTTAATCAATGTTCAGTGTTTTTAAATGACAAGCTTGTACAATCAGAAAATAATTATGCCTATAGAAGCATTATTAAAAGTTTGTTGATGTTTCCAAAAGATGCTCAAGAGACCATGTTATCGTGTTCAGGCTTTTATGCTGACACACCATCTCATTTTGACGAGATTAATCCGGAGAATAATTTTAATGCTGGACTGACCTCGCGATATCAAATGTGTAAAAAAAGTAAATTAATCGATTTAAGCGGAGCTTTACATATTGACCTTGCGTGTCAATCTAAGTTATTACCAAACGGTATGAATGTAAAGATAAAACTTGAAAGATCTAAGGATGCATTTGCATTAATGTCTAATGCAGATAATTATAAAATAAATATACAAAATGCCTCTTTATTTATACGTAAAGTCGATGTTACCCCTTCTGTTATAATTGCGCATGAAAAAGCATTGGAGAGAGGAGTGATGAAAATTCCCATAAGGAAAATTGACGTGAAAATATTTACCCTTTCAGCTGGATTGCATTCATCCACAATTGCGAACGCCTTCATCGGTCAGTTACCAACACGATTAATAATTGGGCTTGTTAGTAACACTGCATTTAACGGAGCGATAGCTAAAAATCCATTTAATTTTAAAAATTACAACTTAAATTATATTTGCTTATTAAAGGATAATCAGATGATTCCATCGAAAGCTTATACGCCAAATTTTCAACAGGATCTTTATACGCGGAATTATTTGAGTTTATTTACAGATTTAACAAGATTTCACTACGGTCAAAATAGCAATATTAGCTACAAGTAATATAAAAATGGTCTGAGTCTTTATGCGTTTGATTTAACTCCAAACTTCAGTTCCGGAGAACTACATCTACTATTACTGCAAATGGTAATCTTTCCATAGATTTGAAGTTTTCTGAACCATTGCCCGAAACAGTTAACGTCGTAGTTTATGCAGAATTCCAAAATACGGTTGAAATTGACAAGTCACGAAGCGTGTTTACCGATTTTTAATGGATACGCGTAGTCTTTGGCGATTAGCATGCAGTGATCCTGTTATGAGCACCACATTTCATGGAGTATATCCGTCTGATGGTTTGCCTCAGCACAGAGATCGCTGGTCTTCCTTTATTGTAAATTTAGATCCAATGAAAAAGAAAGGTTCACATTGGATTGCTTTATTCTTTCAAAATTTTACATGCTATTATTTTTGCTCTTATGGCATCGAACCTAATAATACATCTACATTAAAATTTATCGATGAAAATTCTGATAGCGTTAAATGGAACAAAATAACATATCAGGCGCCTTATTCAGCAAGTTGTGGGTTGTTTTGCTTATATTTTCTTTATAAAATGGTTAGAGGAAAAAGTCTTAAAGAACTGAGCCTCATAGACCAAGGCCATAATGAGCAAGTGGTGAAAAGATTCGTCAGTCGTCATCTAAAACTACATACCTGCAAGTTAAATTTAAAGAAATATCAGACTTGTATGGAATTTAGGAAAACAACTTAGATCCACTGTTCTCTAAAACTAAATGAATCAAAACAAGCTTGAATGTTATTAATTAGTAAACACTTAATTGCTTATATTACATCCAATACGGTAGTTATTGACTAATTTGGATAAGGTTTAGAAAATGTTAAAAAGACATACTATAGTGCTCATGTGAAGAAAAAGCAAATAGACCTAACTGCTTGCGTATTGATCTGATTTTAAACATCAAAATTCATTGGTTACTTCTTAAGTTGATCTGTTTTCATTGGTTACTTCATCAATTGCAGTGTTGATCCTCACATCAAGTATAAAAACCCATGTGGATGTAAAGGAACGTTAGAACAAATCTTCATTTCAAACCTCTTTAGAGATTACATTTGCAGAGTTTATTCTATAATAAACCATGGAGAAATTTGGATTTGTGCATGTTCACAGAACATCCGCCAGCAGTCCCTACACTGTTAAAAGTTGTGGCAATAAACTCTACGAAACGATGCTTCAAACAGTTGATGCTGCTGTAAAATTTCCTTCAGATGAAGTGGATCACCCAGCATTTGACTCGAAAATTGCCTATTTCAAAATCTTGTCGAACAAGGAGATCCTTAAGGAGCTTCATGCATTAAAAATTCAGAATTGCCGTTTACAACATTCATTATCTGACAGTGCACTTTGAAGAACTAAAATGATATAATGCTCCTACATCCAAAAGAATGGACTATTTGGAAATGTGATGTAAAATTTTACCGCTGATGGAGTCTTTAAGTTCTTACTAACAGAGAAATTATTAGAGAAATTCATTCACCAATCACCAGAAATACTCATCCTTTAGAACGATCGTTTTCAGAATGCTAATATTTGCATTTGTGTGTATGTATGTGTGTGTGTGTTTCGCATTCGTCGCAAACTGCAGTGAATCAGCCCATAAAAAATGACGACGAAAAAGAGCGAACATCTGGCTCACATCGAAAAGAACACAAGATACCTTCTATAAAGCTAGCATATCTTGATGTATCATCTGACAGAGGTCAAGAAACGTTGAACTCTTGAAATGTTAGATGCTTAAAGATTATCTTTCGGTAGAGACATTTGATGATGGACACGCTGATTAATCCTAATAGACAGACGAGTGATGTCACTCTACTTAAATCTGTTCAGCTATTTTAATCTATTAACGGATAGTCAATTGTTATCTATATATTTTGATGTCATATCGTAACAATGAAAATGTAACTCTTAAGGATCACAAATTTCAAATAAAGACGTCTTTTCTTTTTCATATTTTGTGTGTTTGTATACTTTCTGTATTTATCAGTTACTTACTCTTTTAGAAAGTTAATAAAAGTAATACTCACAGTTATTTTCACTTCCATCATCATTCACCAAACTGCTGTGTAATAAAATGTAGCATTCATTTGCTCATCTAGGCTGTGCTGCTTTACTTTTGCCGACAGACCATATGTAGCAGATTGCAACCTTTTGAAGTATAATTGCAATCGAAACACATGATCTGGCGGGTTTTCACCCTTTTATTTTTAATGCTACAACAGAAAGCACAATTTTATAGTATATATATATATATATATATATATATATATATATATATATATATATATATATATATATATATATTCTATAAAGATACCTAAGCAAAAAAATACATATATAATTTTGACTCACACCTAGTACAACATAGAAAAGGTTATGTATCTACCTGTGTGAGTAAAAGGAGAAAAGAAAAAAAAATAAAATAAAACAACTGAATGTAGAAGGTGTCGAGAATACTGAGCTTTGGCTTTATCAAGGACCAGCAAAAACTCTGCATTTTCTCACTTCCACAAAGACCTAGTTGGAAATGGGTTTCTGCAAGGCCATAGATGCAAGTAACATTCCCACCTAAAATAGTTTAAAAAATATATATATAAGTCATGTCCTCCGTAGAGTAGCATGACCTAGCACTAGTTAACAATTTCGCTTGCATCCATTAACCTTCATGGCCCGACCCATGCTCTTCATCTGTTACTATTAAACAGAGAGAAGAAGATTAAAGAGAACTCAAGCTGTGAGAGTGACATAATAAATAGAAATGATTTTCAGCTATAACGAAATTCCAAGTTCGTTTGAGAGAGAAATTAAACCTGAAAAACAAATTTTACATTGCAATTAAAAAAGGAAATGTTAATTTATAACGAACAGATTTTTGAAAGAAAACTTGAGTCTAAAACCCCCTACTCTACAACTTATGACAGCACGAAAACGAGAATAAGTTAAAGATAATAATTAACTAAAGAAAACTTTGTGAAAGTTATATACCTTAAACAGTTAGTTGCAATATGTACAAAGTATTTCAGCAGTGCTTTAAGTGCATAATTAATTAGTTATTAAGAACTTAACAACTTTGAAAAAACAGCGCATAGACAGCGCATAGAAAAGGAACAAGCTTAGCCATCTTCTGTTCCTAGGTACCACAAAAGACGCTCAAAGTTACAAAGAAAAGTAAGAGTTAAAACCCGCATAAATGTTAACAGACAAACCAATGCTTAAAAGCTGAAAAGCTAAAAAACGACAGAGAAAAGGTGCATGAAGTACAAACATTGAACTTATAAAACCTAGAACCCAAAAACAAGGAAGAGAGCTTACCTCTTGTGTTACAAAAACTTTTCTCCTCACAAGAGGAGAACATGGCTGACCTCTTCCGCCACTCCCTAGACGCTGGGGGGCAGTGAGGGTGGGGCTGATGGCCTCCTCATACAGCAAGAAACCAACGCGCGGAGATTTTAACCAGAGAAAAAATATATAAACTTAAGACTGTGGATCTGTATGATCAGAATGAGCAGAATTAACTCTCCAGAATACATGAGAAATATTATAAAATACACGAGCAGTTTATTTAATAATCTTTGCATGTATTAAATCACCTTAGTGAGCTTCTATAGATTAATCAGAATCTTATTAATTTTAATGTTGGTTTTACTATTTTTAGTATAGCTATCCTAGTGATGAATAACTAGTTTTCTTTTTTATTTGTTTTTATTTTCTTTTATAAACAGATTTTTAAGCTTTTTTTGTGTGTTTACCTTTTACAGATTTTTAAGCTTTTTTTGTGTGTTTACCTAAAGGAACCTTAGTGCTATGGATATGACGGTCCTATTAAAACAAAAAAATTAAATAATATAAACAAAATCACAAAAAAAGCTTAAAAATCTGTTTATAAAAGAAAATAAAAACAAATAAAAAAAGAAAACTAGTTATTCATCACTAGGATAGCTATACTAAAAATAGTAAAACCAACATTAAAATTAATAAGATTCTGATTAATCTATAGAAGCTCACTAAGGTGATTTAATACATGCAAAGATTATTAAATAAACTGCTCGTGTATTTTATAATATTTCTCATGTATTCTGGAGAGTTAATTCTGCTCATTCTGATCATACAGATCCACAGTCTTAAGTTTATATATTTTTCTCTGGTTAAAATCTCCGCGCGTTGGTTTCTTGCTGTATGAGGAGGCCATCAGCCCCACCCTCACTGCCCCCCAGCGTCTAGGGAGTGGCGGAAGAGGTCAGCCATGTTCTCCTCTTGTGAGGAGAAAAGTTTTGTAACACAAGAGGTAAGCTCTCTTCCTTGTTTTTGGGTTCTAGGTTTTATAAGTTCAATGTTTGTACTTCATGCACCTTTTCTCTGTCGTTTTTTAGCTTTTCAGCTTTTAAGCATTGGTTTGTCTGTTAACATTTATGCGGGTTTTAACTCTTACTTTTCTTTGTAACTTTGAGCGTCTTTTGTGGTACCTAGGAACAGAAGATGGCTAAGCTTGTTCCTTTTCTATGCGCTGTCTATGCGCTGTTTTTTCAAAGTTGTTAAGTTCTTAATAACTAATTAATTATGCACTTAAAGCACTGCTGAAATACTTTGTACATATTGCAACTAACTGTTTAAGGTATATAACTTTCACAAAGTTTTCTTTAGTTAATTATTATCTTTAACTTATTCTCGTTGTCGTGCTGTCATAAGTTGTAGAGTAGGGGGTTTTAGACTCAAGTTTTCTTTCAAAAATCTGTTCGTTATAAATTAACATTTCCTTTTTTAATTGCAATGTAAAATTTGTTTTTCAGGTTTAATTTCTCTCTCAAACGAACTTGGAATTTCGTTATAGCTGAAAATCATTTCTATTTATTATGTCACTCTCACAGCTTGAGTTCTCTTTAATCTTCTTCTCTCTGTTTAATAGTAACAGATGAAGAGCATGGGTCGGGCCATGAAGGTTAATGGATGCAAGCGAAATTGTTAACTAGTGCTAGGTCATGCTACTCTACGGAGGACATGACTTATATATATATTTTTTAAACTATTTTAGGTGGGAATGTTACTTGCATCTATGGCCTTGCAGAAACCCATTTCCAACTAGGTCTTTGTGGAAGTGAGAAAATGCACAGTTTTTGCTGGTCCTTGATAAAGCCAAAGCTCAGTATTCTCGACACCTTCTACATTCAGTTGTTTTATTTTATTTTTTTCTTTTCTCCTTTTACTCACACAGGTAGATACATAACCTTTTCTATGTTGTACTAGGTGTGAGTCAAAATTATATATGTATTTTTTTGCTTAGGTATCTTTATAGAATGTGAATTCTGAATTTTTCAAAACTGCTGCATTGCGCGTTTTGATTTTCAGGTTATTTTGCACCCTTCGTTTTAAATTCTAAAATTTTTTCCTTAGTCTTCAGTTTTGCTCTTAAGTATATATATATATATATATATATATATATATATATATATATATATATATAGTAGCGGTTACAATAAAATCTATGGAATCTACAACAGACAGCATAATTGTATAGTATATATATATATGGGATGTAAGGTCAGGTGATGCGTAACATCACAGCCTCTCCTTGACAAATGTCAACCCCGCCTTCTCGTGGTGCATCCTGTTCCCACTAAAGGGGCTCTGACGACCGCAAATAGCGGTATAACTATACCATCGGGATCAGAGGAAATGCTATCCCACACTCACCAACCCGCTTGGCCAGCGTGGTGAGTTATGGCCAAACACCTCCAAAATGACTCTACAACTTAAATCTTGGCCCTCAGTCTCCGGCAGCTGGAATATACCTGGCCAAGGCAGCGGCCAGTGCGACATGAAGGCAGAGGGTGCTAAGAATCCCCGGAGGACCGGACTAGGCTGCCATTTGATGCTGACCTTGGCTACCTACAACGGACGCTCCCTATCTTCTGATTCAAGGCTTCTTGAATTGGAAGAGGAACTACAAAGGATCAAGTGGGACATCGTCGGGCTAAGTGAGGTAAGGAGAAAAGGAGAAGATCTCATTGAACTGAAAAGTGGACATCTCTTCTATTATCGTGGGACAGATACTGGCAGAACTAGTGGTGTTGGATTTATAATAAACAAGAAACTGAAGGATAAAGTGGTAGAAGTTGAAAGTTCCTCTGACAGAGCTGCACGACTCGTTATCCAACTATCGAGAAGATACCAGGCTCAGATTATTCAAACTTATGCACCCACCACAAGTCATCCTGAAGAAGAAATTGAAGAATTTTATGAGGAAATTCGTCATCTAAATAATAAAGGTAAGCAGCACTTGAAGATAATTATGGGAGATTTCAATGCAAAAATAGGGCACCGGCAACAGAATGAAACTTCAGTAGGTAAATTCGGTCACGGCAACAGAAACCAGCGTGGAAATACTCTCGTTGAGTTTGCAGAGGCAGAAGGGTTTTTCATCTTGAACTCCTTCTTCAAGAAAAAGCCACACAGGAAATAGACATGGAGACATCCAATTGGGACGACAAGTGAAATTGATTTTATTATGTGTAACAAAAAATTCGTCATCGAAGACTGCAGTGTGCTGAACAAGTTCAACACAGGTAGTGACCATAGATTGGTGAGATGTAAGATGCACCTCAACACTAAACTGGAACGTGGCAAGCTCATAAGACAAACAAAACGTATTGACATAACCAACCTTAAAAAACACCATAATACTTTCAAGTTGGAACTGAAGAACAGATTCTCTGCTTTAGAAGGCCTAACATCGGAAGAAGTGGATATTTCGGAAGTTAACAGAAAAGTAACCAAAGCTCTTATGGAAACAGCAACAAAATTAGCTGGGTCTAAGAACAAGTTGCATGTAAACAAATTATCAGGAAAAACCAAAATTTTGATGCAAAAAAGAAGAGAGATGAGGACAACTAAAGAAGATGTGACTTCCAAAGTGGAATATATAGAGCTATGCAAGACAGCACGAAAAAGTATCACTGAAGACGTAAGGAAATTCAACTGTGAGCTAGTGAGGAAAGCAATTGAAAACAACCAAAGCCTAAAGATAGCAAAGGGACATCTCAGTAAGGGAAGAAAACAGATTATGGCTCTGAGAAAAGAAGATGGTTCTATAACAAGAAATAGAGGCGAAATTTTGACAAGAGTGAAAGATTTCTACTCCAAATTATACGAAAGGGATGATACATGTACTCCAGACATCATGAAAAGTACCAGAGTTCTTTCAGTTCTCCCAGCAGAAGTTGCTCATGCAATCAAGAACATGAAGCGGGGAAAGCTCCAGGAGAAGATGGAATTACTATAGACATCATACAAGAAGCAAGTGGAGAAATTGAAACAGTACTCGCCCAAATTTTCACTCGATGCCTTAATGAAGGGAAGATTCCTGAGGATTGGAACAATGCTACAATGATCCTGCTACATAAAAAAGGTGACATTGAGGACCTCAGGAACTACAGACCTATCAGCCTCCTATCAGTGGTTTATAAAATCTTCACTAAAGTTCTTTCACACCGCTTGAAGGTAACACTGGACATGGCTCAACCGAGAGAACAAGCTGGATTCAGGAGTGGCTACAGCACAATAGATCATATCCACGTACTGAGAGAACTAATTGAAAGAGCGAGGGAATATGAACTTCCATTGTGCATGGCTTTTATCGATTATGAAAAAGCCTTTGATTCGGTGAAACCATCAGCAGTTACCACGGCTCTGAAATCCTGCGGTATTGAAGATGCATACATTAATATTATTAATAACATCTATGAAAATGCAAGTGCAAAGATTCGGCTGTTTGAAAATACAACACACATAAAAATTGGAAAGGGAGTGAGACAAGGTGACACCATATCTCCGAAGCTCTTTAATGCCACATTGGAAAATGTCTTTCAATCACTGAACTGGGAAAACAAAGGGATAAAGATTAATGGAGATTATCTAACCCACCTTCGTTTTGCTGATGACATAGTCATTTTTGCAACTACCCCATCAGAGCTGCAGAGTATGATCCAGGAACTTGCTGACAAGAGTAAAGAAGTGGGATTAAAAATGAACTTTCAGAAGACAAAAGTGATGTTCAATGCTTTTACAAGAAATGAAGATTTATCGATTGATGGAGAAAAACTGGAGATAACAGACACGTATGTTTATCTTGGACAGCAGATATCAAGTGAGGGTCACATTGATGAAGAAATTAATCGGCGTACAAAACTTGCCTGGAGAGCTTTTGGAAGAAACAGCATAATTTTCAAGAGCAATATGCCATTATGTCTTAAAAGAAAAGTGTTTGATCAATGCATCCTTCCAGTGCTTACGTATGGTGCAGAGACGTGGACCTTAACTAAAAGAGACATACAAAGGCTGCAGACAACTCAAAGCCGCATGGAGAGGTGCATGCTTGGTATAACCAGGAGAGATAAGAAGAGGAACTCGTGGATCCGAAAAATGACGAGAGTGGAAGACATCATGATCAGAGTTAAATCCCTGAAATGGCAATGGGCTGGACATACTGCCAGAAGGACAGACCATAGATGGACAGCCGAAATTTTAGATTGGATTCCAAGGGACAGGAAAAGACCCAGAAAAAGACCACATGGGAGATGGGTGGATGAAATTCGTAAATATGCGGGAGTGACATGGAGGAGACTGGCACAAGACAGACCGTTGTGGAGGAAACTTGGGGAGACCTTCGTCCAGCAGTGGATTGATAATGGTTGACAATGATGATGATGATGATATATATATACATGCAATGGTGTCTACAATACATACTATGGAGTCTACAACAGATAACACAATTTTATAGTGTGTAATGCAATGCTATCAGCACAACAATCCATTGAAGCTACAACAGACAACACAATTTAAAGTGTATAATATCTTATACAATTCTGATTACCATGCAAATGCAATTCGTAATATTCATCTCATAAAACATGCCAAAAATACAGAAAAAAGTATATAATTCAAATGAATTCCTTTTAATAAAACCCGTGAAAGCTCAAACCTACAGTAAATGCATATTTTAAAGATTTCTCTATACGCAGATGATAGAGTGCATAGCATTTAATATCATTAGATCTGAACTGATACACATCGTTGTTGACTTACATATGTAAAGAAAACTTTTTGAAAAAGTTCCAAATCTTTTTTATTTTTATTCCCGAAACTCTGAAAAAGTGCACTACTCCTTTACTGTTTACTTTCATTAAAACATTAAAGCTTTCATTATCTTTTTTTGTAATAATAAAAATTTCCGTTTTATTCTTTGTAAACAAGTCAATATGTTTTTTGTTCATAATGCCTCTGTACCAATGACCTTGCTTCTTTTCCTCAATAATTATTTTGAATTGTTTCTTAGTTAGTGGGTTGACAATGTCAAGCATGGGATTTGATATATCAAACTGATAAATCTTCTGCGGATCCTCTTTCTCATTTATGAAATATTTGAATGTCACACATGAGTTTGATGAGCACTGATGCACGAGATCTATAACAGAAAAAAATTATGAAGGAGGGGCAGTGAGGCTCTACTTTTACATAAATCTCATTTTTGCTTGAAACGCTAATTCTCAAAACACGGCAGACGTCAAATTTTATTACACATTGATATATCTGAAATGAAATGTGTATTCATTCACAGGTGAACGAATGCGTTTGATTTTTTTTTCTTCAGCGATGCATACAGATAATAAATATGCAATGGTTTCCGTATGATGCTTTTTAAAACTTAGTGATAATTTCTTTTGCACTTTGATAAAACATATTTTGAGATTTACTTAAATTACACGAGTCTATAAGTTGAATTTATGAAACACAGAAATAAGTTTACAAATGAACATCATAAAACACAACTTATGCGATAGAATAATGTCCAAAAGACTTCACCTCAATTCCATCATCAAAAATGAATTTCTTATCATAGTAAGGACTTAGTGAAATCTTATTTTGAATTACAGTTTTTAAGTTATGTTTTTTGCTGCTAATTTGATACTGAGAATGTCTAAGCAACTGAGTACCAAACAATACAGTTTTATAATCATCATGTTTCAGATTCTTAATAACATAACACTTAATTCCCTTGGCTGTTTTTTTTTTTTGCATCATTTTGATATATATATGAATACATCTTTGGTTTTAGTGCGCAGAACTCTTTTATTGGCTTCGAATTTGTTTCATCCTTGAAATATCCCAACTTATTTTCATTTTCTCTGTTGTATGCAGGGTGAAAAGTAGGATGCTGACTTGTGTCAACTATTTCTTTAAAAACAGTGCACAAATCTTGGTAGACATCTTCAGTTTCAATATACATTGTTAGTGAATCAGTGTTTGTGTAAATTAGACTGCAACGATTCTTATATTGCATTTTAAAAAAAATCATAGTAGGTTTTATACATGTGCAGTTTGCTGAGTTCAAGGACACAAAATCCAATGTAAAGAGGCTTGTTTAGAAAAAGATTAGTCTTCTTTAACTTGAATAGTACAAAATTATCGTTAATGGTTTCAAAAATACTCTAATGCAGGACTAGACATATACTTTTGACATTGTTGCTGGGTAACTGCAGCTTTCACTGTGATCCTTTTCCTAACATTTTCACATGTTTTCCCGTAAAACGCATTGTTCATAAGCTTAAAAAGCGATTTATCAAATTCATTGTTAGCTTGTTTTCTCTTTTCATTGTTAAATGTGACATAATCTCGTAACCATGGCTTCTGTTTAAAGCAAAAAAAATTCGATTAATTCTTTCCAAAATTAATCCTTTCTTTATGTAATACTTTAAATTACGATAATGAACAATATAATTCTGCTTGTCAAATAAATTTGGAATCAATTTTTTCACTCCTTGAAACTTTAAATCCAAATTCTTTAATGTAGCTTTCTGGTACTCTGATAAAAAACTTTTCCTTACAACTAAATGCTCAGGAGCTAAAGGATAATCATCATGTTCATCGTGAATGTTCTGCGGGTATTTTAAATTTACTTCAAGAATGTAACCTGTATCTGAATTATCAGGGATAGAAGTAACATCGAAATTTAGTATTTGTTCTTCAGATAACCATTTAAAACCTGCATATGGTAAATGAGCACAGTGTACAAATCCGTATAAATTTATGGCATCCAAGGACAAAATGTAAGTTGTGGGTTTCGTAGCATCAAAATCTTCTGGGATATAGGGATTATTTGCTTTTGAAAACCTTGTACCGACAAGACTTATACCGCCTCTGATTCCCGCTTCAATAAATAAGTACATACTAATGTCAGTAATCAATTCCAGTTTAACTTTCGTTTTTCTTAAACCTGCATTCCGTGAGAAGTCTGGAGCGCTTATGAAGTGTACAGGATCTAATCGATAATAATTTAGTGACAAACTTCTAAAATTCATGAAAATATCTCCTAACAACAGTGCATCAGTGTACTGATACAAACGCAAATAATCTGAGAAAGATCTGCATTTAAATGCTTTCCACACAGGTTGCGCATGATCATAATCGTCGTCTGAAATGTGAGACTCTGTCAAATTATTATAAAATGACTTTTTGCTTGGTAATCTTGTTTCTTTTAAAACTTTTTCTGAGCAGAAATATGTATACGAAAACATTCCATTTTGCCTTAGCAAATACCTGTTTTTGCGGTTTTTAAAAAATGAATTAAAAATGGGGAAGTCACCCCTATTTTTATTTAAATTTTCAACTAAGTTAGATAATGATGTATTTAGAAAACGAAAACTGTCAATAAATTTTATGTTATCTAATGTAAAAGTCGAATATTTTTCCATATTGACAGGAATGATTTTGATTTCTTTTGCTACTTGCGCAGAAATATTCTTAAGAATGATATGACTGTCATAACCAGCCAAATTATGCATAACAATTGGAAAAAAGTATGAATTTCTATAATTCAGATTACATGACTGATGTGCAAATCCTCTAAATTCACCACTGAAGTGACTGTGATCACGTACTTTTAAATCACCCTTCTTAAATCTGTTTCCACATATGTGACACTTATTAGTGTAACTGCAGTTTATTGTTTCTTTAATCAAGGGAACATTTTCTTTCAATTTTTTCTAAACAACAGCACACACGTTTTTTAAAACATCCAGAAACTGCTTCACTGTATCTTTACCGCAGTAATATTTGTGATACACAATCTCGTTTTTTTTTTGTTCACTACGATTAACGCAAAACTGATAGGAACGTGAATTTCTCTTTCTTGAGTGAAACTTTAGATATTGATTTTATACTTGTATGCACTTTTTTCGTAAGACATTCAAAATCTGCAAAACCACAAAATGCGTGTTCGTGCATTTTATGAAATGCATTAAAAATAAGTTCAGAATTACCAACTTGTGGTAAAGAAACCTTCTGAAATTTATTATTCATACATACTTTCATGTGTTCAGTTAAAGTATTTGCCCTCTGAAATCCAACTAAACAATTACGGCAGTAATGATGTAATCCGTTTTTTTGGTTCATTAAACGATTAAAATTCGTGATGAGAAAATAATGACTTTTGTAAAGAAACAAATCAATTTGCCTGAACTTTGCGTTTTTGCTAACATATAATGGAAACACATCTTTATCATAAGAATATACACTAATCGATAAATTATTTTTTTCCTCGAAACATTTTATTTTATTTAATGCCATAGGAAATTCAAGTTTTTAGTGTTTAAATATTTCAGATGTTTTCTATAAGTACTAACATAATTTTTATTCGAAAATTTGCGAAATAACCCTGCTAAAACGCTGTAGACGAAACATAAATTGTCTTCACATTTTATGTTTAACAAGCATTTTTTATTTTGCAAAAGCTTCGGTAACCCCATCGTAAAACAACCGCCATTAATGGAATTATATTTTCCGATATGAACATGCACAGACTTAATACGTTTTATTATCCACCCGCTTCCGTCCCTAATAAATGACTCAATTGAATTTTAAATTTTTTGAAAAGCTTTATCAAGCTTTTCGTTTATGCCATATACTGACGTAACACGTTCAGCAAACGAACAAAAGAAAAAATCTTGAAAGATCGGAGAATCGTCTTTAAACTTGAAGAAAGTTATCGTTAAACATACGATAAATCTAAGCCTCAAAGATAAACTGTTATTACACAGTATATTAAAAATCTGAGTTTTCATGCTGTTTAACAGAATAGTGGGATCAGAAATATCTTCATTTGCTGTGGCCACATGTGATTCCACATAGCCTTTAAATGCTGAAGACTGTTTATGAAATTGCATTTTGGGAAACTTTGCGATATGCGCGCTCTTTTCTTGTTTTTTGCTTTTTCAAAATCCCAACATTTAGGTTATCGTATAATGAAAGAGTTCTACGTCACCTTATAAATTTGCAAAAACATTTCACGTATGTAAACATAATTTTTCTAAGAACAAAATATACATTGACACTGAACCATAAAGGTTACTAGTTAGTTATTTCAAAGAAAGTATATCGAAGAAAAAAAATTTACTGATAGTCCTTTACATACAGAAACAATGTATCTATGGCCTTTTTTCAGAGTTCCAAGCTGTTCAATTGGCAAGTTAAAATGATTCTTTTTCTCACCGTCTACTATCTTTGCAAAGCACAGGTAATAGTTTTTACGAAATTCTTTAATTTCTGCGACGATACCCCTTCCGATATAAATGGAGTATGGAGGTATGAGCTTATTTGGTACAGTGTCATCAACCAAAACCAAATCATATGGTGAGGAAGCACTTTGTTTGGCATTGTTTTTCCTTTTAACTGGAAGCTTTTGTTTCTTCACAGTGGGATTTTCAGTTTCTTCTTCATCATCAGAAACGGCTTTTTTTTCAGCTCCTCTTCAAAATCTATAAAATGAAGAAATTATAGATTATAATTGCTAATGTTTAAAATTTGTGATAAAGCAATTAGAACAGAGTATATTTAACATGATAAAAATAATCAATATACTAGACAACTCACCACTTCATAATTTAGTAGTTGGAAATTAGCTTTAAAAAAGAATCTTAATGGTACACGATGTTTCATGATTCCTTTTATTTAAAACTCTGAAATATGTTACTTTTAAATATTCGTTATAAATGTTAAACTTTCTGCAGATACCTAGATGAAAAATCATCAGTTCTTGACGCAAAATTAAAAGAAGATAAACTTACCCGAAAACGACATCTTTGGTTCGTAGCCGACAGCAAGAGGCGACTAGAGAAGCACTCAGAAGAATCAGCGTGTTTAGTTCTCCAGAGAATGTTTATATGGAGCTCATACTGCATTTTTTTTACTGAGTTGAACTCTATTCATTTTAAGTCTTTTGAATTGCACAAGTGTAAAGGTTAAGCAATGGAATTAATTTTTTCATATTCGTTAATCATCAGAGGGTCTCAAAGCAAACGTACTTCGCCTAATAAGGTCATAGAATGGTGATCATGTGCCTAGATATCTTATATCTTGAAAGGATCAGTTTGTTCTAAACAGGATGAGAATTTGCAGCTGTGAATAATTATAATATCTCTCTTTAAAACAAATTTAACCCCCTTAAACATCGGTGATGATATTATATAAGGTTCAGTTACATTGAAAGGTTAAAAGGTGAATAAAAAAAGTATGACAAACACTCGACAGAATATTGACCCTATCTTGAGAGGCTCACATTGTCCTAAATCGCATGAGTATTTACAGATTTAAATAATTATAAAATATCTCTTTAAAACAAAGTTAACTTTGAATTCTCCACCCAAGCATTAGTGTCGATATCACTTAGAGTTCAGCGACACTAAAAGGTTAAAGGGTGAATAAAAGAAGTGCTACAAAAATCCTACTGAGCATTGCTCGCATCAAGATGACTATAAATGGAGTGCAACATATATGTTATGAGAGTAAATAATTCATTCAAGATCATATTCCTGGAAGCAATAAAAACACTCAAACTATTTATCAAGCAAATAAAATAACATCTCAGAATCGAACGATATACTCAACCAAAATACTTTATTTTAAACAAATCTGTTAACCTTTCCATCTGTGTCAACATATGTGAAAAGACTATAACATCTGACGCTCTCAAAGCAGTCAACAACCTTGAGTTCAACGCCTTGAAATTCTGCTTAAACAAAACATTCTAAGAGTAGCTTTCTTAAGATCAGAAGGTCAAATGTCTCTCACATGTTTCAAAGTGTCAGACAACATTTCTCTTTATTTTCTGCTTTGATATATCACTTGAGTCTTTTCTTAGAAGTTCATTACTCTCAGACTCAGAATGCCATAAACTGAATTTTCAGCTGAAATGATACTTTCATATTCAGGTTCCACTGTGTTTTATATATGTTTAAATATCTGTTTCGTTATGTTTTAAAATATGGAGTTAGTCTTCACACATTGTCTAATATATGGTATCACAAGACGCTTGACGCTCACAATTATAATAATGAAAAATAGAACTCTAAAAAGACTTAAATTGCATAACCTTACAACAAATGCTATCGCCTCCAAAGCAAGTTAGTTGCAGCAACTTGCTGTGGTGGAGGATTTTGTTATACCTCGTAAGAAAACAAATATAACTGATTCGAATCTGGAACGATCCATTTTCATCAGAAATGTGTTTTTTATTTTTTCCTTGTTTTCAGATCAAATCAGCAATTTAATCAACTTGACTTTAGAGATCTGCTTTTTCACTATTATATTTTTGTTAGCGATAATTAGAATCCAAGAAACAGGAATATCTGTCTGCTATGGGGACGTGTCTGTTTAGCACAGATGTGATCAAGCCTATACTACTTGGCTAAAAGATTTTAAAATGAACGTATTCAAGATTCTGTAGCAAAGTGTGATCGAACATTGTTTGGGTAAAAAATAAACATAAAATCTTCTGTTAATCGAGAGAGATTTATTTACTTGCAAAACGACGAGCATAGTGCGTATTTGAATTTATTAATTGATACCTAAGTATGTAAACAAAATATTACTTTTTAAATTATTTCTAGAAATATGTCGTTTATTTGCTGTGTTTTTCTACGAGAGAAACGAAAAACATTTGAAACAAATTAAATTAGTACAGATATGCAATACGATATTTTCTATTACATCTGCTTCCCCATAGGAAAAAAACGCATGTAAAAATGATTTATTTTGTTCAAAGATGGAAAATATCATTCTTCATTACATACACAGAGGGAATTTTGAGTAAATATATGACTCTCATTAAATGCTCGAGTTCAGATGGAATATGAGATAAGATAGGTTTTCGGCTCCAGTTTGTGAGGAATGCAATCTACTTGTTTACAGACTCCTTGAATTTGATATGAAATTATATAAAATATATGTAAGGCAACATTCTTGCCAATGAAAGTTTCTTGGTTCCCCGTCGTTAATACGTGATAATTAATTGCATAGCAGTCCCATTTGATTTAATATCTTATGCGAGAAAAGAAACATGTCATACACTGTTCACCATTTCATTCACTAATCACATCGAAGTTAAAAGAAACAGCTACAAACATGATGAAAATAGTGTTTAAATTTACAGTACTTTGTATTTCGGAGAGGCTCATGAATGAAATTGGGAAAAATGAAGCGCAATGTTCACCCTTTACGAATCCATCAAAATTCTCTTTCTCTTGTGTTAACTTCCAAAGTTCTCCATCATTTAAAGCAGATAATGGCCATGCGTTAGAGAACGTTGAGCTGAAACCTGTTATTATAAAACAGTTTTGCAATATTGAGGAACTCAAACTCTGATTCCGTTATGCCAACTTAATTTTGATGCTTTGGAAATATGACTCTCTTTCCAGATTCCAAATAGTACTTTGTGATATGCCATTCTGAACTAATTTTCTAACAACAATTAAAACTATTTGTAAACACAAGAAGTGATATTTTGCATTATACAACCGCAGACCGTGAAGATGAAACACGAAATAGTGGTAACATGAATGATACTCGAAAAATGATCCTATAGTTTGAAAAGGAAGCATTTGCATTATACAATTTGTTTCAGTAATGGCCTAAATTAAACCTTGCATAAATAAGTTTTGATTGCCATTTTCATTTTTTCATGAGGAAAGATATACGTCTGTCAAGAAAATCATCAATGCCTCCTTTTCTTATTTGGTGGCATAAAAACGTTTACGTCTTCAACAGCTGTGCTTCGGAAATTCCCTAGGAATCATTTCGTCTCAAAAGGTTGAATACGTACGCATATCTACATTTTAGCTGAATATTATTTTAAAGTCGTGAATATTACATTTAAGGTGACTTCAGAATGGCTTACGAGGCACAACTATCCCATAAATCAAAGCTATTGGTAATACAATAAATTTAATTTGATTATTTCGTAAAAGTTCCAGTTTATCCTGATAAAATAAAGGTCCGACAATTAGGACCCCTTAAATGCAATGCATAGAGATTTATTCGTGCACGGATGGTGAAAAACGCAGAAAAAGAAGTAGGAAATTATTAAGAGCACCTACCTAATAACGCATTTGTCCACCGCTATGCATCGAAACAGCATGGAGGTGATATGTCATGAATTCAGTGAGGTAAATATATCTCTCTGCAGGTATCTTCAAAGAAGCACATCCGACGACGTCCGTCCTTTATGGAATGCTAGATGGAGGAAGATCACTTTTCCGAATGACTTTCTCAATGTCATTACATATACATTTAAATGGATTAGGTTATGTGGACTGTGTGACCCATTTTAGCCATTTGAACGCTATGTCCATTTTCTGAAACAATTATGTGACCATCTAAATCCTCTGGTGTGATTCATTTTCCTGTTCGGAGAAGAGCTCTCCATCAGAAAACATCTTTGTACATCAACGGTGTGCTTGGACCTCAGTGACGTTCAGTTACCTCGTGATATCCAAACGCAGTTCCAGAGGTATTTATATTACTAAATATTCGGCGTGTATTAACTGAGAATTTGATGCATCGGATTACACAAAACTTTTGTAGTCCTCAATAATATTTTGCGGTGTGTTGTTTACAGTCATTTTATGTCATAGTTGCACACTTAAATAAGGATAGCACGTGTCTGATTCTATTGGGTGTAACAAATAATATAATTTGCAACTGCAGTGTAGATTTCTCTTGAGTAGCCTATGGGTTCAAGTTTCCACGGAAATGCTTTCATGGGATATATACACCATTCACCAAAGCCTTTAAAACTACCTATCTAACATTAAGTAGGTCATCTTCTTGCAATCAAAATAGCTCTCACCGAGTAGGCATAGATTGAACGAGATGTTAAGTCTCTTGATATTTGGTACCCAGGCTGCAACATATGATCCTGTTGTTCCCGTAAAATTCATGTTCGAGATGATGTTGCTCTTCCCGTATCTCCAACTAAACTCACAGATGCTCGATAGAATTCATGTCGGGCGAATTTACGGGCCATGGCGATTTATGGAGTTCATCTTAATGCTTTTAGAACTACACTGGCGGAAAGTGAAAAATAAACACCCATAAGGACACGTCTGATACCAACAAAATTTATACAGCATAATAACGGAATACAGAGGATAACGTGATCAAAGCATTATGGCAAAATACAGCTGTATTTGCTGGTAAACTGAAAAATAACTTTTCCATGTAACATGGTTAGTACGAGGTTGAACCGCCATGAACTGCGTCACACTGTGCAATTCTGGCATGGAGTCTGTCGTACAGATATTGGATGTAAGTTTGGGGTATTGAGTTCCAAGCATCCTCAACCTGGACGCGTAAATCGGGGATGTTCGTGGCTGGACGTTGAGACCGGATACGTCGTTGTCCCATAAAAGCCCACACGTGCTCAATGGGGGACAAGTCCGGTGCTCATGCAGGCCATGTAAGTTGCCTCACAACCTTGAAGTGCATGTTGCGTTGCACGTGCCGTGTGTGCGTGCGTTATCTTGCTAGAAAACACCACTATGGACCGACCTTACAAATGGCACAACAACGGGTTTAATGATGTTGTTGATGTAAGAGGTGCTGTTTAACGTTCCCGGTACAAACACTAGTTGTGTACGGGAGTGATAGCTGATCGCTCCCAACACCAGGAGACCAGGTGTAGGCCCTGTGTGTCGCTGGTGGATGCAAGAAGGGTGGAGACGCTGTCCTGTGCGTCTGCGAACACACATACGGCCATCGGAGGCTAACAAGCAGAATCTGCTTTCATCGCTGAACACGACAGATAGCCATTGCGTTCTTCAGGGCAGTCGTTCGCGACACCACGGCAGCCGTTCCTGACGGTGGGCTGGAGTCAGAGGTACACATGTAAGAGGCATACATGTGTACCTCTGACTCCAGCCCATTGATAGTTCTGAATAACAAGTTTTGAAAGAAGAAAACGCTTACCCAATTATAACAACTGCGGCACAGCATTACGTGATGCAACAGAAACAATTAACTGTTCTTTTAAACACAATACCTATTTTTACTTTATTGTAAAACTTATTTGAATAAGCTGGTACAACAGGAAAAGAATAGAAAAGCAAGGCATTAACTTTAATTTAAATATACGGGCTTAAATGAATTGGTTTTTGCAATATGATTAATGTTTTGGTTACACACATGACAGTCGCAAGTTACCTGTTAAAGGGTGCATATTTTAGAATAACGAAGGATAACTAACAATCATGTGTGAACCTACACACCAAGAAAAATGTCTGTTTTATCGATCATATGAAGATTTATTTTATACCATAATTTAAAAAAGCCTTTCCTGGCCACCAGCGAAATTCATACTACATTCATTTTGTTCTAAAGCTGTATGACAGGGTAAAATTGGAAGTCCAAGGATTTAGAATCTCACCTTATCAAAGATTTCATTATTAAACATATCCGACAGGACATAAACGTAAATTCGATGCAGTTACTGCTTTAGAGGAAAGCTAATGTCTCTCTCGAAATAAATAAAAAATTCCTTAGAGCCATATGACCGACATCAGATTTAACTACCTCAAAATATGAGCCTTTGCCTTTTTTCTCCGTCTTCATTAAAACTGTGTACTATGCTGACTGCAGTATTTTAAATTAAAAATAAATAAATTATATCCGACTCAATTTGAAAATGACTGGTGATTTAGTGAACCTTGAAATCTACACAATTATTTCGAGATTTTCCTTCTCGGTCTGTTCTTTTAAATGAAATATAAAAACATACCGTGGGTCTCCTTTCGTCTACGATCGGAATCTCTCATAAATTAAGAAAACATAATCGCGGAAGGAAAGCTTCTACAACTTTAATGTTTTTAAGAAACAAAATACTAGACGAAAGAGCCTGCATAGCAGGCTCTTTCGTCTCTGGAGATAATATTTATTCCCCTACTGATGTAACGCCTTAAGCAAAATTAATGATTAGTTTACAATTCTGTCGCTTGTTACGTCAATCAAAATTTTGAAGTATTACTTATCTTTAACATAGCCATCTGAAATGACTTTTAACATTTCTGATATTCATATTTTATTTTCTCTGTTTTCCCTATGCTAAATAAAGTATTGCTTCTCATACTTCCAAAAGCAATAACTAATAATGAAGGCCATCTCATGACAAAACACCTTTTCCGTGATCAGTTTATAAATACTCAGTGAAATCTATTATTTCAGTGCATTGCTCTATTTATTCGTTTCAGGGAAATGTTTTGTCATTGTTCTCCAAGTTCTTGCTGCGTAAAGCGGTTAATAATGCGCAATGGAAAGTTGCATTTACTTTCGACTGTCTCACACTCGATACCACTGCGATTTACTTTGTTTGGCAAACATGAAAGCTGGATGTGACTTTATGAATGTTCTTTTTTATTTCCCGGACATATGACCCTTCTCGGTGAATGGCAATTCGTGCATATCTCTACCTCGTCCTTTTTGGGTAGAATATATACATGTATTTCTGTGCGTTTTTTCAAACTGTACCGGCTGATTTCCCTAGAAACTTTCTTTCTTTTATTTGCATAAAATAATTTCAGTTAACTTGTGTTGTTACGATGAGTGACTAAAACCGAAATTTTATAAAATTCCGTTACCTTCTCTCTAATAGTATGGCATAGATTTACTAACAACATTATAGCACCTAGTAATTTCGCTTATTAGTTTCTTCACTTTCATACTTTTAAAAAGCTTCATTAAGATATTTTATATTCTGAGTAGCATGGATATCATATGCGAACACTGGATTAGTCTTTTAAGATGGGAACTTTGAGAACTTCGTGTGCATATTATGCATAAGAATCGGAAAATATCAAAACTTTTACGAATAAGAAAGATAAGCACATAAAAAAATACGCACTTAAGAAGATAAGCACCTCTTGAAACTGTTTTAAGTTTTATTTGTTAAACGACATGTAATTATTACAGAAAAGCCTAAGAACTATTAAATTGACTATGTTTACTTCAGTAATTTTGCATGCGGTATTTACGCGGTAAAAATATAATATTAAAGCAGAATAATTTTTTTAAAATGTTCCAGTTGCGAGTATAATGAATAAAGCTTTTAACTAAGCTAGTAATACAAATTTTGAAGATGACAATCCGATTTTTGGCGTAAATGTGACAAGGATGGTAAGTCAGATAATATCCGAAAACTTGAAAATTTTCATCGTCCTGGAGCGGGACCCGAACCCGCGTTTTCCAGAAAACGCCTAGGTATGCTAACCACTACACCACCCAGAACGACCAAGTTAAAGTCATGTGACAAGGACTTACCATCCTTGTCACATTTACGCCAAAAATCGGATTGTCATCTCCAAAATTTGTATTATATGGCGTAATCCCGTATTTCTTTCATGATAAGCTAGTAATGTTTTATAATGCTTTTGCTACTGAATTATATGCTTGTACTAAGCTAATGCTTCTTCTAATGGTTGTTGTTTGTTAATTAAGATCATGAATAAAGTCTCCTGCTAGTAGTGTAGTAATAGTAATGAACAAACTATAACTGGTAGTAATGTTGTAGCAGTAATTAAGATGAATAAAGTCTTATGCTGGTTGTTACTAGTAATACTAAATGAAATAAACCTAACAGCCAGACAGAGGTCTGACAGTACTATGAACTGAGAAAGACGTACTTACGTAAAACCTTTTATTATGAACTTCTACTGGTATCATCACACACAGCTACTCAAATAACACGTAGCTCCTTGCACAACAAACGCTCTCTTCCTCATAAACAAACGCTCTCCTTCACATAAACCAAAGCTCTCCTGACGTATCGTTGAACGCGCCTATTTATACTGGCTACCACCACGTCATGACTTATACTCATTGCCAGATCTCATTCAGCGGGTGAAATAACATCTCGTTCAGTAAGAAGATAATTTACATAGTAAAATAAAATAACCAGAGATAGTAAAAATCAAAAGGAAAGTGAATCTAGAGTATACGTTACATCATCTCCCCTTAATTTTTTTTTTTTTTCGAAAAACCTATCAATTTTTGAGTGTAAGTCTTACACTTCGTTGATTGACGTTTATCGACCTCTTTTTTGTTTTGTTGTTTGGTGGCAGCAGTATTTACAATATCAAACTTGGCATGACAAAATCAAGAAATCTGTATTCGTCTGTGAAACACTTGTATTTTTGAACAAAACAAACCTGCATCGGCATACCTTACTTTTATTCTGCCTAGCAGAAATCACTTTTTTAATTTCAAATTACGTTCTCATTATTCGTTGAATACACACCAACTGTATCAGCAGCGAAGATTGCCTGGAGCTGCCTAACAGTAACAATTTTATTATTTTACCCCTAAGCACATAGATATATATAAAAAAAAAATTGGATTAGCAGATGGACATAGAAGAAATATATAAAAAAAAAACACATATATACACAAAAAAGAATGCATAGGCCCACACGAAAAAAAGAAATTCTGACACGCCAACTGGTCGTGCAGGAAAAACAACAAACGGAGAAAAGAACCTGTCCACGAGAACTTACTTATCTCGAGGACGCATAAAAAACTCTAGTACGATAACGTTTTCCAGGCCTAATCGGACTGGTAAATTCAGGTGGCTTAGATCTTTTCAAGGACTTGAATGGATCTGGAACATCGGTATGCTGTCGGTCAAGAAATCCCGGCGGCTGACAGGAACGGTCAGGAACGGCTGAAATCCGTCGGTCAGGAACGGCTGCAGTCTGGCGGTCCGGAAATCCCTGCGGCTGACAGGAACGGTCAGGAACGGCTGAAGTCTGGAGGTCCGGAAATCCTTGCGGCTGACAGGAACAGGCTCCCTCAGGCTTTTGATATGGAGTCCCTTTGTGCTGGGGCCCGTGGTGTCCTTCCATTATTCTTTTGGACGGACGTGACTCCGGCCACATCGTTTGCTTTCGCTTTCGCCCTCGTGGCATAAGAGTAGTAGCAGGCATCGGCACTGTTTGCCCTGAGCGTAGGTTCCAGGGGCGAAACCCGGGCGGATGCAAGGATCTCTGCCTTCGTCGCTGTTGCGGCGAAGCAGATTGGGGAGACAAGTTACGTTTTTGACCAGCTTTTGGTGGTGCTGGACCGTTTGTAACTGGTGTCCGACGTTTAGGAATAGTCACATTATTGCTCATAACTGATAAATCAGAAATCCCCGAAGCCTCTGAGTAGCTGCTGTAATTTAGTGGTCGTGCCGGGCGACGTTTATTTCTGCCTATAGGAATACTCTGTGACGAGGTATTCAAGGAAGTAGGAGCTTGTGTTGGTGCAGAATTATCAGGAAACGGCGCAGCAATAGTCTTGGCAATGGTTGGAGTGAAAGGAACGATACTAGTATTCGAAGAACTTGATTTGAGCCTTGGTCTCATGGGAGAATCAGGTTGCGTGTTTGGAAACCCGTCTTGAGGAGGGGAGGGTGAAGAAAAATCACTGGAGATTCTTCAAAAATGTTTGTTGGTTCGTCCAAAATTTCTGGCGGTTGATCGTGAGATATAGACTCTTGAGTCTGTGGAACAGAAGGTTGAGTAGGATTGATTATAAAATCGATATTTCGTTCATGATACTTGCGGCACTGAGCAACGTGTACGTATTGAAATTGATTGTCAGGTTTTTCAAGAACAATGTTATTTTCAAACACATTTGCCACCCGATATGGACCTTCGTAGCTGGGTGCAAATTTCTGCACTAAAGTATGAGAAACAGAAGACTAGCAGTGCGTTTCCACGAGAGTGAGATCTCCAACGACAAGATCTGATTCCCTACGCCTAGTATTACAATATCTTGCTTGAGCCGCTTGTGCTCCTAGCATTGCAACACGAGCTTTTTCTGCCATGATTCGTACTGATTGCGGAGTTGGTCGCTGGTTTAGTTCGTCGATAATCCCCGTTGAATTTTCAAAAGGGGTTTTAATTTTGCGACCCAGAAAAAGTTCTGCAGGAGTAATTTTAGTAGATTCGTGGACAGACGAGCGGAGGGCGAACGAAAAAAGCTCCAAATGGTCATCCCATCGTTCATGATGGTCCATGACAAATGTAGCAATCATTTTCACTAGCGTGCGGTTTACGCGTTCCGCAGGATTACTCTGGGGATGATATGGGGAAATGAATTTATGTTTAATGTGTAGTCTCGCACACATTCTTTCAAAAATGTCAGAAATAAATTGAGGACCATTATCCGAAACTACTTTATTAGGTGCACCATATCTAGAGAATACTTCATTAACTAATACATTACAAATAACTTCTGCCGTAGCGGCTTTAATGGGAAAAACTTTAACCCATTTAGAAAAATTATCAGTTAGTACTAAAACGTAACGAGCTTTGCTTTTAACAGATAAAGGATAAGGTCCCAATAAATCTACTGAAATAATATCAAAAACATGAGAACTTGAACTAGATTTCAAGTGACCGGCCGGTCTTACATTACGGTAATTATTAATCTGACACAAGTGACATGATTGAACGTATGCGAGCACACTTTGGTACATGCCAGGCCAATAGGCAACATCCCGCAATTTACAACGGGTCTTGCGAATACCTAAATGGCCTGCAAGAGGTTTGTCATGAAATTCGTTTAAAAGGGCCATTCTAAGGGTTCGCGGAATACATGGGCGAAACTCTGCCCTAGTAGTCATAGATTTCGTATAGTAAAGAAGACCCTCTATGACTTCAAAATGCTGTGACCTTCCAGCCAGAGAAGGATAACTTTGTAGGGGCGAACCCGCAAGCAAAAAATTATAGATATCCCCAAAATCTGGATCATTTATTAATTCTGCCATTATCTGCTCTCTGGATGTTACATCAGCTATTAGAAGTAAAGGCTGACATCCAGAAGTAGTTTCTGTGGGGACCCCACTATTCGGAACGCGAGACAATGCGTTCGGTAATTGATTCTTATGACCTGGCTGATACGAAATTTTGATATTGCTCTCTTGTAACTTCAGAGATCACTTCATAAGTCTTTGCGATAGGTGCTTAGCAGAATTCAAATACTGAAGGGCAGAATGATCCGTAATAATGTTAACTGTCATATCGTTAAGGTAACATTGAAATTTGTTCAGAGCATACACAACAGCAAAACATTCACGTTCCGTAGCTGAATAATTGCGTTCAGCTTTGGCTAAATTACGAGACGCAAAAGCTATTGTATGCCCAGCTTGTGAAAAAACGCAACCAAGACCAACTCCGGATGCGTCAGTATAAATATCAAATTCCTTAGTATGATCCGGAAAAGCCAACACCGGAGGCTGAGTCAACGCAGACTTCAGTGTTTCGAATGCAGCGTTAGCCTCAGGTGTCCAAACAAACTTCTTGTATTTACGTTTTAAAGCATACAATGGCTCACAGATTGTAGCATAAGCGGGGACGAACTGCTGATACCATTCGGTCATTCCCAGAAAGCGTGATAGTTCTTTTGCTGTTTTAGGCCGAGGAAAATCAACAATATGCCTAATTTTTTCATTATCCGTAAATAAGCCGTGGGGAGTGATTTTCAACCCCAGATATACAATCTCGTCCCTCGCTATCTGGCATTTACTAGGTTTTTTTTAACGTCAAGCCAGCATTGTATATGAGTTGGAACACCTGTTTGAGCAGAGAAAGGTGCTCGTCAAAAGTCTCGGATGTAATAATAATGTCATCCAAATATACATGCACATGGGGACCCAGGACAGGTCTGAGAACCGTATCCATAAGCTTTTGGAAAGTAGCAGGTGCAGAAGCTAGTCCAAAGGGCATACGCAGGTATTCATAAGCCCCAAAAGGAGTCACGAAGCCTGTTTTATCAACAGAGTCCGGATGTACTGCTACCTGCCAATATCCACTCGCCAAATCCAAGGTTGACATCCATTTGGTTGACGATAGGTCATGTAAAATATGCGACATGACAGGTAGTGGATAATTGATCGTTTTTGTGACTTGGTTGAGCTTGCGGAAATCTGTCACGAAACGAAATTCATTGGGTTGTTTCTTTGGAACCAAAAAGGCAGGAGCAGCCCAGGCGCTTGTTGATTCCCTTATTAAGCCCTGTTTAATCATTTCAGAAATTTGACGTTGCATTTCCTGTTTCTTATGTGGAGCACAAGGGTAAGGTTTCGTCGCTATCGGTTTCGAACCCTCAGTGTCAATGACATGATAAACCACCTGTGTGAAACCAGGTTGATCAGAAAATAAACCAGGGCTTTCCTGTAAAAGGAGAGAAAGCTGGTTTCGTTGCCTCTCATTCAATTGGTTACTCAACAACAAACTCGTTATATCTATAGGGACCGTAGGAATCATTTCGATAGGTTCCGGAAAGGAAATCACATGTTGTACGAAATTCAAAGTTATTTGAAACGTATGAATAAAGTCCATGCCCATTAGACATTTCACAGGTAGTTCGTCTATAAGCAGGAAAGAATGCGTAAAACGAGCTTTTCCCAGCCCTAGAGATAATGTGACAGTTCCTGTGATACTGAAGATTTCGTTATTTGCACCTCGCAAATACTGCGTCGCAGGCTGAACGAGTATTGCAGGAAAATTGTCAGTGCAAAACTTCGTATTTAGGGCTGATATTTCAGAACCAGTGTCGAACTTTGTCTCGACAATAATATCTTCAATTATCAATAATACATCAGGCAACTGAGGAGTTTGGACAGTCACTAATACTGTTTTAGGGTCAGAATGCTTGGTATCAGGAAGCAGGGCCGACTCCTTGGTCTACTTCCTTTGGAAGTTTAAAGGATTCCTGGTTGGATTATCATGCGGTCTGAAACCTCGACCCTGCCGGGTATCGGGAAAATTTTCACGATGAGGAAAACTGCGTGAAACCTGCGTCGGGAACTCCGCGTGTCTGTTGACATTTTCATATCTATTACTTCTTCCTCAGCACGGGCAGAAAAATCATCGTTGTCCTGAGCATGAAAACGTTCCGAATGCTGCGGATTGGAACGGGGTCGAGCATACTGCGCATTTGTACGATATCCCGAAGATTGTTCAGAAACTCGCTGTTGGTTTGCCACTCTTCTGTGTGGTGGAACGTATGAAGCTTGGGTGTGCACTTGTGTATGCTCGCGCTGAAAGTTATTATGCCTATTATGCCGCTGAGGGTTTTCGAAATAAGCCTCGCTGGGTGCCCGAGCATGGTGAGTTGAACCATGTTTGCCATGTCGCTCTTCATACGTTCGTATGAGGCGAAGGCATTCATGAATTGTAGCAGGGGGTCGAACCTCAAGAAAATCTTGTAAAAATGGGTCGAGCTGCTGCAATAGGGTATCCAACATGTCAACATGACTGGCATGTGGATCCCATAAGTTATATAAGCGTGTTGTTTCCAACGCAAATGCAACATAGCTATCGTTGGGTCCTTGCTGACGAGAAAAAAGTTGTTGTGCAAGGCTAGATCGACTGAGGCCGGAAGGAAAGACCTCCAAAAATTCTGCACGGAAATTCTCATAATGAGAATCCGTGTTCGACACTCTCCACTGCCGATACCAGGTCTTTGCGGTATCCTTCAAGCAAGTGCCTGCGATTTGTACTTTGCAGTCTTCAGGAATATTATATAGATCAAAATGATCTTCGAAATCTTCGAGGAACTTTAAGGACCCCTCCAAACCATTGAAATTAATTGTTCCTGCATGTGGCACGAAATGGGCTAACATTCTGCTTCGCTGAGAGGATTGAACTCCCTCAGGTACGACCCGCGACTCTGAGTAATAGGAAGCTGGTGCATTACGAAATTGTGAAGAATGCCTGGGTACGTGTAGATCATTCATATCAAAGTGAGACCCACAGGCTTCTTGCAGATGGTCGAAATTAATCCCATCACCACCGAAACTTGTCTTAGGGTGGAAAATTGAAGTTGTCTCGGGTAGTGAAGACATGGGTAATAATTGTCAAGACCTCGTGTTCGAGAAAAGTTTGTGCGACAATTATAATGAATAAAGCTTTTACCTAAGCTAGTAATGTTTTATAATGCTTCTGCTACTGAATTATATGCTTGTACTAAGCTAATGCTTCTTCTAACGGTTGTTGTTTGTTAATTAAGATCGTGTATAAAGTCTCCTGCTAGTAGTGTAGTAATAGTAATGAACAAACTATAACTGGTAGTAATGTTGTAGCAGTAATTAAGATGAATAAAGTCTTATGCTGGTTGTTACTAGTAATACTAAATGAAATAAACCTAACAGCCAGACAGAGGTCTGACAGTACTATGAACTGAGAAAGACGTACTTACGTAAAACCTTTTATTATGAACTTCTACTGGTATCATCACACACAGCTACGCAAATAACACGTAGCTCCTTGCACAACAAACGCTCTCTTCCTCATAAACAAACGCTCTCCTTCACATAAACCAAAGCTCTCCTGACGTATCGTTGAACGCGCCTATTTATACTGGCTACCACCACGTCATGACTTACACTCATTGCCAGATCTCATTCAGCGGGTGAAATAACATATCGTTCAGTAAGAAGATAATTTACATAGTAAAATAAAATAACCAGAGATAGTAAAAATCAAAAGGAAAGTGAATCCAGTGTATACGTTACACGAGTTGAAAGTCAGAACGTCAAAAATCCGAAGAAGCTTGTTTTTGGATGTGTGTGAGGTTTAAAGTTTAAGTGCAGTCCGTTCATTTTGACTTCGCACTTGCTGATAATGGAATCCCGTAATTTTGGGATGATAAGTCGAAGATGGAAGTGACCTACTGATACTCAGGAACAAAAGGCGAAAATTTACCTCAGTCATTGCTCACTGCGGGACTAAGATTTTACGACCCATTACCACGCAGTACTAGACCTTAGAGTCATTGAGTTTTTCAAAAGACTTCATCTCAAGGACTGTTGCAATATGTTAGCTGAGGCATGGCAATCAAGCACACAACAGAATTTAAAATAACGATAGGAAAAAATTATGGCATATGGGATAAATGTTCAGTCTAGATGAAAACGCTGCTAATGAAATATTCGTTGATTCAAATCAATTTCTGGGTTTGAAGAATGTGATAAAAGTGATGCAAAGGAGCGAATAGAAAACGATATTGAAAACAATGGATATCCCATTTTTAATGAAAATGAAATCATAGAATCTTTCCGCTACTGAAAGTCATGCAGATGGTGAATCTGACGTCAACGTCGTTCCTACTCATGGTGAAGCATTCATTGCGTTGAAGACCGTCATGTCTTGGTTTGAACAACAAGCTGAGGGCTATTCAACTCTACTTCTCCTATGGAAACGTATGAGGGATTTAGCGGCAAGAAAGCGAATGTCAAAATGGTGCAACTAAAAAGTAGTGATTATATTTCTAAAAAAGGAAATTGCATGAACTTTTTCCAGCATTACTTTTTAATCGAGTGTAAATACGCTCTTCAACTGTGTTATGATTGGCAAGCTTCGGAATTTTGTACTTTACGTTTAAAAATTTCACAGCAGTACTAAAAATGGCAAACTGGTTTCGTATTACATAATAACAAAAAAACTGCCTCCTGTAATATTTTTTGTATACAGTTGCTTAATTTTGTCACATGTATTTGGATAATATAATGTAGAAATGTTAACGTATTTGTATTTTATTACATGTTCGATAATCCGAACACATCAAGAATCCGAACAACCAGTGGTCCTAATTAGGTCGGATTTTTGACGATCTACTGTATTCTCATATCAACATTACTATTCACGTCCTGTTTGGGCTTTACGATTGTTGGTACAGCGTAACGCTTCATAACGTCCTGTACAATGATTTAGAATTCTATTTCATCGCTTCGTTCTCAGGGTCAGCTGTTTAATGACCTCCTGATCCGCTTTCTTTCCTCGGTTGCTAAGTCGAGGACAAAATACATTTCGTTTGCGTGTCTCCATAGGAATCGGAATATTTCGGCTTTCCCATTGTAGACTATATTCTGAAATTTTTAAATTTAGAAAATTACCTGCATGCATTTCTGCTGCATCAGACCAGCCATCTTTTGTAAGATTTCTTCATAAACTGATGTCAGGCCACTTTTTTATGGAGAGCATCGCTTACTGAGATTCCTGTGATATATATATATTCTCCTCGGCTTGTTTTTCGATTGATTATCTAACATTGAGCTATATGTTATTTCTTACATGGGTTTTACGTCATTTCATTAGCTTTGTCATCTGTCGTTAGATTCAAGTAAAATTTGTTGTTGTTTTTTTATAAGGCTCTGATTAAACTTGTACTAATTAACTTGGACTAACCGTTGAAGGGAACTTTGAGAAATTAGAGTGAATATATATTATGCATAAGAATCGGAAAACCTTTTCTTGTCTATATGTTATTTAACCTTTCTGAAGTTGAAATTCATTCTACAGGTAGTCAGAGTTTCATACCAATAGAATGTGTTACAGGTGCATGCTGGGACTACTAAGACTCATGAAGACAAATTTTTGGTTGGAACAGCACAACGCAATCGCTGCTCCTTCCACCACAGGAACTCGATATCCATAGAGCATGTGGCGAAGCGTGTTCGACGTATAGAATTATGTACGAAGGCCTGAGATCTGCGTCCCTGTACACAGAGCTCAACGTAGCCTAAATTACCCATTGATGACGTGTACAATTTCCGTGTAATATCCACGGAAATTGTACACGTCATTAATGGGCTAATGTGCTCTGCACAGAAGAGTCGTCTCAGTCTGTCCTCGGATTTTTGACGTCCTTTGATCTGGGGTGTAAGTGGTATTGCGTACCAGCGCGATAATGTGAAGAAAAGGCACAGAAACGACGGTGCCGTGATTATGGTGTGGGGTGTCATAATGATTGATGGACTCATCGAGCTACAGGTGCAAGACAGATGATCTATGACGGGCAAGCGATATGGCAACGAAGTTCTTTTATGTCATGTCCAATTTTTCGGTATTCCTGTAGGCAAAGACTTTCTGTTTATAGAGGACAAAGTGACACCTCATCGATGACTCCAGTACCGACACTTCTGAAGACTGAAGATATTCAGCGGACCGATTGACCAACACGATACAAAACGTTCCAAAGGATTTAACCTAATATATTTGATTACTAAGAACATCCTTAGTATTCCCAAAGCGCTGCTCAATATTGGGATTTTGTCGTCTCACGTTTGGACTTTCACAATGTTCGGTAACATTGGAGTGATATTAGAAGGAAAGTCAAATACTTTTAAAACACACAAATTTACTATTTATTATTAAGTAACACACATCGTGAAGTTCACAATGTTGGATAACATTCGAGTGATATCAGGAGGAAAGTCAAAAACCTTTGAAACACATAAATTTGCCATTTCTTTTTTATTATTACTCCTTTTGAAAATGGTTATTTAGACATGCTCAATTAAATGCTTTTTTGAAGATTTTCCCTATTAAAATAGGAATATATATTTTTGCTTTATCCTTTCTTCATGTAATTCATATTGTGCTTTACCATCAAAAATTTGGGAATATACCTGAACAAATTTAAATGAATCTACAAGCGAAGAAACATTGAAACATCGGTTTACATCTCGACTATTAGATTTTTTTGTTGAATACTGAACTTCGGTAAAAGTATATATTCATGTTCGTAAGGCATCCAAACCAAACCAATAGAGGGATATGAAGTGAGAATTTTTGCAGTTACTTGAGTTTTCTGTCCAGTGCTAAAGCTTCGAATTATGTGCAATGATATAATGTCAAGATACATGATGTATAACACAAATTCTGAAAGAAGCTTTCGAATTATAGGGAAATTATTGGTAAATACCGTTTATGCGGTGTGGTTTTCCTTGTAAAATAATGTTGTGGAACGATTATTATTGCGTGCAGTTAAGCAGGAAAACAATTGCCGTCAGCAAATTTTAAGAATGTTACATGCACATCTTTCACTTTTTTATTTAGATTTTCCGAAAAGTAAAATATTGGCAGGATACTTCTTCGAAGGACACGGTAAAGCTTTTCATTTAAACTTTTAATTGGTTTGAACAACTAAATAGCTGGAAAACATATGTATTTTATTGCAGTTTACTTCCCACTTGAATGCCAAAATATTGAGTATTTAAACATGTACATTTTTTAAGTGCTTTCAATTTTTTCTGTGTAACCGTACACCATTTGAAGACGTATATTTCTAATAATGTCACCCGATCTTCCATATTTAAGGGTATGACTGTGGAGCACATATTTAACGGAGGAATGTTTTATTTTTCAGGAAGATCATCTACTGAAAAAAATTGAACTGCAGTCCGAATATCTTAGATGAATTAAGTTTTCCTCGGAAATTGAGATTGAATTACATAATCAATATCAATTGAAATGTAAAAGAATGCGATTTCAGGCAACATATTATGAGTATTTTTAAAATATATGACGTGAGAAATTCCAATGAAAGTTCATATTTTAAAAAGGACGCGCTCTTAAACAGGGGAAAATGCGATTTATTGATAGCTGTGAAGCAGTTTATACATTCAGCTGGCGGCTTGTAATAGAATGAAATGAAATATGCCCGCAGCACAAAAAACGTTATCTACATCAGCTGGCGTCTTGTAATAGAATGTAAAGAAATATGCCAGCAGCACAAAAAACTTTATCTACATTCAATGGTGATGAACTTAACCTCATGGAATATAAGAAAAATGTGTTTCTCAATTTTACAACAAATCTTAATTTAATAATTATATGTACTTTATTTTTCTTATAATATACTAATCATCTTAACTGTATTTTTGTATGTATGGTATTCAGGAAAGCAATTGTCTTAAACATGAGTTTCCATAGTACTTTGCTGTGAAGTCTGTCAAGTCATCGGTTGACTGAAATATTTTTTATTTATAATCAGATATTAAACATCAGAAAAATCGATCTTCTATTTAGTTAATTTGAAATGTGCTAGTAGATTCCCGTGATTTCTGTTAATACCTTTGGCGCATCATATGACCTAAAATTTAAATTAAATATAATTTGAATAAAAAAAACATTTGTCAAACATCAATTTCTTAAAGAAAAGGATCTGGTTGAAATTGATTTATCTAATTTTTAAGCAGATTTTTGGCGACCCGAAACTTCGAGGCAAAAGTACGTGCGGTTCAATCGGCGGCTTAAAATACTTGTGCAGGATTAGCATGACACCAACATTTTCGACTTTCTGCTTGGTATCTTTTATAACTTGGTAATATAACTTGACCTGTTTAAAACCATGGATTTCCCCCAAACAATTGTGTTGAATTATCGTACTGTACGTACTTTGGCCTGTCTACATGTACGATGTAACAATTTATTTTGATAAAATTTGTTATTTTTTTTTCTAAAATTCGCAGAATATTTCTTTCCTGAAAATTATGTGAATTCTCAGCTTTTTATCTAATTTGGCAATCTGATAGGTGTACCTACATATATTATGTACCATATGTAAGATTTTATTTTGACGGAATGCTATTTTGTGTCTCAGGGCTATTTAGGTATGTGCTATTTTGTCGGTTCAGGTTTGGATCGTGTTGGCAAAACTAATTACATATTGGAAGTACATTCATCATTCACGCAATACAGTCGTTCAAAAATGACGATATTTTTCAGTTTTTTATAATTCTTATTCTGCAAATCATTCTCTACAGCTATCCATCCTTTACAACCATAAACTTTCGAGACCATAGTAATTTCTGGTGAACTACCGAAAAGAGAACTAACTTTTCATTATTCGCATTCACGATAACTGATTTGCCACGAACCGGATCATCGTGGCCAACTGAGGCACACCATTCAGATGTATGTCGTACAGGTATCATGACCAACCTTAAGTCTCACATCATTTCCTAGCTGATTACATTTGATCACTCACATAACGATTGGTACTTATTAATTTTCTACATTACCTTTCTTATCAGAAATTCCTCTCTGCATCCATAGCGGTTAAAATTAAATTAAAAGTTCTGCAATTTGAATGTGTAGGGCAGGAATGGCAGATTAAATTACTATTCACATCGCTGAAAATGATCTGTTTTCGGTGAAAATTCATTCGTTATGAACAAGTCATTGACGAATGCTCCATCACTGCACAAGACCTGGTGTGAAAATTTCCACATTACAATTAGCATGAATTTCCACATTACAATTCGGATAGAAATGGTCATTCTGACTTCAGGGAAATAGATAAATTGCATATCTTTCAATTAATATTTGCAAGACATTTCCGCAAATATCATAACGCCCTCTTAAGAGAAAAGATATTATGCTTGAAAACGCACATTTCAGTTTTAAGTTACGGCATTGCTCGAAAATAAGCAAATTCGAATAATCCTTATGCTGGCTATAAAGTTTTTATAAAAGTAATACGTATCATTCTCTAATGGAAAGAAAAGAAGCTACATTTACCGAGTGAGATCACGTCTTTCCCTTTTAGTGCCCAAACTACAATGAATCGAGATAACATTTGGAATTTGGGCTGCAAATGATTTTAAGAAATAATGTTTTGTTAAATTCCATTCATTTTTTTCGGCTGTTGCGCACTGTTCGTGAAAAAAATATTCTGGATTATGTTTTGTGGCACAACTCTGATATTGTTGCACGCGCAGAAAAAGGGTTGTCATAATATGATTTGCAATCTCTGATATATACAGAATTTTGTGTGCTGTTGTCAAATTTTCGTGTGAGAGTCATGGAATTGCTTTATAATTCGATTACACGCTTCCAATCCAAAACATGCATCATCAAAGAGTGAAGTGTTTAGTGCTTGTTTTAGATACCATGCAGAGCCTAGTTAAAGCTCATCGCTTCTTCTCTGCACTTTGCCAACGAAAGCAAAATGTTGCAATAAGATACGGAAAGCCTGCAGAATAATTTAAGCAAATGAATCTTCTTTATAAATTTTCCTAAGTGTTTAATACGCAACTGAACTTTTGATATCATGCTAGATATCTAATAAGAGCCCTCGTATTAATACAGTCCTATGATTTACTTAAAAACACCTTACGACATGAACTGACAATGAAGTCAATTCTACGAATGGAAGTGGAGATTTAACGACGAATTCTTCTAGATCGACACCACAATTACAAATATCTTAGATTCTATTTTAATTTCAAAATTATGAAACGAATGTAAAGCGGTTGCAATGCAAACTCGAGGAAGCTTATAAGAAATCTGAGTCATTCTTAAACATTACCGAATTCCGAAAAGTTAGGATTTGGTACTGGACGTTTTCGATTATTGTGTGAATAACATTATACCTTTGAAATCATGGTAGAACTTAAAATTACGTATTTTAATCTCGATTGTTTGAAAGATAAATACCACATTAATAGATGCCACGATGAGATGGGTTACTGCTCTGTTTCCTTGAGTCTGCAATACAGCAAGAAAAGAGTTCATCTCTTTTCTTCCTAAATATTTCTTGTTAATTAAAATTAGAAGTATTGTATTCTTTTGTAATAAACATCCCACTCATAGAAAACCACTAATTCAACATGATGTAACAAATGCTTTTTCAGCATTATCATATGTTAAATACTGGCACAATTTCAATCGTAATTTGTAACAATAATTACAGTCAATTTCTGACAAAGAATGTAAGTTATTTTGCAATCAACTGAATATTTTATTGTATTGGTTCATATTCATGGTTTTTAATTCAAAATTCCTGACTGAAGATAAGCTCTTTTTTTAAAGGAAAGTATTCCTAACTGAAAATGAATATTTACGTTTATAAGATTTCTTAACATGAAGTTAGGTAAGCCTAACAAAACGTTAATCTGTTTCCTAAATACAGATTGAAGATAATGCAAATAAAAACTCATGTTCTTTCTAACAACTCCGAAATAAATTACTTCTCTCTAATTATTTTCGCTGAAAAAAGATACACAAGTACGAATGCTGGTTTACGGCTGCTGAAATACTGCTCAGTTATGTTTTCTTCATTAGAACTAAAAATTTTGGTGTAGTTTAATAAATAATATATTCTTTCAGAAATAAGAGACGGCAATTTATTTAAAAAATTAGATTATTATAAAATCGCCCCAGTTCAGAACTGCGGCTTAGGTAATAATCAAAATGTTGTAAAAAGCGAATTTTTATTCGCCGAAGAAAGTACGATTCGTACAAGTTGGTGGATGCGCCGTTGAGTTCACTTGAATGCATTACAGTATTTCTAGTGTGTTTCGTTTCACTCGCTTACTTCCAAAGCTGTAATTGTGGTTAATTTGGCTGTGATTCATAGAACACATTTCTAACAGGAACCCGATAGATTGGCAAAGATGTATGTGATGTAATGACTCCTTAAGTCATTGACTTCAATGAAATGAGAAATTTATGAAAACAAAATTCAAAATTTCATAAGATTAAATCGCACTGGAGTGTATTCTCAATGGCCTGACCAACCCATAAACAAGATTTTTGTTTCAATTGCATAAGAATGACACTTATGCAGAAATATTTTCTTTATATCTTTATTTTAGATAAAAGGAAATGAAACCTCCTCTACGTCATGACCGAGCCAGATAAGACATGTTCCTTTTATTCATATATTCAGCATCTAATTCTTCAAAAGCAAGTAAATGTAACCTACGTTGAATAGAGATATGTCTGAAAAAACACGAGTAACGCAAATAAATAAAATGCATATCTCCGTATTTCAACTATAAGGATCCATAAATGAAATAAAAAATAGATCTTATATTGCGTTTTCGTGATTTCTGTTTTATTGCAAAAATGTAAAATCTCTTTGCTTTGAATAGAAGAACGTAGATAATTGTTATGTAAAATCCTTAAGATATTAACCTAGCAGTTGGCATTAATTTTTGAATGATATATCACGACATTAAATTTTTGTAACTGAAAAACCCATCGATTTTTCATGTGTTGTTTAGTAGAAATCCCCCTAAAATTAATATATATATATATATATAAGGTCAGGTGATGCGTAACATCACAGCCTCTCCTTGACAAATGTCAACCCCGCCTTCTCGTGGTGCATCCTGTTCCCACTAAAGGGGCTCTGACGACCGCAAACAGCGGTATAACTATACCATCGGGATCAGAGGAAACGCTATCCCACACTCACCAACCCGCTTGGCCAGCGTGGTGAGTTATGGCCAACCACCTCCAAAATGACTCTACAACTTAAATCTTGGCAATCAGTCTCCGGCAGCTGGAATGTACCTGGCCAAGGCAGCGGCCAGTGCGACATGAAGGCAGAGGGTGCTAAGAATCCCCGGAGGACCGGACTAGGCTGCCATTTGATGCTGACCTTGGCTACCTACAACGGACGCTCCCTATCTTCTGATTCAAGGCTTCTTGAATTGGAAGAGGAACTACAAAGGATCAAGTGGGACATCGTCGGGCTGAGTGAGGTAAGGATAAAAGGAGAAGATCTCATTGAACTGAAAAGTGGACATCTCTTCTATTATCGTGGGACAGATACTGGCAGAACTAGTGGTGTTGGATTTATAATAAACAAGAAACTGAAGGATAAAGTGGTAGAAGTTGAAAGTTCCTCTGACAGAGCTGCACGACTCGTTATCCAACTATCGAGAAGATACCAGGCTCAGATTATTCAAACTTATGCACCCACCACAAGTCATCCTGAAGAAGAAATTGAAGAATTTTATGAGGAAATTCGTCATCTAAATAATAAAGGTAAGCAGCACTTGAAGATAATTATGGGAGATTTCAATGCAAAAATAGGGCACCGGGAACAGAATGAAACTTCAGTAGGTAAATTTGGTCACGGCAACAGAAACCAGCGTGGAAATACTCTCGTTGAGTTTGCAGAGGCAGAAGGATTTTTCATCTTGAATTCCTTTTTCAAGAAAAAGCCACACAGGAAATGGACATGGAGACATCCAATTGGGACGACAAGTGAAATTGATTTTATTATGTGTAACAAAAAATTCGTCATCGAAGACTGCAGTGTGCTAAACAAGTTCAACACAGGTAGTGACCATAGATTGGTGAGATGTAAGATGCACCTCAACACTAAACTGGAATGTGGCAAGCTCATAAGACAAACAAAATGTATTGACATAACCAACCTTAAAAAACACCATAATACTTTCAAGTTGGAACTGAAGAACAGATTCTCTGCTTTAGAAGGCCTAACATCGGAAGAAGTGGATATTTCGGAAGTTAACAGAAAAGTAACCAAAGCTCTTATGGAAACAGCAACAAAATTAGCTGGGTCTAAGAACAAGTTGCATGTAAACAAATTATCAGGAAAACCAAAATGTTGATGCAAAAAAGAAGAGAGATGAGGACAACTAAAGAAGATGTGACTTCCAAAGTGGAATATATAGAGCTATGCAAGACAGCACGAAAAAGTATCACTGAAGACGTAAGGAAATTCAACTGTGAGCTAGTGAGGAAAGCAATTGAAAACAACCAAAGTCTAAAGATAGCAAAGGGACATCTCAGTAAGGGAAGAAAACAGATTATGGCTCTGAGAAAAGAAGATGGTTCTATAACAAGAAATAGAGGCGAAATTTTGATAAGAGTGAAAGATTTCTACTACAAATTATATGAAAGGGATGATACATGTACTCCAGACATCATGAAAGGTACCAGAGTTCTTCCAGTCCTCCCAGCAGAAGTTGCTCATGCAATCAAGAACATGAAGCGGGGGAAAGCTCCAGGAGAAGATGGAATTATTATAGACATCATACAAGAAGCAAGTGGAGAAATTGAAACAGTACTCGCCCAAATTTTCACTCGATGCCTTAATGAAGGGAAGATTCCTGAGGATTGGAACAATGCTACAATGATCCTGCTACATAAAAAAGGTGACATTGAGGATCTCAGGAACTACAGACCTATCAGCCTCCTATCAGTGGTTTATAAAATCTTCACTAAAGTTCTTTCACACCGCTTGAAGGTAACACTGGACACGGCTCAACCGAGAGAACAAGCTGGATTCAGGAGTGGCTACAGCACAATAGATCACATCCACGTACTGAGAGAACTAATTGAAAGAGCGAGGGAATATGAACTTCCATTGTGCATGGCTTTTATCGATTATGAAAAAGCCTTTGATTCGGTGAAACCATCAGCAGTTACCACGGCTCTGAAATCCTGCGGTATTGAAGATGCATACATTAATATTATTAATAACATCTATGAAAATGCAAGTGCAAAGATTCGGCTGTTTGAAAATACAACACACATAAAAATTGGAAAGGGAGTGAGATAAGGTGACACCATATCTCCGAAGCTCTTTAATGCCACATTGGAAAAAGTCTTTCAATCACTGAACTGGGAAAACAAAGGGATAAAGATTAATGGAGATTATCTAACCCACCTTCGTTTTGCTGATGACGTAGTCATTTTTGCAACTACCCCATCAGAGCTGCAGAGTATGATCCAGGAACTTGCTGACAAGAGTAAAGAAGTGGGATTAAAAATGAACTTTCAGAAGACAAAAGTGATGTTCAATGCTTTTACAAGAAATGAAGATTTATCGATTGATGGAGAAAAACTGGAGATAACAGATACGTATGTTTATCAGAGAACTAACTTTTCATTATTCGCATTCACGATAACTGATTTGCCACGAACCGGATCATCGTGGCCAACTGAGGCACACCATTCAGATGTATGTCGTACAGGTATCATGACCAACCTTAAGTCTCACATCATTTCCTAGCTGATTACATTTGATCACTCACATAACGATTGGCACTTATTAATTTTCTACATTACCTTTCTTATCAGAAATTCCTCTCTGCATCCATAGCGGTTAAAATTAAATTAAAAGTTCTGCAATTTGAATGTGTAGGGCAGGAATGGCAGATTAAATTACTATTCACATCGCTGAAAATGATCTGTTTTCGGTGAAAATTCATTCGTTATGAACAAGTCATTGACGAATGCTCCATCACTGCACAAGACCTGGTGTGAAAATTTCCACATTACAATTAGCATGAATTTCCACATTACAATTCGGATAGAAATGGTCATTCTGACTTCAGGGAAATAGATAAATTGCATATCTTTCAATTAATATTTGCAAGACATTTCCGCAAATATCATAACGCCCTCTTAAGAGAAAAGATATTATGCTTGAAAACGCACATTTCAGTTTTAAGTTACGGCATTGCTCGAAAATAAGCAAATTCGAATAATACTTATGCTGGCTATAAAGTTTTTATAAAAGTAATACGTATCATTCTCTAATGGAAAGAAAAGAAGCTACATTTACCGAGTGAGATCACGTCTTTCCCTTTTAGTGCCCAAACTACAATGAATCGAGATAACATGGGGAATTTGGGCTGCAAATGATTTTAAGAAATAATGTTTTGTTAAATTCCATTCATTTTTTTCGGCTGTTGCGCACTGTTCGTGAAAAAAATATTCTGGATTATGTTTTGTGGCACAACTCTGATATTGTTGCACGCGCAGAAAAAGGGTTGTCATAATATGATTTGCAATCTCTGATATATACAGAATTTTGTGTGCTGTTGTCAAATTTTCGTGTGAGAGTCATGGAATTGCTTTATAATTCGATTACACGCTTCCAATCCAAAACATGCATCATCAAAGAGTGAAGTGTTTAGTGCTTGTTTTAGATACCATGCAGAGCCTAGTTAAAGCTCATCGCTTCTTCTCTGCACTTTGCCAACGAAAGCAAAATGTTGCAATAAGATACGGAAAGCCTGCAGAATAATTTAAGCAAATGAATCTTCTTTATAAATTTTCCTAAGTGTTTAATACGCAACTGAACTTTTGATATCATGCTAGATATCTAATAAGAGCCCTCGTATTAATACAGTCCTATGATTTACTTAAAAACACCTTACGACATGAACTGACAATGAAGTCAATTCTACGAATGGAAGTGGAGATTTAACGACGAATTCTTCTAGATCGACACCACAATTACAAATATCTTAGATTCTATTTTAATTTCAAAATTATGAAACGAATGTAAAGCGGTTGCAATGCAAACTCGAGGAAGCTTATAAGAAATCTGAGTCATTCGAATTCGGTAATGTTTAATGACTCAGATTTTTAAAAGAAATCTGAGTCATTAAACATTACCGAATTCCGAAAAAGTTAGGATTTGGTACTGGACGTTTTCGATTATTGTGTGAATAACATTATACCTTTGAAATCATGGTAGAACTTAAAATTACGTATTTTAATCTCGATTGTTTGAAAGATAAATACCACATTAATAGATGCCACGATGAGATGGGTTACTGCTCTGTTTCCTTGAGTCTGCAATACAGCAAGAAAAGAGTTCATCTCTTTTCTTCCTAAATATTTCTTGTTAATTAAAATTAGAAGTATTGTATTCTTTTGTAATAAACATCCCACTCATAGAAAACCACTAATTCAACATGATGTAACAAATGCTTTTTCAGCATTATCATATGTTAAATACTGGCACAATTTCAATCGTAATTTGTAACAATAATTACAGTCAATTTCTGACAAAGAATGTAAGTTATTTTGCAATCAACTGAATATTTTATTGTATTGGTTCATATTCATGGTTTTTAATTCAAAATTCCTGACTGAAGATAAGCTCTTTTTTTAAAGGAAAGTATTCCTAACTGAAAATGAATATTTACGTTTATAAGATTTCTTAACATGAAGTTAGGTAAGCCTAACAAAACGTTAATCTGTTTCCTAAATACAGATTGAAGATAATGCAAATAAAAACTCATGTTCTTTCTAACAACTCCGAAATAAATTACTTCTCTCTAATTATTTTCGCTGAAAAAAGATACACAAGTACGAATGCTGGTTTACGGCTGCTGAAATACTGCTCAGTTATGTTTTCTTCATTAGAACTAAAAATTTTGGTGTAGTTTAATAAATAATATATTCTTTCAGAAATAAGAGACGGCAATTTATTTAAAAAATTAGATTATTATAAAATCGCCCCAGTTCAGAACTGCGGCTTAGGTAATAATCAAAATGTTGTAAAAAGCGAATTTTTATTCGCCGAAGAAAGTACGATTCGTACAAGTTGGTGGATGCGCCGTTGAGTTCACTTGAATGCATTACAGTATTTCTAGTGTGTTTCGTTTCACTCGCTTACTTCCAAAGCTGTAATTGTGGTTAATTTGGCTGTGATTCATAGAACACATTTCTAACAGGAACCCGATAGATTGGCAAAGATGTATGTGATGTAATGACTCCTTAAGTCATTGACTTCAATGAAATGAGAAATTTATGAAAACAAAATTCAAAATTTCATAAGATTAAATCGCACTGGAGTGTATTCTCAATGGCCTGACCAACCCATAAACAAGATTTTTGTTTCAATTGCATAAGAATGACACTTATGCAGAAATATTTTCTTTATATCTTTATTTTAGATAAAAGGAAATGAAACCTCCCTCTACGTCATGACCGAGCCAGATAAGACATGTTCCTTTTATTCATATATTCAGCATCTAATTCTTCAAAAGCAAGTAAATGTAACCTACGTTGAATAGAGATATGTCTGAAAAAACACGAGTAACGCAAATAAATAAAATGCATATCTCCGTATTTCAACTATAAGGATCCATAAATGAAATAAAAAATAGATCTTATATTGCGTTTTCGTGATTTCTGTTTTATTGCAAAAATGTAAAATCTCTTTGCTTTGAATAGAAGAACGTAGATAATTGTTATGTAAAAACCTTAAGATATTAACCTAGCAGTTGGCATTAATTTTTGAATGATATATCACGACATTAAATTTTTGTAACTGAAAAACCCATCGATTTTTCATGTGTTGTTTAGTAGAAATCCCCCTAAAATTAATATATATATATATATATATAAGGTCAGGTGATGCGTAACATCACAGCCTCTCCTTGACAAATGTCAACCCCGCCTTCTCGTGGTGCATCCTGTTCCCACTAAAGGGGCTCTGACGACCGCAAACAGCGGTATAACTATACCATCGGGATCAGAGGAAATGCTATCCCACACTCACCAACCCGCTTGGCCAGCGTGGTGAGTTATGGCCAACCACCTCCAAAATGACTCTACAACTTAAATCTTGGCAATCAGTCTCCGGCAGCTGGAATGTACCTGGCCAAGGCAGCGGCCAGTGCGACATGAAGGCAGAGGGTGCTAAGAATCCCCGGAGGACCGGACTAGGCTGCCATTTGATGCTGACCTTGGCTACCTACAACGGACGCTCCCTATCTTCTGATTCAAGGCTTCTTGAATTGGAAGAGGAACTACAAAGGATCAAGTGGGACATCGTCGGGCTGAGTGAGGTAAGGAGAAAAGGAGAAGATCTCATTGAACTGAAAAGTGGACATCTCTTCTATTATCGTGGGACAGATACTGGCAGAACTAGTGGTGTTGGATTTATAATAAACAAGAAACTGAAGGATAAAGTGGTAGAAGTTGAAAGTTCCTCTGACAGAGCTGCACGACTCGTTATCCAACTATCGAGAAGATACCAGGCTCAGATTATTCAAACTTATGCACCCACCACAAGTCATCCTGAAGAAGAAATTGAAGAATTTTATGAGGAAATTCGTCATCTAAATAATAAAGGTAAGCAGCACTTGAAGATAATTATGGGAGATTTCAATGCAAAAATAGGGCACCGGGAACAGAATGAAACTTCAGTAGGTAAATTCGGTCACGGCAACAGAAACCAGCGTGGAAATACTCTCGTTGAGTTTGCAGAGGCAGAAGGATTTTTCATCTTGAATTCCTTTTTCAAGAAAAAGCCACACAGGAAATGGACATGGAGACATCCAATTGGGACGACAAGTGAAATTGATTTTATTATGTGTAACAAAAAATTCGTCATCGAAGACTGCAGTGTGCTAAACAAGTTCAACACAGGTAGTGACCATAGATTGGTGAGATGTAAGATGCACCTCAACACTAAACTGGAATGTGGCAAGCTCATAAGACAAACAAAATGTATTGACATAACCAACCTTAAAAAACACCATAATACTTTCAAGTTGGAACTGAAGAACAGATTCTCTGCTTTAGAAGGCCTAACATCGGAAGAAGTGGATATTTCGGAAGTTAACAGAAAAGTAACCAAAGCTCTTATGGAAACAGCAACAAAATTAGCTGGGTCTAAGAACAAGTTGCATGTAAACAAATTATCAGGAAAAACCAAAATGTTGATGCAAAAAAGAAGAGAGATGAGGACAACTAAAGAAGATGTGACTTCCAAAGTGGAATATATAGAGCTATGCAAGACAGCACGAAAAAGTATCACTGAAGACGTAAGGAAATTCAACTGTGAGCTAGTGAGGAAAGCAATTGAAAAACAACCAAAGTCTAAAGATAGCAAAGGGACATCTCAGTAAGGGAAGAAAACAGATTATGGCTCTGAGAAAAGAAGATGGTTCTATAACAAGAAATAGAGGCGAAATTTTGATAAGAGTGAAAGATTTCTACTACAAATTATATGAAAGGGATGATACATGTACTCCAGACATCATGAAAGGTACCAGAGTTCTTCCAGTCCTCCCAGCAGAAGTTGCTCATGCAATCAAGAACATGAAGCGGGGGAAAGCTCCAGGAGAAGATGGAATTATTATAGACATCATACAAGAAGCAAGTGGAGAAATTGAAACAGTACTCGCCCAAATTTTCACTCGATGCCTTAATGAAGGGAAGATTCCTGAGGATTGGAACAATGCTACAATGATCCTGCTACATAAAAAAGGTGACATTGAGGATCTCAGGAACTACAGACCTATCAGCCTCCTATCAGTGGTTTATAAAATCTTCACTAAAGTTCTTTCACACCGCTTGAAGGTAACACTGGACACGGCTCAACCGAGAGAACAAGCTGGATTCAGGAGTGGCTACAGCACAATAGATCACATCCACGTACTGAGAGAACTAATTGAAAGAGCGAGGGAATATGAACTTCCATTGTGCATGGCTTTTATCGATTATGAAAAAGCCTTTGATTCGGTGAAACCATCAGCAGTTACCACGGCTCTGAAATCCTGCGGTATTGAAGATGCATACATTAATATTATTAATAACATCTATGAAAATGCAAGTGCAAAGATTCGGCTGTTTGAAAATACAACACACATAAAAATTGGAAAGGGAGTGAGACAAGGTGACACCATATCTCCGAAGCTCTTTAATGCCACATTGGAAAAAGTCTTTCAATCACTGAACTGGGAAAACAAAGGGATAAAGATTAATGGAGATTATCTAACCCACCTTCGTTTTGCTGATGACGTAGTCATTTTTGCAACTACCCCATCAGAGCTGCAGAGTATGATCCAGGAACTTGCTGACAAGAGTAAAGAAGTGGGATTAAAAATGAACTTTCAGAAGACAAAAGTGATGTTCAATGCTTTTACAAGAAATGAAGATTTATCGATTGATGGAGAAAAACTGAGATAACAGATACGTATGTTTATCAGAGAACTAACTTTTCATTATTCGCATTCACGATAACTGATTTGCCACGAACCGGATCATCGTGGCCAACTGAGGCACACCATTCAGATGTATGTCGTACAGGTATCATGACCAACCTTAAGTCTCACATCATTTCCTAGCTGATTACATTTGATCACTCACATAACGATTGGCACTTATTAATTTTCTACATTACCTTTCTTATCAGAAATTCCTCTCTGCATCCATAGCGGTTAAAATTAAATTAAAAGTTCTGCAATTTGAATGTGTAGGGCAGGAATGGCAGATTAAATTACTATTCACATCGCTGAAAATGATCTGTTTTCGGTGAAAATTCATTCGTTATGAACAAGTCATTGACGAATGCTCCATCACTGCACAAGACCTGGTGTGAAAATTTCCACATTACAATTAGCATGAATTTCCACATTACAATTCGGATAGAAATGGTCATTCTGACTTCAGGGAAATAGATAAATTGCATATCTTTCAATTAATATTTGCAAGACATTTCCGCAAATATCATAACGCCCTCTTAAGAGAAAAGATATTATGCTTGAAAACGCACATTTCAGTTTTAAGTTACGGCATTGCTCGAAAATAAGCAAATTCGAATAATACTTATGCTGGCTATAAAGTTTTTATAAAAGTAATACGTATCATTCTCTAATGGAAAGAAAAGAAGCTACATTTACCGAGTGAGATCACGTCTTTCCCTTTTAGTGCCCAAACTACAATGAATCGAGATAACATGGGGAATTTGGGCTGCAAATGATTTTAAGAAATAATGTTTTGTTAAATTCCATTCATTTTTTTCGGCTGTTGCGCACTGTTCGTGAAAAAAATATTCTGGATTATGTTTTGTGGCACAACTCTGATATTGTTGCACGCGCAGAAAAAGGGTTGTCATAATATGATTTGCAATCTCTGATATATACAGAATTTTGTGTGCTGTTGTCAAATTTTCGTGTGAGAGTCATGGAATTGCTTTATAATTCGATTACACGCTTCCAATCCAAAACATGCATCATCAAAGAGTGAAGTGTTTAGTGCTTGTTTTAGATACCATGCAGAGCCTAGTTAAAGCTCATCGCTTCTTCTCTGCACTTTGCCAACGAAAGCAAAATGTTGCAATAAGATACGGAAAGCCTGCAGAATAATTTAAGCAAATGAATCTTCTTTATAAATTTTCCTAAGTGTTTAATACGCAACTGAACTTTTGATATCATGCTAGATATCTAATAAGAGCCCTCGTATTAATACAGTCCTATGATTTACTTAAAAACACCTTACGACATGAACTGACAATGAAGTCAATTCTACGAATGGAAGTGGAGATTTAACGACGAATTCTTCTAGATCGACACCACAATTACAAATATCTTAGATTCTATTTTAATTTCAAAATTATGAAACGAATGTAAAGCGGTTGCAATGCAAACTCGAGGAAGCTTATAAGAAATCTGAGTCATTCGAATTCGGTAATGTTTAATGACTCAGATTTTTAAAAGAAATCTGAGTCATTAAACATTACCGAATTCCGAAAAGTTAGGATTTGGTACTGGACGTTTTCGATTATTGTGTGAATAACATTATACCTTTGAAATCATGGTAGAACTTAAAATTACGTATTTTAATCTCGATTGTTTGAAAGATAAATACCACATTAATAGATGCCACGATGAGATGGGTTACTGCTCTGTTTCCTTGAGTCTGCAATACAGCAAGAAAAGAGTTCATCTCTTTTCTTCCTAAATATTTCTTGTTAATTAAAATTAGAAGTATTGTATTCTTTTGTAATAAACATCCCACTCATAGAAAACCACTAATTCAACATGATGTAACAAATGCTTTTTCAGCATTATCATATGTTAAATACTGGCACAATTTCAATCGTAATTTGTAACAATAATTACAGTCAATTTCTGACAAAGAATGTAAGTTATTTTGCAATCAACTGAATATTTTATTGTATTGGTTCATATTCATGGTTTTTAATTCAAAATTCCTGACTGAAGATAAGCTCTTTTTTTAAAGGAAAGTATTCCTAACTGAAAATGAATATTTACGTTTATAAGATTTCTTAACATGAAGTTAGGTAAGCCTAACAAAACGTTAATCTGTTTCCTAAATACAGATTGAAGATAATGCAAATAAAAACTCATGTTCTTTCTAACAACTCCGAAATAAATTACTTCTCTCTAATTATTTTCGCTGAAAAAAGATACACAAGTACGAATGCTGGTTTACGGCTGCTGAAATACTGCTCAGTTATGTTTTCTTCATTAGAACTAAAAATTTTGGTGTAGTTTAATAAATAATATATTCTTTCAGAAATAAGAGACGGCAATTTATTTAAAAAATTAGATTATTATAAAATCGCCCCAGTTCAGAACTGCGGCTTAGGTAATAATCAAAATGTTGTAAAAAGCGAATTTTTATTCGCCGAAGAAAGTACGATTCGTACAAGTTGGTGGATGCGCCGTTGAGTTCACTTGAATGCATTACAGTATTTCTAGTGTGTTTCGTTTCACTCGCTTACTTCCAAAGCTGTAATTGTGGTTAATTTGGCTGTGATTCATAGAACACATTTCTAACAGGAACCCGATAGATTGGCAAAGATGTATGTGATGTAATGACTCCTTAAGTCATTGACTTCAATGAAATGAGAAATTTATGAAAACAAAATTCAAAATTTCATAAGATTAAATCGCACTGGAGTGTATTCTCAATGGCCTGACCAACCCATAAACAAGATTTTTGTTTCAATTGCATAAGAATGACACTTATGCAGAAATATTTTCTTTATATCTTTATTTTAGATAAAAGGAAATGAAACCTCCCTCTACGTCATGACCGAGCCAGATAAGACATGTTCCTTTTATTCATATATTCAGCATCTAATTCTTCAAAAGCAAGTAAATGTAACCTACGTTGAATAGAGATATGTCTGAAAAAACACGAGTAACGCAAATAAATAAAATGCATATCTCCGTATTTCAACTATAAGGATCCATAAATGAAATAAAAAATAGATCTTATATTGCGTTTTCGTGATTTCTGTTTTATTGCAAAAATGTAAAATCTCTTTGCTTTGAATAGAAGAACGTAGATAATTGTTATGTAAAAACCTTAAGATATTAACCTAGCAGTTGGCATTAATTTTTGAATGATATATCACGACATTAAATTTTTGTAACTGAAAAAACCCATCGATTTTTCATGTGTTGTTTAGTAGAAATCCCCCTAAAATTAATATATATATATATATATAAGGTCAGGTGATGCGTAACATCACAGCCTCTCCTTGACAAATGTCAACCCCGCCTTCTCGTGGTGCATCCTGTTCCCACTAAAGGGGCTCTGACGACCGCAAACAGCGGTATAACTATACCATCGGGATCAGAGGAAATGCTATCCCACACTCACCAACCCGCTTGGCCAGCGTGGTGAGTTATGGCCAACCACCTCCAAAATGACTCTACAACTTAAATCTTGGCAATCAGTCTCCGGCAGCTGGAATGTACCTGGCCAAGGCAGCGGCCAGTGCGACATGAAGGCAGAGGGTGCTAAGAATCCCCGGAGGACCGGACTAGGCTGCCATTTGATGCTGACCTTGGCTACCTACAACGGACGCTCCCTATCTTCGGATTCAAGGCTTCTTGAATTGGAAGAGGAACTACAAAGGATCAAGTGGGACATCGTCGGGCTGAGTGAGGTAAGGAGAAAAGGAGAAGATCTCATTGAACTGAAAAGTGGACATCTCTTCTATTATCGTGGGACAGATACTGGCAGAACTAGTGGTGTTGGATTTATAATAAACAAGAAACTGAAGGATAAAGTGGTAGAAGTTGAAAGTTCCTCTGACAGAGCTGCACGACTCGTTATCCAACTATCGAGAAGATACCAGGCTCAGATTATTCAAACTTATGCACCCACCACAAGTCATCCTGAAGAAGAAATTGAAGAATTTTATGAGGAAATTCGTCATCTAAATAATAAAGGTAAGCAGCACTTGAAGATAATTATGGGAGATTTCAATGCAAAAATAGGGCACCGGGAACAGAATGAAACTTCAGTAGGTAAATTCGGTCACGGCAACAGAAACCAGCGTGGAAATACTCTCGTTGAGTTTGCAGAGGCAGAAGGATTTTTCATCTTGAATTCCTTTTTCAAGAAAAAGCCACACAGGAAATGGACATGGAGACATCCAATTGGGACGACAAGTGAAATTGATTTTATTATGTGTAACAAAAAATTCGTCATCGAAGACTGCAGTGTGCTAAACAAGTTCAACACAGGTAGTGACCATAGATTGGTGAGATGTAAGATGCACCTCAACACTAAACTGGAATGTGGCAAGCTCATAAGACAAACAAAATGTATTGACATAACCAACCTTAAAAAACACCATAATACTTTCAAGTTGGAACTGAAGAACAGATTCTCTGCTTTAGAAGGCCTAACATCGGAAGAAGTGGATATTTCGGAAGTTAACAGAAAAGTAACCAAAGCTCTTATGGAAACAGCAACAAAATTAGCTGGGTCTAAGAACAAGTTGCATGTAAACAAATTATCAGGAAAACCAAAATGTTGATGCAAAAAAGAAGAGAGATGAGGACAACTAAAGAAGATGTGACTTCCAAAGTGGAATATATAGAGCTATGCAAGACAGCACGAAAAAGTATCACTGAAGACGTAAGGAAATTCAACTGTGAGCTAGTGAGGAAAGCAATTGAAAACAACCAAAGTCTAAAGATAGCAAAGGGACATCTCAGTAAGGGAAGAAAACAGATTATGGCTCTGAGAAAAGAAGATGGTTCTATAACAAGAAATAGAGGCGAAATTTTGATAAGAGTGAAAGATTTCTACTACAAATTATATGAAAGGGATGATACATGTACTCCAGACATCATGAAAGGTACCAGAGTTCTTCCAGTCCTCCCAGCAGAAGTTGCTCATGCAATCAAGAACATGAAGCGGGGGAAAGCTCCAGGAGAAGATGGAATTATTATAGACATCATACAAGAAGCAAGTGGAGAAATTGAAACAGTACTCGCCCAAATTTTCACTCGATGCCTTAATGAAGGGAAGATTCCTGAGGATTGGAACAATGCTACAATGATCCTGCTACATAAAAAAGGTGACATTGAGGATCTCAGGAACTACAGACCTATCAGCCTCCTATCAGTGGTTTATAAAATCTTCACTAAAGTTCTTTCACACCGCTTGAAGGTAACACTGGACACGGCTCAACCGAGAGAACAAGCTGGATTCAGGAGTGGCTACAGCACAATAGATCACATCCACGTACTGAGAGAACTAATTGAAAGAGCGAGGGAATATGAACTTCCATTGTGCATGGCTTTTATCGATTATGAAAAAGCCTTTGATTCGGTGAAACCATCAGCAGTTACCACGGCTCTGAAATCCTGCGGTATTGAAGATGCATACATTAATATTATTAATAACATCTATGAAAATGCAAGTGCAAAGATTCGGCTGTTTGAAAATACAACACACAAAAAAATTGGAAAGGGAGTGAGACAAGGTGACACCATATCTCCGAAGCTCTTTAATGCCACATTGGAAAAAGTCTTTCAATCACTGAACTGGGAAAACAAAGGGATAAAGATTAATGGAGATTATCTAACCCACCTTCGTTTTGCTGATGACGTAGTCATTTTTGCAACTACCCCATCAGAGCTGCAGAGTATGATCCAGGAACTTGCTGACAAGAGTAAAGAAGTGGGATTAAAAATGAACTTTCAGAAGACAAAAGTGATGTTCAATGCTTTTACAAGAAATGAAGATTTATCGATTGATGGAGAAAAACTGGAGATAACAGATACGTATGTTTATCAGAGAACTAACTTTTCATTATTCGCATTCACGATAACTGATTTGCCACGAACCGGATCATCGTGGCCAACTGAGGCACACCATTCAGATGTATGTCGTACAGGTATCATGACCAACCTTAAGTCTCACATCATTTCCTAGCTGATTACATTTGATCACTCACATAACGATTGGCACTTATTAATTTTCTACATTACCTTTCTTATCAGAAATTCCTCTCTGCATCCATAGCGGTTAAAATTAAATTAAAAGTTCTGCAATTTGAATGTGTAGGGCAGGAATGGCAGATTAAATTACTATTCACATCGCTGAAAATGATCTGTTTTCGGTGAAAATTCATTCGTTATGAACAAGTCATTGACGAATGCTCCATCACTGCACAAGACCTGGTGTGAAAATTTCCACATTACAATTAGCATGAATTTCCACATTACAATTCGGATAGAAATGGTCATTCTGACTTCAGGGAAATAGATAAATTGCATATCTTTCAATTAATATTTGCAAGACATTTCCGCAAATATCATAACGCCCTCTTAAGAGAAAAGATATTATGCTTGAAAACGCACATTTCAGTTTTAAGTTACGGCATTGCTCGAAAATAAGCAAATTCGAATAATACTTATGCTGGCTATAAAGTTTTTATAAAAGTAATACGTATCATTCTCTAATGGAAAGAAAAGAAGCTACATTTACCGAGTGAGATCACGTCTTTCCCTTTTAGTGCCCAAACTACAATGAATCGAGATAACATGGGGAATTTGGGCTGCAAATGATTTTAAGAAATAATGTTTTGTTAAATTCCATTCATTTTTTCGGCTGTTGCGCACTGTTCGTGAAAAAAATATTCTGGATTATGTTTTGTGGCACAACTCTGATATTGTTGCACGCGCAGAAAAAGGGTTGTCATAATATGATTTGCAATCTCTGATATATACAGAATTTTGTGTGCTGTTGTCAAATTTTCGTGTGAGAGTCATGGAATTGCTTTATAATTCGATTACACGCTTCCAATCCAAAACATGCATCATCAAAGAGTGAAGTGTTTAGTGCTTGTTTTAGATACCATGCAGAGCCTAGTTAAAGCTCATCGCTTCTTCTCTGCACTTTGCCAACGAAAGCAAAATGTTGCAATAAGATACGGAAAGCCTGCAGAATAATTTAAGCAAATGAATCTTCTTTATAAATTTTCCTAAGTGTTTAATACGCAACTGAACTTTTGATATCATGCTAGATATCTAATAAGAGCCCTCGTATTAATACAGTCCTATGATTTACTTAAAAACACCTTACGACATGAACTGACAATGAAGTCAATTCTACGAATGGAAGTGGAGATTTAACGACGAATTCTTCTAGATCGACACCACAATTACAAATATCTTAGATTCTATTTTAATTTCAAAATTATGAAACGAATGTAAAGCGGTTGCAATGCAAACTCGAGGAAGCTTATAAGAAATCTGAGTCATTCGAATTCGGTAATGTTTAATGACTCAGATTTTTAAAAGAAATCTGAGTCATTAAACATTACCGAATTCCGAAAAGTTAGGATTTGGTACTGGACGTTTTCGATTATTGTGTGAATAACATTATACCTTTGAAATCATGGTAGAACTTAAAATTACGTATTTTAATCTCGATTGTTTGAAAGATAAATACCACATTAATAGATGCCACGATGAGATGGGTTACTGCTCTGTTTCCTTGAGTCTGCAATACAGCAAGAAAAGAGTTCATCTCTTTTCTTCCTAAATATTTCTTGTTAATTAAAATTAGAAGTATTGTATTCTTTTGTAATAAACATCCCACTCATAGAAAACCACTAATTCAACATGATGTAACAAATGCTTTTTCAGCATTATCATATGTTAAATACTGGCACAATTTCAATCGTAATTTGTAACAATAATTACAGTCAATTTCTGACAAAGAATGTAAGTTATTTTGCAATCAACTGAATATTTTATTGTATTGGTTCATATTCATGGTTTTTAATTCAAAATTCCTGACTGAAGATAAGCTCTTTTTTTAAAGGAAAGTATTCCTAACTGAAAATGAATATTTACGTTTATAAGATTTCTTAACATGAAGTTAGGTAAGCCTAACAAAACGTTAATCTGTTTCCTAAATACAGATTGAAGATAATGCAAATAAAAACTCATGTTCTTTCTAACAACTCCGAAATAAATTACTTCTCTCTAATTATTTTCGCTGAAAAAAGATACACAAGTACGAATGCTGGTTTACGGCTGCTGAAATACTGCTCAGTTATGTTTTCTTCATTAGAACTAAAAATTTTGGTGTAGTTTAATAAATAATATATTCTTTCAGAAATAAGAGACGGCAATTTATTTAAAAAATTAGATTATTATAAAATCGCCCCAGTTCAGAACTGCGGCTTAGGTAATAATCAAAATGTTGTAAAAAGCGAATTTTTATTCGCCGAAGAAAGTACGATTCGTACAAGTTGGTGGATGCGCCGTTGAGTTCACTTGAATGCATTACAGTATTTCTAGTGTGTTTCGTTTCACTCGCTTACTTCCAAAGCTGTAATTGTGGTTAATTTGGCTGTGATTCATAGAACACATTTCTAACAGGAACCCGATAGATTGGCAAAGATGTATGTGATGTAATGACTCCTTAAGTCATTGACTTCAATGAAATGAGAAATTTATGAAAACAAAATTCAAAATTTCATAAGATTAAATCGCACTGGAGTGTATTCTCAATGGCCTGACCAACCCATAAACAAGATTTTTGTTTCAATTGCATAAGAATGACACTTATGCAGAAATATTTTCTTTATATCTTTATTTTAGATAAAAGGAAATGAAACCTCCCTCTACGTCATGACCGAGCCAGATAAGACATGTTCCTTTTATTCATATATTCAGCATCTAATTCTTCAAAAGCAAGTAAATGTAACCTACGTTGAATAGAGATATGTCTGAAAAAACACGAGTAACGCAAATAAATAAAATGCATATCTCCGTATTTCAACTATAAGGATCCATAAATGAAATAAAAAATAGATCTTATATTGCGTTTTCGTGATTTCTGTTTTATTGCAAAAATGTAAAATCTCTTTGCTTTGAATAGAAGAACGTAGATAATTGTTATGTAAAATCCTTAAGATATTAACCTAGCAGTTGGCATTAATTTTTGAATGATATATCACGACATTAAATTTTTGTAACTGAAAAAACCCATCGATTTTTCATGTGTTGTTTAGTAGAAATCCCCCTAAAATTAATATATATATATATATATAAGGTCAGGTGATGCGTAACATCACAGCCTCTCCTTGACAAATGTCAACCCCGCCTTCTCGTGGTGCATCCTGTTCCCACTAAAGGGGCTCTGACGACCGCAAACAGCGGTATAACTATACCATCGGGATCAGAGGAAACGCTATCCCACACTCACCAACCCGCTTGGCCAGCGTGGTGAGTTATGGCCAACCACCTCCAAAATGACTCTACAACTTAAATCTTGGCAATCAGTCTCCGGCAGCTGGAATGTACCTGGCCAAGGCAGCGGCCAGTGCGACATGAAGGCAGAGGGTGCTAAGAATCCCCGGAGGACCGGACTAGGCTGCCATTTGATGCTGACCTTGGCTACCTACAACGGACGCTCCCTATCTTCTGATTCAAGGCTTCTTGAATTGGAAGAGGAACTACAAAGGATCAAGTGGGACATCGTCGGGCTGAGTGAGGTAAGGAGAAAAGGAGAAGATCTCATTGAACTGAAAAGTGGACATCTCTTCTATTATCGTGGGACAGATACTGGCAGAACTAGTGGTGTTGGATTTATAATAAACAAGAAACTGAAGGATAAAGTGGTAGAAGTTGAAAGTTCCTCTGACAGAGCTGCACGACTCGTTATCCAACTATCGAGAAGATACCAGGCTCAGATTATTCAAACTTATGCACCCACCACAAGTCATCCTGAAGAAGAAATTGAAGAATTTTATGAGGAAATTCGTCATCTAAATAATAAAGGTAAGCAGCACTTGAAGATAATTATGGGAGATTTCAATGCAAAAATAGGGCACCGGGAACAGAATGAAACTTCAGTAGGTAAATTCGGTCACGGCAACAGAAACCAGCGTGGAAATACTCTCGTTGAGTTTGCAGAGGCAGAAGGATTTTTCATCTTGAATTCCTTTTTCAAGAAAAAGCCACACAGGAAATGGACATGGAGACATCCAATTGGGACGACAAGTGAAATTGATTTTATTATGTGTAACAAAAAATTCGTCATCGAAGACTGCAGTGTGCTAAACAAGTTCAACACAGGTAGTGACCATAGATTGGTGAGATGTAAGATGCACCTCAACACTAAACTGGAATGTGGCAAGCTCATAAGACAAACAAAATGTATTGACATAACCAACCTTAAAAAACACCATAATACTTTCAAGTTGGAACTGAAGAACAGATTCTCTGCTTTAGAAGGCCTAACATCGGAAGAAGTGGATATTTCGGAAGTTAACAGAAAAGTAACCAAAGCTCTTATGGAAACAGCAACAAAATTAGCTGGGTCTAAGAACAAGTTGCATGTAAACAAATTATCAGGAAAAACCAAAATGTTGATGCAAAAAAGAAGAGAGATGAGGACAACTAAAGAAGATGTGACTTCCAAAGTGGAATATATAGAGCTATGCAAGACAGCACGAAAAAGTATCACTGAAGACGTAAGGAAATTCAACTGTGAGCTAGTGAGGAAAGCAATTGAAAACAACCAAAGTCTAAAGATAGCAAAGGGACATCTCAGTAAGGGAAGAAAACAGATTATGGCTCTGAGAAAAGAAGATGGTTCTATAACAAGAAATAGAGGCGAAATTTTGACAAGAGTGAAAGATTTCTACTACAAATTATATGAAAGGGATGATACATGTACTCCAGACATCATGAAAGGTACCAGAGTTCTTCCAGTCCTCCCAGCAGAAGTTGCTCATGCAATCAAGAACATGAAGCGGGGGAAAGCTCCAGGAGAAGATGGAATTACTATAGACATCATACAAGAAGCAAGTGGAGAAATTGAAACAGTACTCGCCCAAATTTTCACTCGATGCCTTAATGAAGGGAAGATTCCTGAGGATTGGAACAATGCTACAATGATCCTGCTACATAAAAAAGGTGACATTGAGGATCTCAGGAACTACAGACCTATCAGCCTCCTATCAGTGGTTTATAAAATCTTCACTAAAGTTCTTTCACACCGCTTGAAGGTAACACTGGACATGGCTCAACCGAGAGAACAAGCTGGATTCAGGAGTGGCTACAGCACAATAGATCACATCCACGTACTGAGAGAACTAATTGAAAGAGCGAGGGAATATGAACTTCCATTGTGCATGGCTTTTATCGATTATGAAAAAGCCTTTGATTCGGTGAAACCATCAGCAGTTACCACGGCCCTGAAATCCTGCGGTATTGAAGATGCATACATTAATATTATTAATAACATCTATGAAAATGCAAGTGCAAAGATTCGGCTGTTTGAAAATACAACACACATAAAAATTAGAAAGGGAGTGAGACAAGGTGACACCATATCTCCGAAGCTCTTTAATGCCACATTGGAAAATGTCTTTCAATCACTGAACTGGGAAAACAAAGGGATAAAGATTAATGGAGATTATCTAACCCACCTTCGTTTTGCTGATGACGTAGTCATTTTTGCAACTACCCCATCAGAGCTGCAGAGTATGATCCAGGAACTTGCTGACAAGAGTAAAGAAGTGGGATTAAAAATGAACTTTCAGAAGACAAAAGTGATGTTCAATGCTTTTACAAGAAATGAAGATTTATCGATTGATGGAGAAAAACTGGAGATAACAGATACGTATGTTTATCTTGGACAGCAGATATCAAGTGAGGGTCACATTGATGAAGAAATTAATCGGCGTACAAAACTTGCCTGGAGAGCTTTTGGAAGAAACAGCATTATTTTCAAGAGCAATATGTCATTATGTCTTAAAAGAAAAGTGTTTGATCAATGCATCCTTCCAGTGCTTACGTATGGTGCAGAGACGTGGACCTTAACTAAAAGAGACATACAAAGGCTGCAGACAACTCAAAGCCGCATGGAGAGGTGCATGCTTGGTATAACCAGGAGAGATAAGAAGAGGAACTCGTGGATCCGAAAAATGACGAGAGTGGAAGACATCATGATCAGAGTTAAATCCCTGAAATGGCAATGGGCTGGACATACTGCCAGAAGGACAGACCATAGATGGACAGCCGAAATTTTAGATTGGATTCCTAAGGACAGGAAAAGACCCAGAAAGACCACATGGGAGATGGGTGGATGAAATTCGTAAATATGCGGGAGTGACATGGAGGAGACTGGCACAAGACAGACCGTTGTAGAGGAAACTTGGGAGACCTTCGTCCAGCAGTGGATTGATAATGGTTGACAATGATGATGATGATGATATATATATATCATCATCATCATCATTGTCAACCATTATCAGTCCACTGCCGGACGAACGTCTCTCCAAGTATCCTCCACAACGGTCTGTCTTGTGCCAGTCCCCTCCATGTCACTCCAGCATACTTTCGAATTTCATCCACCCATCTCCCATGTGACCTTCTTGTGGGTCTTTTTCTGACCCTTGGAATCTAATCTAATATTTCCGTTGTCCATCGATGATCTGTCCTTCTGGTAGTATGTCCAGCCCATTGCCATTTTAGGGATTTAACTCTGATCATGATGTCTTCCACTCTTGTCCGTTTTCGGATCCACGAGTTCCTCTTCTTATCTCTCTTATTTACACCAAGCATGCAATTCTCCATGCCTCTTTGAGTTGCCTGCAGCCTTTCTCTTTTAGTTAAGGTCCATTTCTCTGTACCATACGTAAGCACTGGAAGAATGTATTGATCAAACACTTTTCTTTTAAGACATAATGGCATATTGCTTTTGAAAATGATGATGTTTCTTTCAAAAGCTCTCCAGGTAAGTTTTGAACGCCGATTAATTCCTTCATCAATGTGACCCTCACTTTATATCTGCTGTCCAAGATAAACGTACGTGTCTGTTATTTCCAGCCTTTCTCCATCAATCGATAAATCTTCATTTCTTGTAAAAGCATTGAACATCACTTTTGTCTTCTGAAAGTTCATTTTTGATCCCATTTCTTTACTCTTGTCAGCAAGTTCCTGGATCATTCTCTGCAGCTCTGATGGGGTAGTTGCAAAAATGACTACGTCATCAGCAAAATAAAGGTGGGTTAAATAATCTCCATTCATCTTTATCCCCTTGCTTTCCCAGCTCAGCGACTGAAAGACACCCTATAATGTGGCATTAAAGAGCTTCGGAGATATGGTGTCACCTTGTCTCACTCCCTTTCCAATTTTTATGTTTGTTGTGTTCTCAAACCACAGAATCTTTGCACTTGGATTTTCATAGATGTTATTAATAATATTAATGTATGTATCTTCAATACCGCAGGATTTCAGAGCCATTGTAACTTATGATGGTTTCACCGAATCAAAGGCTTTTGATAATCGATAAAAGCCATGCACAATGGAAGTTAATATTCCCTCGCTCTTTCAATAAGTTCTCTCAGTACGTAGATATGATCTATTGTGCACTGCTGAATCCAGCTTGTGCTCTCGGTTAAGCCATGCCCAGTGTTACCTTCAAGCGGTGTGAAAGAACTTTAGCGAAGATTTTATAAACCACTGACAGGAGGCTGATAGGTCTGTAGTTCCTGAGATCCTCAATGTCACTTATATATATATATATATATATATATATATACATATATATTGTAAGGTCAGTTGATGCGTAACATCACAGCCTCTCCTTGACAAATGTCAACCCCGCCTTCTTGTGGTACATCCTGTTCCCACTAAAGGGGCTCTGACGACCGCCAATAGCGGTATAACTATACCATCGGGATTAGAGAAAATGCTATCCCACACTCACCAACCCGCTTGGCCAGCGTGGTGAGTTATGGCCAAACCCCTCCAAAATGACTCCACAACGTAAATTTTGGCCCTCAGTCTCCGGCAACTGTAATGTACCTAAACAAGGCAGCGGCCAGTGCGACATGAAGGCAGAGGGTGCTAAGAATCTTCGGAGGAACGGAATAGGCTGCTATCTGATGCTGACCGTGGCTACGTATAACGGACGCTCCCTATCTTCTGATTCAAGGCTTCTTGAATTGGAAGAGGAACTACAAAGGATCAAGTGGGACATCGTCGGGCTAAGTGAGGTAAGGAGAAAAGGAGAAGATCTCATTGAACTGAAAAGTGGACATCTCTTCTACTATCGTGGGTCAGATACTGGCAGAACTAGTGGTGTTGGATTTATAATAAACAAGAAACTGAAGGATAAAGTGGTAGAAGTTGAAAGTTCCTCTGACAGAGCTGCACGACTCGTTATCCAACTATCGAGAAGATACCAGGCTCAGATTACTCAAACTTATGCACCCACCACAAGTCATGCTGAAGAAGAAATTGAAGAATTTTATGAGGAAATTCGTGATCTAAATAATAAAGGTAAGCAGCACTTGAAGATAATTATGGGAGATTTCAATGCAAAAATAGGGCAACGGCAACAGAATGAAACTTCAGTAGTTAAATTCGGTTACGGCAACAGAAACCAGCGTGGAAATACTCTCGCAGAGTATGCAGAGGCAGAAGTGTTTTTCATCTTGAACTCCTTTTTCAAGAAAAAGCCACACAGGAAATGGACATGGAGATATCCAAATGGGACGACAAGTGAAATTGATTTTAGTATGTGTAACAAAAAATTCGTCATAGAAGACTGCAATATGCTAAACAATTTCAACACAGGCAGTGACCATAGATTGGTGAGATGTAAGATGCACCTCAACACTTACCTCGAACGTAGCAAGCTCATAAGACAAACAAAATGTATTGACATAACCAACCTTAAAAACACCATAATACCTTCAAATTAGAACTGAAGAACAGATTCTCTGCTTTAGAAGGCCTAACATCGGAAGAAGTGGATATTTCTGAAGTTAACAGAAAAGTAACCAAAGCTCTTATGGAAACAGCAACAAAATTAGCTGGGTTTAAGAACAAATTGCATGTGAACAAATTATCAGGAAAAACCAAAATGTTGATGCAAAAAAGAAGAGTGATGAGGACAACTAAAGAAGATGTGACTTCCAAAGTGGAATATATAGAGCTATGCAAGACAGTACGAAAAATTATCACTGAAGACGTAAGGAAATTCAACTGTGAACTAGTAAGGAAAGCAATTGAAAACAACCAAAGCCTAAAGATGGCAAAGGGACATCTCAGTAAGAGGTAAAAACAGATTATGGCACTGAGAAAAGAAGATGGCTCTGTAACAAGAAATAGAGGCAGAAATTTTGACAAGAGTGAAAGATTTCTACTCCAAATTATATGAAAGGGATGATACATGTACTCCAGACATCATGAAAGGTACCAGTACCAGAGTTCTGCCAGTCCTTTCAGCAGAAGTTGCACATGCAATCAAGAACATGAAGCGGGGAAAAGCTCCAGGAGAAGATGGAATTACTGTAGACATCATACAAGAAGCAAGTGGAGAAATTGAAACAGTACTCGCCCAAATTTTCACTCGATGCCTTAATGAAGGGAAGATTCCTGAGGATTGGAACAATGCTACAATGATCCTGCTACATAAAAAAGGTGACATTGAGGATCTCAGGAACTACAGACCTATCAGCCTCCTATCAGTGGTTTATAAAATCTTCACTAAAGTTCTTTCACACCGCTTGAAGGTAACACTGGACACGGCTCAACCGAGAGAACAAGCTGGATTCAGGAGTGGCTACAGCACAATAGATCACATCCACGTACTGAGAGAACTAGTTGAAAGAGCGAGGGAATATGAACTTCCATTGTGCATGGCTTTTATCGATTATGAAAAAGCCTTTGATTCGGTGAAACCATCAGCAGTTACCACGGCTCTGAAATCCTGCGGTATTGAAGATGCATACATTAATATTATTAATAACATCTATGAAAATGCAAGTGCAAAGATTCGGCTGTTTGAAAATACAACACACAAAAAAATTGGAAAGGGAGTGAGACAAGGTGACACCATATCTCCGAAGCTCTTTAATGCCACATTGGAAAAAGTCTTTCAATCACTGAACTGGGAAAACAAAGGGATAAAGATTAATGGAGATTATCTAACCCACCTTCGTTTTGCTGATGACGTAGTCATTTTTGCAACTACCCCATCAGAGCTGCAGAGTATGATCCAGGAACTTGCTGACAAGAGTAAAGAAGTGGGATTAAAAATGAACTTTCAGAAGACAAAAGTGATGTTCAATGCTTTTACAAGAAATGAAGATTTATCGATTGATGGAGAAAAACTGGAGATAACAGATACGTATGTTTATCAGAGAACTAACTTTTCATTATTCGCATTCACGATAACTGATTTGCCACGAACCGGATCATCGTGGCCAACTGAGGCACACCATTCAGATGTATGTCGTACAGGTATCATGACCAACCTTAAGTCTCACATCATTTCCTAGCTGATTACATTTGATCACTCACATAACGATTGGCACTTATTAATTTTCTACATTACCTTTCTTATCAGAAATTCCTCTCTGCATCCATAGCGGTTAAAATTAAATTAAAAGTTCTGCAATTTGAATGTGTAGGGCAGGAATGGCAGATTAAATTACTATTCACATCGCTGAAAATGATCTGTTTTCGGTGAAAATTCATTCGTTATGAACAAGTCATTGACGAATGCTCCATCACTGCACAAGACCTGGTGTGAAAATTTCCACATTACAATTAGCATGAATTTCCACATTACAATTCGGATAGAAATGGTCATTCTGACTTCAGGGAAATAGATAAATTGCATATCTTTCAATTAATATTTGCAAGACATTTCCGCAAATATCATAACGCCCTCTTAAGAGAAAAGATATTATGCTTGAAAACGCACATTTCAGTTTTAAGTTACGGCATTGCTCGAAAATAAGCAAATTCGAATAATACTTATGCTGGCTATAAAGTTTTTATAAAAGTAATACGTATCATTCTCTAATGGAAAGAAAAGAAGCTACATTTACCGAGTGAGATCACGTCTTTCCCTTTTAGTGCCCAAACTACAATGAATCGAGATAACATGGGGAATTTGGGCTGCAAATGATTTTAAGAAATAATGTTTTGTTAAATTCCATTCATTTTTTTCGGCTGTTGCGCACTGTTCGTGAAAAAAATATTCTGGATTATGTTTTGTGGCACAACTCTGATATTGTTGCACGCGCAGAAAAAGGGTTGTCATAATATGATTTGCAATCTCTGATATATACAGAATTTTGTGTGCTGTTGTCAAATTTTCGTGTGAGAGTCATGGAATTGCTTTATAATTCGATTACACGCTTCCAATCCAAAACATGCATCATCAAAGAGTGAAGTGTTTAGTGCTTGTTTTAGATACCATGCAGAGCCTAGTTAAAGCTCATCGCTTCTTCTCTGCACTTTGCCAACGAAAGCAAAATGTTGCAATAAGATACGGAAAGCCTGCAGAATAATTTAAGCAAATGAATCTTCTTTATAAATTTTCCTAAGTGTTTAATACGCAACTGAACTTTTGATATCATGCTAGATATCTAATAAGAGCCCTCGTATTAATACAGTCCTATGATTTACTTAAAAACACCTTACGACATGAACTGACAATGAAGTCAATTCTACGAATGGAAGTGGAGATTTAACGACGAATTCTTCTAGATCGACACCACAATTACAAATATCTTAGATTCTATTTTAATTTCAAAATTATGAAACGAATGTAAAGCGGTTGCAATGCAAACTCGAGGAAGCTTATAAGAAATCTGAGTCATTCGAATTCGGTAATGTTTAATGACTCAGATTTTTAAAAGAAATCTGAGTCATTAAACATTACCGAATTCCGAAAAGTTAGGATTTGGTACTGGACGTTTTCGATTATTGTGTGAATAACATTATACCTTTGAAATCATGGTAGAACTTAAAATTACGTATTTTAATCTCGATTGTTTGAAAGATAAATACCACATTAATAGATGCCACGATGAGATGGGTTACTGCTCTGTTTCCTTGAGTCTGCAATACAGCAAGAAAAGAGTTCATCTCTTTTCTTCCTAAATATTTCTTGTTAATTAAAATTAGAAGTATTGTATTCTTTTGTAATAAACATCCCACTCATAGAAAACCACTAATTCAACATGATGTAACAAATGCTTTTTCAGCATTATCATATGTTAAATACTGGCACAATTTCAATCGTAATTTGTAACAATAATTACAGTCAATTTCTGACAAAGAATGTAAGTTATTTTGCAATCAACTGAATATTTTATTGTATTGGTTCATATTCATGGTTTTTAATTCAAAATTCCTGACTGAAGATAAGCTCTTTTTTTAAAGGAAAGTATTCCTAACTGAAAATGAATATTTACGTTTATAAGATTTCTTAACATGAAGTTAGGTAAGCCTAACAAAACGTTAATCTGTTTCCTAAATACAGATTGAAGATAATGCAAATAAAAACTCATGTTCTTTCTAACAACTCCGAAATAAATTACTTCTCTCTAATTATTTTCGCTGAAAAAAGATACACAAGTACGAATGCTGGTTTACGGCTGCTGAAATACTGCTCAGTTATGTTTTCTTCATTAGAACTAAAAATTTTGGTGTAGTTTAATAAATAATATATTCTTTCAGAAATAAGAGACGGCAATTTATTTAAAAAAATAGATTATTATAAAATCGCCCCAGTTCAGAACTGCGGCTTAGGTAATAATCAAAATGTTGTAAAAAGCGAATTTTTATTCGCCGAAGAAAGTACGATTCGTACAAGTTGGTGGATGCGCCGTTGAGTTCACTTGAATGCATTACAGTATTTCTAGTGTGTTTCGTTTCACTCGCTTACTTCCAAAGCTGTAATTGTGGTTAATTTGGCTGTGATTCATAGAACACATTTCTAACAGGAACCCGATAGATTGGCAAAGATGTATGTGATGTAATGACTCCTTAAGTCATTGACTTCAATGAAATGAGAAATTTATGAAAACAAAATTCAAAATTTCATAAGATTAAATCGCACTGGAGTGTATTCTCAATGGCCTGACCAACCCATAAACAAGATTTTTGTTTCAATTGCATAAGAATGACACTTATGCAGAAATATTTTCTTTATATCTTTATTTTAGATAAAAGGAAATGAAACCTCCCTCTACGTCATGACCGAGCCAGATAAGACATGTTCCTTTTATTCATATATTCAGCATCTAATTCTTCAAAAGCAAGTAAATGTAACCTACGTTGAATAGAGATATGTCTGAAAAAACACGAGTAACGCAAATAAATAAAATGCATATCTCCGTATTTCAACTATAAGGATCCATAAATGAAATAAAAAATAGATCTTATATTGCGTTTTCGTGATTTCTGTTTTATTGCAAAAATGTAAAATCTCTTTGCTTTGAATAGAAGAACGTAGATAATTGTTATGTAAAATCCTTAAGATATTAACCTAGCAGTTGGCATTAATTTTTGAATGATATATCACGACATTAAATTTTTGTAACTGAAAAAACCCATCGATTTTTCATGTGTTGTTTAGTAGAAATCCCCCTAAAATTAATATATATATATATATATAAGGTCAGGTGATGCGTAACATCACAGCCTCTCCTTGACAAATGTCAACCCCGCCTTCTCGTGGTGCATCCTGTTCCCACTAAAGGGGCTCTGACGACCGCAAACAGCGGTATAACTATACCATCGGGATCAGAGGAAACGCTATCCCACACTCACCAACCCGCTTGGCCAGCGTGGTGAGTTATGGCCAACCACCTCCAAAATGACTCTACAACTTAAATCTTGGCAATCAGTCTCCGGCAGCTGGAATGTACCTGGCCAAGGCAGCGGCCAGTGCGACATGAAGGCAGAGGGTGCTAAGAATCCCCGGAGGACCGGACTAGGCTGCCATTTGATGCTGACCTTGGCTACCTACAACGGACGCTCCCTATCTTCTGATTCAAGGCTTCTTGAATTGGAAGAGGAACTACAAAGGATCAAGTGGGACATCGTCGGGCTGAGTGAGGTAAGGAGAAAAGGAGAAGATCTCATTGAACTGAAAAGTGGACATCTCTTCTATTATCGTGGGACAGATACTGGCAGAACTAGTGGTGTTGGATTTATAATAAACAAGAAACTGAAGGATAAAGTGGTAGAAGTTGAAAGTTCCTCTGACAGAGCTGCACGACTCGTTATCCAACTATCGAGAAGATACCAGGCTCAGATTATTCAAACTTATGCACCCACCACAAGTCATCCTGAAGAAGAAATTGAAGAATTTTATGAGGAAATTCGTCATCTAAATAATAAAGGTAAGCAGCACTTGAAGATAATTATGGGAGATTTCAATGCAAAAATAGGGCACCGGGAACAGAATGAAACTTCAGTAGGTAAATTCGGTCACGGCAACAGAAACCAGCGTGGAAATACTCTCGTTGAGTTTGCAGAGGCAGAAGGATTTTTCATCTTGAATTCCTTTTTCAAGAAAAAGCCACACAGGAAATGGACATGGAGACATCCAATTGGGACGACAAGTGAAATTGATTTTATTATGTGTAACAAAAAATTCGTCATCGAAGACTGCAGTGTGCTAAACAAGTTCAACACAGGTAGTGACCATAGATTGGTGAGATGTAAGATGCACCTCAACACTAAACTGGAATGTGGCAAGCTCATAAGACAAACAAAATGTATTGACATAACCAACCTTAAAAAACACCATAATACTTTCAAGTTGGAACTGAAGAACAGATTCTCTGCTTTAGAAGGCCTAACATCGGAAGAAGTGGATATTTCGGAAGTTAACAGAAAAGTAACCAAAGCTCTTATGGAAACAGCAACAAAATTAGCTGGGTCTAAGAACAAGTTGCATGTAAACAAATTATCAGGAAAAACCAAAATGTTGATGCAAAAAAGAAGAGAGATGAGGACAACTAAAGAAGATGTGACTTCCAAAGTGGAATATATAGAGCTATGCAAGACAGCACGAAAAAGTATCACTGAAGACGTAAGGAAATTCAACTGTGAGCTAGTGAGGAAAGCAATTGAAAACAACCAAAGTCTAAAGATAGCAAAGGGACATCTCAGTAAGGGAAGAAAACAGATTATGGCTCTGAGAAAAGAAGATGGTTCTATAACAAGAAATAGAGGCGAAATTTTGACAAGAGTGAAAGATTTCTACTACAAATTATATGAAAGGGATGATACATGTACTCCAGACATCATGAAAGGTACCAGAGTTCTTCCAGTCCTCCCAGCAGAAGTTGCTCATGCAATCAAGAACATGAAGCGGGGGAAAGCTCCAGGAGAAGATGGAATTACTATAGACATCATACAAGAAGCAAGTGGAGAAATTGAAACAGTACTCGCCCAAATTTTCACTCGATGCCTTAATGAAGGGAAGATTCCTGAGGATTGGAACAATGCTACAATGATCCTGCTACATAAAAAAGGTGACATTGAGGATCTCAGGAACTACAGACCTATCAGCCTCCTATCAGTGGTTTATAAAATCTTCACTAAAGTTCTTTCACACCGCTTGAAGGTAACACTGGACATGGCTCAACCGAGAGAACAAGCTGGATTCAGGAGTGGCTACAGCACAATAGATCACATCCACGTACTGAGAGAACTAATTGAAAGAGCGAGGGAATATGAACTTCCATTGTGCATGGCTTTTATCGATTATGAAAAAGCCTTTGATTCGGTGAAACCATCAGCAGTTACCACGGCCCTGAAATCCTGCGGTATTGAAGATGCATACATTAATATTATTAATAACATCTATGAAAATGCAAGTGCAAAGATTCGGCTGTTTGAAAATACAACACACATAAAAATTAGAAAGGGAGTGAGACAAGGTGACACCATATCTCCGAAGCTCTTTAATGCCACATTGGAAAATGTCTTTCAATCACTGAACTGGGAAAACAAAGGGATAAAGATTAATGGAGATTATCTAACCCACCTTCGTTTTGCTGATGACGTAGTCATTTTTGCAACTACCCCATCAGAGCTGCAGAGTATGATCCAGGAACTTGCTGACAAGAGTAAAGAAGTGGGATTAAAAATGAACTTTCAGAAGACAAAAGTGATGTTCAATGCTTTTACAAGAAATGAAGATTTATCGATTGATGGGAGAAAAACTGGAGATAACAGATACGTATGTTTATCTTGGACAGCAGATATCAAGTGAGGGTCACATTGATGAAGAAATTAATCGGCGTACAAAACTTGCCTGGAGAGCTTTTGGAAGAAACAGCATTATTTTCAAGAGCAATATGTCATTATGTCTTAAAAGAAAAGTGTTTGATCAATGCATCCTTCCAGTGCTTACGTATGGTGCAGAGACGTGGACCTTAACTAAAAGAGACATACAAAGGCTGCAGACAACTCAAAGCCGCATGGAGAGGTGCATGCTTGGTATAACCAGGAGAGATAAGAAGAGGAACTCGTGGATCCGAAAAATGACGAGAGTGGAAGACATCATGATCAGAGTTAAATCCCTGAAATGGCAATGGGCTGGACATACTGCCAGAAGGACAGACCATAGATGGACAGCCGAAATTTTAGATTGGATTCCTAAGGACAGGAAAAGACCCAGAAAAAGACCACATGGGAGATGGGTGGATGAAATTCGTAAATATGCGGAGTGACATGGAGGAGACTGGCACAAGACAGACCGTTGTAGAGGAAACTTGGGGAGACCTTCGTCCAGCAGTGGATTGATAATGGTTGACAATGATGATGATGATGATATATATATATCATCATCATCATCATTGTCAACCATTATCAGTCCACTGCCGGACGAACGTCTCTCCAAGTATCCTCCACAACGGTCTGTCTTGTGCCAGTCCCCTCCATGTCACTCCAGCATACTTTCGAATTTCATCCACCCATCTCCCATGTGACCTTCTTGTGGGTCTTTTTCTGACCCTTGGAATCTAATCTAATATTTCCGCTGTCCATCGATGATCTGTCCTTCTGGTAGTATGTCCAGCCCATTGCCATTTTAGGGATTTAACTCTGATCATGATGTCTTCCACTCTTGTCCGTTTTCGGATCCACGAGTTCCTCTTCTTATCTCTCTTATTTACACCAAGCATGCAATTCTCCATGCCTCTTTGAGTTGCCTGCAGCCTTTCTCTTTTAGTTAAGGTCCATTTCTCTGTACCATACGTAAGCACTGGAAGAATGTATTGATCAAACACTTTTCTTTTAAGACATAATGGCATATTGCTTTTGAAAATGATGATGTTTCTTTCAAAAGCTCTCCAGGTAAGTTTTGAACGCCGATTAATTCCTTCATCAATGTGACCCTCACTTTATATCTGCTGTCCAAGATAAACGTACGTGTCTGTTATTTCCAGCCTTTCTCCATCAATCGATAAATCTTCATTTCTTGTAAAAGCATTGAACATCACTTTTGTCTTCTGAAAGTTCATTTTTGATCCCATTTCTTTACTCTTGTCAGCAAGTTCCTGGATCATTCTCTGCAGCTCTGATGGGGTAGTTGCAAAAATGACTACGTCATCAGCAAAATAAAGGTGGGTTAAATAATCTCCATTCATCTTTATCCCCTTGCTTTCCCAGCTCAGCGACTGAAAGACACCCTATAATGTGGCATTAAAGAGCTTCGGAGATATGGTGTCACCTTGTCTCACTCCCTTTCCAATTTTTATGTTTGTTGTGTTCTCAAACCACAGAATCTTTGCACTTGGATTTTCATAGATGTTATTAATAATATTAATGTATGTATCTTCAATACCGCAGGATTTCAGAGCCATTGTAACTTATGATGGTTTCACCGAATCAAAGGCTTTTTGATAATCGATAAAAGCCATGCACAATGGAAGTTAATATTCCCTCGCTCTTTCAATAAGTTCTCTCAGTACGTAGATATGATCTATTGTGCACTGCTGAATCCAGCTTGTGCTCTCGGTTAAGCCATGCCCAGTGTTACCTTCAAGCGGTGTGAAAGAACTTTAGCGAAGATTTTATAAACCACTGACAGGAGGCTGATAGGTCTGTAGTTCCTGAGATCCTCAATGTCACTTATATATATATATATATATATATATATATATATACATATATATTGTAAGGTCAGTTGATGCGTAACATCACAGCCTCTCCTTGACAAATGTCAACCCCGCCTTCTTGTGGTACATCCTGTTCCCACTAAAGGGGCTCTGACGACCGCCAATAGCGGTATAACTATACCATCGGGATTAGAGAAAATGCTATCCCACACTCACCAACCCGCTTGGCCAGCGTGGTGAGTTATGGCCAAACCCCTCCAAAATGACTCCACAACGTAAATTTTGGCCCTCAGTCTCCGGCAACTGTAATGTACCTAAACAAGGCAGCGGCCAGTGCGACATGAAGGCAGAGGGTGCTAAGAATCTTCGGAGGAACGGAATAGGCTGCTATCTGATGCTGACCGTGGCTACGTATAACGGACGCTCCCTATCTTCTGATTCAAGGCTTCTTGAATTGGAAGAGGAACTACAAAGGATCAAGTGGGACATCGTCGGGCTAAGTGAGGTAAGGAGAAAAGGAGAAGATCTCATTGAACTGAAAAGTGGACATCTCTTCTACTATCGTGGGTCAGATACTGGCAGAACTAGTGGTGTTGGATTTATAATAAACAAGAAACTGAAGGATAAAGTGGTAGAAGTTGAAAGTTCCTCTGACAGAGCTGCACGACTCGTTATCCAACTATCGAGAAGATACCAGGCTCAGATTACTCAAACTTATGCACCCACCACAAGTCATGCTGAAGAAGAAATTGAAGAATTTTATGAGGAAATTCGTGATCTAAATAATAAAGGTAAGCAGCACTTGAAGATAATTATGGGAGATTTCAATGCAAAAATAGGGCAACGGCAACAGAATGAAACTTCAGTAGTTAAATTCGGTTACGGCAACAGAAACCAGCGTGGAAATACTCTCGCAGAGTATGCAGAGGCAGAAGTGTTTTTCATCTTGAACTCCTTTTTCAAGAAAAAGCCACACAGGAAATGGACATGGAGATATCCAAATGGGACGACAAGTGAAATTGATTTTAGTATGTGTAACAAAAAATTCGTCATAGAAGACTGCAATATGCTAAACAATTTCAACACAGGCAGTGACCATAGATTGGTGAGATGTAAGATGCACCTCAACACTTACCTCGAACGTAGCAAGCTCATAAGACAAACAAAATGTATTGACATAACCAACCTTAAAAACACCATAATACCTTCAAATTAGAACTGAAGAACAGATTCTCTGCTTTAGAAGGCCTAACATCGGAAGAAGTGGATATTTCTGAAGTTAACAGAAAAGTAACCAAAGCTCTTATGGAAACAGCAACAAAATTAGCTGGGTTTAAGAACAAATTGCATGTGAACAAATTATCAGGAAAAACCAAAATGTTGATGCAAAAGAAGAGTGATGAGGACAACTAAAGAAGATGTGACTTCCAAAGTGGAATATATAGAGCTATGCAAGACAGTACGAAAAATTATCACTGAAGACGTAAGGAAATTCAACTGTGAACTAGTAAGGAAAGCAATTGAAAACAACCAAAGCCTAAAGATGGCAAAGGGACATCTCAGTAAGAGGTAAAAACAGATTATGGCACTGAGAAAAGAAGATGGCTCTGTAACAAGAAATAGAGGCGAAATTTTGACAAGAGTGAAAGATTTCTACTCCAAATTATATGAAAGGGATGATACATGTACTCCAGACATCATGAAAGGTACCAGTACCAGAGTTCTGCCAGTCCTTTCAGCAGAAGTTGCACATGCAATCAAGAACATGAAGCGGGGAAAAGCTCCAGGAGAAGATGGAATTACTGTAGACATCATACAAGAAGCAAGTGGAGAAATCGAAACAGTACTCGCCCAAATTTTCACTCGATGCCCTAATGAAGGGAAGATTCCTGAGGATTGGAACAGCGCTACAATGATCTTGCTACATAAAAAAGGTGACATTGTGGATCTCAGGAACTACAGACCTATCAGCCTCCTATCAGTGGTTTATAAAATCTTCACTAAAGTTCTTTCACACATTTTGAAGGGGACACTGGACATGGCTCAACCGAGAGAACAAGCTGGATTCAGGAGTGGCTACAGCACAATAGATCACATCCACGTACTGAGAGAACTAATTGAAAGAGCGAGGGAATATGAACTTCCATTGTGCATGGCTATTTTTATCGATTATGAAAAAGCCTTTGATTCGGTGAAACCATCAGCAGTTACCACGGCTCTGAAATCCTGCGGTATTGAAGATGCATACATTAATATTATTAATAACATCTATGAAAATGCAAGTGCAAAGATTCGGCTGTTTGAAAATACAACACACATAAATATTGGAAAGGGAGTGAGACAAGGTGACACCATATCTCCGAAGCTCTTTAATGCCACATTGGAAAATGTCTTTCAATCACTGAACTGGGAAAACAAAGGGATAAAGATTAATGGAGATTATCTAACCCACCTTCGTTTTGCTGATGACGTAGTCATTTTTGCAACTACCCCATCAGAGCTGCAGAGTATGATCCAGGAACGTGCTGACAAGAGTAAAGAAGTGGGATTAAAAATGAACTTTCAGAAGACAAAAGTGATGTTCAATGCTTTTACAAGAAATGAAGATTTATCGATTGATGAAGAAAAACTGGAGATAACAGATACGTATGTTTATCTTGGACAGCAGATATCAAGTGAGGGTCACATTGATGAAGAAATTAATCGGCGTACAAAACTTGCCTGGAGAGCTTTTGGAAGAAACAGCATTATTTTCAAGAGCAATATGTCATTATGTCTTAAAAGAAAAGTGTTTGATCAATGCATCCTTCCAGTGCTTACGTATGGTGCAGAGACGTGGACCTTAACTAAAAGAGACATACAAAGGCTGCAGACAACTCAAAGAAGCATGGAGAGGTGCATGCTTGGTGTAACCAGGAGAGATAAGAAGAGGAAGACGTGGATCCGTAAAATGACCAGAGTGGAAGACATCATGGTCAGAGTTAAATCCCTGAAATGGCAATGGGCTGGACATACTTCCAGAAGAACAGACCATCGATGGACAGCCGAAATTTTAGATTGGATTCCAAGGGACAGGAAAATACCCAGAAAAAGACCACATGGAAGATGGGTGGATGAAATTCGGAAGTATGCGGGAGTGACATGGAGGAGACTGGCACAAGACAGACCGTTGTGGAGGAAATTTGGGGAGACCTTCGTCCAGCAGTGGATTGATAATGGTTGACAATGATGATGATGATATATATATATATATATATATATATATATATATATGGGATGTAAGGTCCAAGTGATGCGTAACATCACAGCCTCTCCTTGACAAATGTCAACCCCGCCTTCTCGTGGTGCATCCTGTTCCCACTAAAGGGGCTCTAACGACCGCCAATAGCGGTATAACTATACCATCGGGATTAGAGGAAATTCTATCCCACACTCACCAAACCGCTTGGCCAGCGTGGTGAGTTATGGCCAAACCCCTTTAAAATGATTCCACAACTTAAATCTTGGCCCTCAGTCTCCGGCAGCTGGAATGTACCTGGCCAAGGCAGCGGCCAGTGCGACATGAAGGCAGAGGGTGCTAAGAATCCCCGGAGGACCGGTCTAGGCTGCCATCTGATGCTGACCTTGGCTACGTATAATAGACGCTCCCTATCTTCTGATTCAAGGCTTCTTGAATTAGAAGAGGAACTACAAAGGATCAAGTGGGACATCGTGGGGCTAAGTGTGGTAAGGAGAAAAAGAAGAGATCTCATCGAACTGAAAAGTGGACATCTCTTCTACTATCGTGGGACAGATACTGGCAGAACTAGTGGTGTTGGATTTATAATAAACAAGAAACTGAAGGATAAAGTTGTAGAAGTTGAAAGTTCCTCTGACAGAGCTGAACGACTTGTTATCCAACTCTCGAAAAGATACTAGGCTCAGATTATTCAAACTTATGCACCCACCACAAGTCATGCTGAAGAAGAAATTGAAGAATTTTATGAGGAAATTTGTCATCTAAATAATAAAGGTAAGCAGCACTTGAAAATAATTATGGGAGATTTCAATACAAAAATAGGGCAACGGCAACAGAATGAAACTTCAGTAGGTAAATTCGGTCACGGCAACAGAAACCAGCGTGGAAATACTCTCGTTGAGTTTGCAGAGGCAGAAGGGTTTTTCATCTTGAACTCCTTCTTCAAGAAAAAGCCACACAGGAAATGGACATGGAGACATCCAAATGGGACGACAAGTGAAATTCATTTTATTATGTGTAACTAAAAATTTGTCATAGAAGACTGCAGTGTGCTAAACAAGTTCAACACAGGTAGTGACCATAGATTGGTGAGATGTAAGATGCACCTCAACACTAAACTTGAACGTGGCAAGCTCATAAGGCAAACAAAATCTATTGACATAACCAACCTTAAAAAACACCATAATACCTTCAAGTTGGAACTGAAGAACAGGTTCTCTGCTTTAGAAGGCTTAACATCGGAAGAAGTGGACATCTCTGAAGTTAACAGAAAAGTAACCAAAGCTCTTATGGAAGCAGCAACAAAATTAGCTGGGTCTAAGGACAAGTTGCATGTAAACAAATTATCAGGAAAAACGAAAATGTTGATGCAAAAAGAAGAGAGATGAGGACAACTAAAGAAGATGTAACTTCCAAAGTGGAATATATAGAGCTACGCAAGACAGTAAGAAAAAGTATCATTGAAGACGTAAGAAAATTCAACTGTGAACTAGTGAAGAAAGCAATTGAAAACAACCAAAGCCTAAAGATAGCAAAGGGACATCTCAGTAAATGAAGAAAACAGATTATGGCACTGAGAAAAGAAGATGGTTCTGTAACAAGAAGTAGAGGCGAAATTTTGACAAGAGTGAAAGATTTCTACTCCAAATTATATGAAAGGGATGATACATGCACTCCAGACATTATGAAAGATACCAGTACCAGAGTTCCTCCAGTCCTTCCAGCAGAAGTTGCACATGCAATCAAGAACATGAAGCGGGGAAAAGCTCCAGGAGAAAATGGAATTACTGTAGACATCATACAAGAAGCAAGTGGAGAAATCGAAACAGTACTCGCCTAAATTTTCACGCGATGCCTTAATGAAGGAAAGATTCCTGAGGATTGGAACACCGCTACAATGATCCTGCTACATAAGAAAAGTGACATTGAGGATCTCGGAAACTACAGACCAATCAGCCTCCTATCAGTAGTTTATAAAATTTTCACTAAAGTTCTTTCACACCGCTTGAAGGTAACACTGGACATGGCTCAACCGAGAGAACAAGCTATATTCAGGAGTAGCTACTGCACAATAGATCATATCCACGTACTGAGAGAACTAATTGAAAGAGCGAGGGAATATGAACTTCCATTGTGCATGGCTTTTATCGATTATGAAAAAGCCTTTGATTCGGTGAAACCATCAGCAGTTACAATGGCTCTGAAAACCTGCGGTATTGAAGATGCATACATTAATATTATTAATAACATCTATGAAAATGCAAGTGCAAAGATTCGGCTGTTTGAAAATACAACACACTTAAAAATTGGAAAGGGAGTGAGACAAGGTGACACCATATCTCCGAAGCTCTTTAATGCCACATTGAAGGGTGTCTTTCAGTCGCTGAGCTGGGAAAACAAGGGGATAAAGATTAATGGAGATTATCTAACCCACCTTCGTTTTGCTGATGACGTAGTCATTTTTGCTACTACCCCATCAAAGCTGCAGAGTATGATCCAGCAACTTGTTGACAAGAGTAAAGAAGTGATATTAAAAATGAACTTTCAGAAGACAAAAGTGATGTTCAATGCTTTTACAAGAAATGAAGATTTATCGATTGATGGAGAAAAGCTGGAGATAACAGACACGAACGTTTATCTTGGACAGCAGATAAGTAGTGAGGGTCACATAGATGAAGAAATTAATCGGCGTACAAAACTTGCCTGGTGAGCTTTTGGAAGAAACAGCATAATTTTCAAGAGCAATATGCCATTTTGTCTTAAAAGAAAAGTGTTTGATCAATGCATCCTTCCAGTGCTTACGTATGGTGCAGAGACGTGGACCTTAACTAAAAGAGACATACAAAACCTGCAGACAACTCAAAGCAGCATGGAGAGGTGCATACTTGGTGTAACCAGGAGAGATAAGAAGAGGAACTCGTGGATCCGAAAAATGACAAGAGTGGAAGACATCATGATCAGAGTTAAATCCCTGAAATGGCAATGGGCTGGACATTCTGCCAGATGGACAGACCATCGATAGACAGCCGAAATTTTAGATTGGATTCCAAGGGACAGGAAAAGACCCAGAAGAAGACCACATGGGAGATGGGTGGATGAAATTCGAAAGTATGCAGGGGTGACATGTAGGAGACTGGCACAAGACAGACCGTTGTGGAGGAAACTTGGGGAGACCTTCGTCCAGCAGTGGATTGATAATGGTTGACAATGATGATGATGATGATGATATATATATATACACTCATTTCCAAAAGTTGAGCACGGAGCAGTAAGATGTGAAAAAATGGAGGAGTACTGCTTGGATTGACACAAAATGCGGCAGGAACGTAGGAAATATGTTTATTAATGAATCAAAACAAAGAAATACAGACAGAGATTAAAATATTGTTGAATTTTCAGAAATTATAAGATGACGTCAAATTGGAGTCATTTACAAAGTGAGTAATAAAGTCAAAACAGACAACAAAACCCGACATTAATAGGGTATGTGATCACCCCTCATCTACCGCTGCAGCGAATTGCAGCCTCCCCAATTGCGATTGGCTTCCGGAAATTAACTTCTCCTCTGCGTGCTTAACTTTTGGAAGTGAGTGTATATGATTTTCAAGATTTGCAATACTTTATATATATGTATTTATTAGGTGCTTTGCAATCAACCTTACGTAGTTTAATTTTATATTATTTTTTTGCTACACCGCAAAAAATAATTTATTGTGCCTCTGCTTCATCTGTTCTTACATTGATCAGAGATTTTGGAAATGTACAACTAGGACAAGCCGCCAACAGTAACCGATAACTCGGTACAGTTAGCAAATTTTGAGCGAAGCTATTACAAAATGTAAGCTCATTAAGGTGTCTATTATAACAAATTCTAAAAAACGAACGCGTAAGATTTATGACTTCCAGAACAAAAGTACGAAACATTCTAAAAAAGAAATGCCGAACATTTATCATGAAATACTTTCCTTCATGACTTGACGTTGGTTGTGATCAGGTTGAAAAAATAAACAAAGCGGAATGACACACTCAGATCGGGAAGGTTTTTCATTTTGCAACGCGAAAGACAGATTGACACACACACACACACACGCACACATACACAAACCTGCTTTTATTATTATAGATCAAGCAAGTTTTGAGCTAACAGACGGAGTCTTTCCATTTCTTCGTTTTTCAATTCAAACGATTTTTTTTAAATTAATGTTAGTGAGCCAACTTTCGTAAAAACGGTTCATATAAAAGGCCATCTAGTTTTTATACTCTCGAAAACCCAACATATGACAAGCAGACAGCGAATTCCTTTTCACCAAGATCAATTACTGCCTGGTCCACTGTAATACCTTTGAGATCGGTGGATGCTGATACCATATGCAACTTGCAGTGGAAACTGTGTTCGCTTACATGTAACATTAGACTTTTTGAAACTTATTTTGTAGGGAGTAATTGGCACCAATCTAACATCGTACAATGTCGGACCTGTGTAGCCCGCAAAATGTACCAAAACACAGTCAGCTAGGTGATCAAGATGATTTAAAGTTCCATCTCGTCTCACGTATATAATATCACGAACTGTACCAATCGACCCGTTGCACAGTCCTTGAGCAGTCCAGATACTTTGACGTAGAATAACTTTACATCCAGGAGCCAGGTACAGTTTTTGCTGTATACTCTTTGCTTCGTCAGCTTTAGAGAAAAGAGCTGTACGGTTATTGTTAACAGCACTAAGTCGAGTAACAGGCCTGCTAATATTGCGAAGTCTACTTTCATTGTGTACTTCAATTGCACTTATTTTGCCATAAGATAAATAGCGTTTTCAAACAGCAACCTGAGTAAATATTAGCAACCTAATATTTACTCTTTTCGTGGGCCTCTTTTGCAGTGTTTCGATGGGCAGTTTGTATGGCGCTGAACTCTATTTATAATCTCAGAAATTTGCACTGCGTTGCCTAAATCTATTTCAGTTGCGTTTAGCCGACATGGGCGCACTACAGCAGGCTGCGCGTTAATAACTATATTAATTGCTGACATAAGTCTATCGTAGAATCGTTTCGCAGTGTCTATTTCAATTGTTGTATAGTTATCAAAATTATGGAAGCCTGGCGCGCCTTCAAGCCAGAATACTCCGTGAACATGAGGATTTCGTCTATGCTGGTATTCAAATCGGTACCAAAAGTCTGTAACTTTGAACTTCTTTTTAACATCTCCATAAAAGATTTAACTCGAAAACTGAAATAATCAACTGCAACCATTGGATTTAGAGTGAGATATTTTTTGCATTACATTACTTCGTTGCGATTCAGACATGTTCGCAATATGTTGAGCAGATATCTGGAAATGGCGTTGTAAACATTTCCAATGGAGGTCTGCCGCGCTAAGAGTTATAAGGAGCGAAGGAACACCAAGTTGATTAACCATTGATTTAAGTTCCTGTTGTCGTTTGTACCAATACGGATTTGATCGACGTATTTTAGATCGCCAGAACAAGAGGCATTTTATTAATCTGGGATTAGTTACAACTTGATTTCTGAGCTCATCTACAGTTCCGCTGAAATAAATTTTTTTCGGAAAAATAGATCCTTGATGAGTCGCTTCATGGCGTTGAATTGTGTTAAGAATAAGATATCTAAATCTAGGATCTTGAACAAATCGCTGGTCTCGGTAACGCATTAAATGATCAGCCCACTGTCGAAATGTTGACGTGTTTTCTGGTGCTCGAGTTCTATCCGTGCGATCAGGTTTGTTGTCAGGAAACAGGTGTGGGAAAGCCATCGGCATATATCCATGAAACGTAAATCCACTGACTGGAGTGTTGCCTGATGTTGGCCAACTAACAATGTTGCGAACAATTTGTTCCTGTCGTTGGCGCTCACACAAAGGTAAAACCGTTTCAGTTACACAGACATTGTCAAACTCTTCGTTAACGAATCCTCCACTGTGAACATGATACAGCGATTCAGAAATGTTTCCGTCCTCAGGCAATGAGTGCAGCGCATCATTGTAAATGCGTACATCACGGTAAAACTAATTTTGTTGCGAAGCCACTGTAAAGCTTTTAGTACTTTTTGACGACGTACCCGGAAATCCTTGTAACCCTGAGCCCCTTGCTTACCCACAAGTACAACACTAATATCTGAATTAATTCGCGGAAGAGAATCGGCTATGTACTGAACATTTTGTTCTATGTTAACTACGTTGCCTCGATACCGATACTGCCCGTTTGAACCACAGGCACGCAATAGGTATACTTTTAGAACACTTTGAACGCGTTCGATTAGCATTTCTTCTAACACAGTGAGTACACAAATATCAGGAGGTACTTCAGCCGGTATCATATTGCTTTAACGTGTATATTTTGTAGGGTATTTATAGCATTTTTGGCATTTGTTATTTTGAAGAGCGTATGTGAGGTATAAGCCATGACACGATGCGCATTCAAGAAAATTATTTCTATCTAAAACATTAACAAATTCGTCAGCAAAATCTTTATTAGTTTCTAAACGTTGCCGCGTACGAACACAATGAGGTTACTGAATGCGTGTCAGTGCCTTGCGAGCAGCCTCTCTAATTTGTCGGCCAAGATCAGGTCGAGTAACAGATTTAAAATAATGATCATGAGCAACACTTTCCACTTGTCCAGCCTCTATCTCTGTTGGAACGGTTGTAGCAATTATGGAATTATCGTTGTGTCGAGTCTGTTGCATACGTCTCGCACGAACAGTTCGTCACCCTAAATTTGATCCAAGAGCTCGACGTGGCATTTATGATTATCAAAGAAGAAGAAACAACGATATTTTAATTGCGACTTTCGAATGTAAACAAATGTAATGATGAAGACTCAACGAAACGACAAATGACGTCATTGACGCCATATTGCCTGCCTCGACCGTGACTTCAGCAGTTACAGTTAGGAAAAAAACAAAGGCAAAAAAAAAGAAAAGAAAAGACTTAACGGTGCCAATTCTAACGTTTTTCTTGTGTCCACAATGTGCTCGGTTTCCTTTTTTATCAGTTTGAACCAAAATAATTTCAAATTAACCGCAAAAGAACTAAAAACCTTGAGCAAAATTGCGTCGTGAAAAACTGTGACTATCGAATGTAAACAAATGTAATGATCAAGACCCAACGAACTGACAAATGACGTCATTGACGCCATATTGCTCGCCACGCACAATCCAAACAGAACCAAAACGCTATGCAACCGTTACGATGTTTCTGATTCTCTGGTATGCAGTTTACTTGAGTTGAGTTCACATATAGAGTACAGTTCGCTTGAGATAAAAATACAATGACGTCACGCGCAGCATAGCGGATTTTTTCAATTTTTATTAAAATTGGTCGTTTTCTAATGGTCATTATTTTTACACGACACGACAAATCACCATGTTACCAACCACATGTCACTCACCATGTCCTTCCATTTCACCGTGGCAAGTGTCACCGCGATCTGCTGAAGATATTCGGAGGATATAGGTCACAAACGACCCCTTCTCAAAACCCTAATAAAACCCCCAAAAGCATGTGTTTGGACGATAATTCCTCAAAGACACGAAATTTTGGAAATCGGAAGGTGTCAAAACCTGACCATGGAATATATCCAAACGCATGCAAAATATCACGGTGATCGGATGTGTCATCTCGTGCATATGCCCGGACAACGAATTGTCTCGAGTCTCGAATAGAGAGCTCGCTCAATTATTAGTTACAAAGAATGTATTACTAAGAAAGATAATAATAATAATAACAAATTATGAACTTTAGCCTAACCCCACGAAACTGTTACGAGAAATTCGGAACGATTAGAAATTTTATAGACTCAAAATTCAATTTTTCACGTACGCTTTGCGTTCTATTGAATCTTCTGTAATGGGAGTAGTCCAATTAAAGTGAACAGCGTAGAGCACCAATCACTGCGGGAAGCGATCTCCTCTTTCCACAGCAGAGTGGATATCACGTCAACAATTCGAGCTACCAAGTAAGTAAAAACTTCTTGCCCAGTTTGCGAATTTAGCAGTTTTCCTACACTTGTTTTCTAGTTTGTTCCATTTCAAAGGAACAAACTAGAAAACAAAGGATTGGAGTGGTTATACCGCATTACGCTTGACGAGATTGCAATTTTATAAAGTAAAGTTTCATAACGGCAGGTTTACCATACTAATGCAAGAGACATTTAATTTGTTAGAAAGTTATCTCCAAAATGGACAATATATTAAAATTTATTAAGATAAGATACCCTGCATTTGCTCTCTACGTGATCAAACTATCGAATATACATAACTTGCTCTGGCATCTGTGATTAATATACGAGCTTTCTAACATTTAATAAGCCATATAGCTGTCCATTCGCTTCTTATTCTTACTTTCATTTATGTTTTTCCTCTATTCTGCTGTGTCAAAGCTAAACATTTGAGTTTCTACTTGCGCTGATTGTTTAAATTTAAATACAGTGCACAATAAAGATTGAAGCTAAATAATATTGAAATTGGCACCTCAATCTTCTCCAAGATAATCGAAGCCAAAAATGTTGATCTCAATCATCCAAAAGAAATGTCCAGTGAATAGAATTATATTATTGAGCAAAAGAATTAACTCCTTTCAGGTACCATTACATAAAGCAAGTAAAATATTTCGACAGTTTTGGATGTAATTTGAAAACAAGAACAACAACAAATAAACTAAAAAAAACTTTGGCCTTTTTTAAGTATACTTCCACACGAAGACTGTATTTGTAGATTTAGGTTTCTTGAATGACCGAGATTTATTTTTGACAGCAGGACAGGAATAATTCCAAATTGTATTCTAAACTCCAAAACGTACGCTGTGAGCCAGCAAATATAAAGTGACATTCCATCACTTCTTATTTCATCATCAATTCTAAAGAGCAATGCTCATAGTCTGTCAAAGAGTTTGCATATTTATTACCCTTTATCAACATTTTATATTATTTTTGTCAGTGTTTGTTATTTTTTAAAAGCACCTGCAGCAGCAAATCGTAGAACATGCAGAAACAGCCTCCTTAGATAATTTCATCAGCAGTGTGGAATGCTATCGGTCGTATTACGAACAGATGTCGCAGTAACTTTCTTTCTCGGTCTGTGTTTTCCATATCATGCTGTTCTTTTGAAAACGATTGCACAAACGTGTGTCGAGTGAATTTCAATCTCCTTTATGTTTTTAAAGTTTAAGTTGCTTTTTTCGAAGCCTTGACAGAATTACAAAGTGTCCCAAGGACGGTAAGCAAATTCAAAGGCTTGACAGAATTACAAAGCGTCCCAAGGACAGAAAGCAAAAAGAAATTCATGGAAGTTAAACAAGAGAATGTCACTAGGTAGACCAAAGATAGTATTTCCATTCCCTTTCAAGTCTTTTCGGACAATGACTGCTGTTCCGTGGGTTACAAATCTTTTCACAAAATTCACTCGTGATATGAAACAAAATCCTAAGAGTAATATTACGTAATGGGCGGGACAAAAATTACATATATTAACGTTCCTTGTTCCATATATCGGTTTTGTTCATGCTTTGAATCAGTTGTATTTTGTTCAGAAACATGTAACCCCAACAGTATAAGGATGAATTAGTGTTTCTGTAGACACAACCGAACAACAAATCAATAACTGCAGATTTCAGTACTACAATAACGAAACGTGATCGTGTGTGTATTCAAATTAAAAAAAATAAAATACTGTTTGGGTATTAAGCACGGAAAATGTATAAAATATTTTTTTTAAATATCTTAAATTTGAACTTACAGCATTTAATTAAAATTTAACAGGAATTTCATCTACAACTTTGTATAGATGAGCTTTTTTCTAGTTGAATCAGAAGACGCTAAGTTCCAAACACTTTTGATTTTTAATCATAGCCATGCTAGAGGATGTAACCACTGCATTACCCTTTTCCGAGACTAACGTTTCTCCAGTGTGGAAAACAAATTATCGTATAGAAATGTTCTGTCCTGTAATGTGAATGACGTTTTATTAAATGCGCTTAGGTCTTTAGCCGTACTTTTAAAGTATTACCAATAAAGGAACATTAATCTTTGTTCCAATTTCATCAGTTTATTATATTTTGTAAAGAAACAGCAACAATAGTGTTGATAGTAGTGTGCTTTATCAAGGTGTTCTTTATGTACTTCCATCTCCAATTTTCCTTACCTTCAGGAGAATGCCGAATGAAATGAGTGATCCTCAATATTAAACATTTCAGTTCGTTAAAAAGTCAAGATATGGAAATAGATTATCGACGTAGGTGATGCGGACATTTTTTTCTAATTCAATTGTGAAAGGCTAACAAAAAAAATTCTAAAATTTCAATATATTTTTCTTAAATAGATAGACATATATATGATTTTCATAAGGTTTGTTCGGTACGGGTTGCATTTTGTCACTAACATTCGCTCTTAAATGGGCATTTCAGAAAGATAAAAGTATTATGAAGTAAATTGGCAAGCAAATGTAGGTGTTTTCGTCACCGTCCCATAACGCTACAATAGTTTTCAGCTTGCACTGCTTCCGTGGTAAGTCAAATATACCTTCTTTGGAACCAGTATCATAGAAGGGAATATGGTGTTAGAATTTCATGTGCTATTTCAGAAAGTTAATCAAGATGAGTAACGAGCAAATGAATCAGCCTTGGAGGGAGGTAGGACAATTTAGATTTGACGCAGTACCTTCCTCCGACAGGTACTTTGGTCCGATAATTACTGTAGTCCAGAGATTCGAAACAGAAAAAATATAAAAAAAGTACGTAATTAGAAAACGATGCGTGAGATCATGGTTGCTGGTAGTAAAGCGTAAGCGCTACGAGTGCAATGGCGTTGAAATCCTGCGGTATTGAAAGCGCACACATTAACATCATTAATAATATCTATGAAAATGAAAGTGCAAAGTTCGAATATATAAAGATACATCACAAATAAAAATTGGAAACGGAGTGAGACAAGTTGGCACAATATCACCCAAACTAATTAATACCACATTTCAAAACGTATTTCAATCATTGAGCTGGAAAAACAAAGGAAAAAGTATTATGGAGATTATTTAACTCACTTTAGTAATGCTAAGGACTTAGTCATTTCTTCAGCTGCCCCTTTAGAGCTTCAGAGCAAGATCTAGGAGTTTACTGACAACAGTAAAAAAGTGGGATTAAAAATGAACTTTTAGAAGACAAACTGAAGTATAATGCTTTTACAAGAGGTAAAGATTTATCGATTGATAGGGAAAAGCTTGAGATAACCGATATCTACACTGGTGTGCAAAAATGAAGGACGAAGAGGAGAAATTAGCATGACAGCGGAACGAGCAGACACGACGGATCGAAGAACACCTGTGGAGTAGACTAGGATCCGATACGGTAGGGCATGAGCTTATATGCAGCATGACGGGGAGGGGGGAGTGTCGGAAGGGTATACACGGGCGGTGTACGCTCAGCAATTCGGTGAAAGCTATCGCACGGTGTACATCGGTTTGAACGACGCCGATTTGCTCCCACCGTGTGATATGGCCAACAGGCAATCCAGTCGATGACATCTAGATGACTTTACCCGAGGTCGCGTCATTGGGAAGTTGGAACAAGGTCGAAGTGTGACTAGTGTGGCCGATGGGTTCGGGATCGCTCACAGCATCGTTTCACGAGCTTGGAGGACAGTTTATACGACAGGAACAGCTGCACGAGGGTTTAGCAGTGGTCGTCCACCAGCAAATACAGCGGCGGCCAACCGATATATTGTAATACAGGCGAGAAGAGACAGACGGCAGAGCGGGGAAAATCGCAAGGCACATTCAACAGACAACTGGACGTTCGTTATCGCATTTTATCGTGGCCAGGAGGCTGCACGAAGGTGGTATATTTGCACGACGACCAGTACGGTGTGTGCCATTAACGCATACTCATCGGAGGCGTGGTTTCTATTGTGCCAGGAACACAAGGACTAGACACATCAGCAATTGGGTCCAGTTCTCTGTACGGAAGTTGATTTAGTCTGACGAGCGATTTTGGACGTATACACATCTGAAGAGAGCAGGGAAGACGCAATCACACCTCCAACATCATCGAAAGGGACTGGTTTGGAGGTGGGGGAGTTCTCGTTTGGGACGGTATCATGCTTAGTAGCCGTTCTGACCTCCACATCTTCCAAGGAGGTTCAGTCACTGGGGTCCGCTATTTTACCGAGGTTCTCCTGCATCACGTGCGTCTGTTTAGAGGTGCTGTGGGTCCTAAGTTTCTCGTCATGGGCGACAACGCTACACCTCATCGTACAGTGGCTGTCGCAGAGCTGCTGGAAAGGGAAGATATGCAACGCATGGATTGGCCCAGAAAGTCCCGGGACCTAAATCCAGTCGAGCACGTGTGGGACCTTCTCGGGAGTACCTTGGCAGCACGTCACCAGTCACCAGCAACGATTATGCAGCTGCGATTGGCGCTACAAGGGAATGGACCACGATGCTTCAAAACGTCTTTGACAGCCTCGTCTTTAGCATGGACAGACGTTGTAAATCCTGAAACGCAGTCATAGGTGATCATATCTCCTACTAAAAACTGGATTTTTTGGCAGCCGCCTGTCACATGGACGTCTCTGCCTTCTGTCGATTTGTGCTCGAAGCTACGTTTCAATAAAGTGCCTTTGTATCCTTTGGATTCCTTGTTTGGACAGTTTTGCTCACTTGTCCCATATTCGTACATCTTGGGGATCTTATGGTATGATTTGGGTCGATGTGGCGCACTTCTGCACGACGTTACATTAAAAAAACCGTCTCGTCCTTAATTTTTGAACGCCAGTGTACATTTACGCCGGACAGCAGACATGAAGCGATGGTCGCTTTGATGCAGAACTTAATCCGCGTATAAAACTTGGAGAGCGTTTGGAAATAACATTATATTTTTTAAAAGCAAAATGCCATTGTGTCTTACAAGAAAAGTGTTGAATCAATGCATTGTTCCAGTGTCTACGTACGGAGCAGAGGCGAGGACCTTAACTAAAAAAGACATATATTCTTGTAGAAAAGCTGCAGAAAACTTAAAGATGCATGGACAGAACTATGCTTTGTGTAACCAGGAAAGATAAAAAAAGGAACTCCTGGATAAGTAATATGACAAAAGTGGAAAACCTCATGATCACAGTATAATCCCTGAAATGGCAATGGGCTGGACATATTGCCAGAAAGACGGACTACCGATGGACAACCGAAATTTTTGTTTAGATTCCAAGGAACAGAAAAATACCCAAAAGAAGGTCACATATGAGATTGTGGATGAAATTCGAATTAATGCCAGAGTGGCATGGATGGGCCTGGCGTAAGAAAAACGTTTTGTGAAAGAAACTTCGTTAGACCTTCAGCCAGCAGCGGATTGATATAAATCAACTTGGGGGCACATATTTATGCTTAAATTAGTTCTGAAATATAAATACAAATAAATAGTTCTATGGGAAAATATAATTAACTTCGACTGTAAATGATCTTGAAGACAGCATTCTTAACTAATCCGTGAAAAACACAAAATACATCACAATTTGGAAACATAAATTTCCCGCGAATTGCAAAGGAACAATGCATTAATAAATACAATCATACATATTAGTACAATTATAATAATATAACATAATACTAAAATAATAATACAATATTAACACAATAATAACACTATAAAATTATTAATACGTACAAATATAATACTAATGGTACATTAATAATATATAATATAAATTCCATCCGAACACAGAATATTAAAAAAAAATTATATAGGTGTACACAGCTCCTAAAAATGCAGATCTTTCAATTCACCTATTTAATCAATCAATCATTGATCTCTGAACTTAAATAACACTGCTCTTTCGGCCCTTCCTTCCTTTGTAACTATTTGCAAAGTGACCCTAGTCTTTTGTAAATTTTTGTCCTGTGAAGGTCAATGAAACCTAACATCAGAATTTTTAGTATTGTTGTCTAGTGCTGTATAACTTACGGATGTTCTGTACTTTTAATTTAATGAACAAAAGGACTCAATACAATCGTAGGCTTACGGTACTTAAAAGTTATCTTCTAATAAAAATTTATAAGGAAAAACAGTAACAACATTAAAACTGTGTGCAAAACACACCGTAAACAAACCGAAAGCAAATAATCTGGCGATCTTTTGCTTTCTAAGTGACGTCATACCCGATTACGAAAATTCCGCATCGGCGATCACGCAGAGCACGCGAACCCACGTAAGCGGACCTTACGCGTTTAATGATACTATCATTACTTTGAAGTAATGAATATCATTGAACGTGTAAGGTAGCTACAGCTGCTATGACGGCAAGTAATTGATGCAGTAATGACGCGGATCCGGATGTTCTGGTATCGGTGCGTCAGTTTTGGCGTAGGAGGGGATACTGTTATTAATACTGATCGTGTGAGGGCGAGCGCTTCATTACTCCATCATTACACAGTTAAAATTGTGGAGCCGTGTTGGATGATTGTGTCACCGTTGTCAGAGAGATCCCCGAGTGCAAAGCCCATACAAGAGAGGCCATTGCAGAGGAAGAAAGTTCAAGGAAGGATAAAATCCTTCTGGACCTCATTGAAACATATGAAGCTCTTCCAGAAGTGTAGATTTCTTCATGCAAAATGTGCATGAACAAAACTAAGAAATGTAACTCTAGATAACCTGGTAAACATTTATGGTAAAATGAAATTAGAAGCCAATCGTACTGAAACGAGGTGAAAAATAAACACACTCGGAGCAAACTCGCATAACACTGTCTTTCCTGTAGAAAAACGGTTCAATCATTCTTAGTAGTTTATGAAATGACTTTTCATTCATGGGGGAATAGTTCTTCTAAATTCCACTTCCGCAGCATTTCTTTCTTTCAAAAAGACAATATCTGAATAGTTATCACGTTGTTTTAGCCATTATAGTAACTGTGTTTAACATGACGTTCCGTTCTTAAAGCTAACATTATAGCTGAATACGAATTTATTCCAACCTACGATCTCGAATGCAGACAAAATCGCTGTGCTATCCGTGAAGACTCGACTGGTGCTAAAACCCAGTAACGACGCTTAATTATGAGCGTGTAAGGTCCGGAAGTAATGACGGAGTAATGATGGAGTAATGGCAGTGCCGTAACGAAGCGCAGGTAATGACCGTTGCGTCCAACGTGTAAGGTTCATTTAAAGGAGAGACTCAATACGTTCCAGTAAATAAATAGCAACGAAAACGTATTTGGAAATGCGATGTGCCAGTGCTCACTTCAAATTTGAGTGTGACATAAAAATACCATTATCAACATTGCCAACGATAATGTAATTAAATTATTTTGATCTATCTCCTGCTACTTTTGCTCCTCTTTGCTCAAGAATAAAGAGAATAGTGTCGAGTAATGAAACGAAATTAATGTACTTTACTCGACTGTGAAGGAAAACAAAACAACCACTCAGAGGCATCCCGCAGACCAACAGAAATAAGGATTCACTCGGTGGCCATGCCTCATTGTTACCAGTACTGAACATTGTCATGTTTAAAAGCTTACCCCTTCATTTCTCAAAGCAACCAAAATATAACTAGAACTTTTCACTTGTTCCGAAATATAGCTATTCCACAAAACGAACTATATTCAAAGACTTCATGAAACATTTCTCAAATTGTGAGTAAAAATAGAATATCTTCAAGACAAAGAATTCCGCGGAACAGAATGAAAATATAAAACAAAAATTAGGTAATCGATCTATGTAGAAAGTTCAGAAAGTTTTCATGAAATATTACGTTTTTTAATTCAGCCTTTATAAAGTTTAACGTGTTTTGCTTAACGGTCCTACTGGGGTTTTTATGTTTTACTTTGCCCAGCATGTAAGTATTGATACCAAATGATTCCACTTCCTTTGGAATGACTTGTTAGAATTAATACCTCAGTTTCTTCTCATTAATTTCTAAATGCACGAAATTTGTGAATAGATAGCAAACAAACAAATCCAGATTTTTCCAAGAGCGTGTGCCAGAAAAAAGACATTATGACAAATGTAAACAATTAAAGACTGAAGTGTTCATAATAGCATATTTTTTTTTACATTTTTGGTAACATAAAACACGTCTGAGTGTAATATATTTAAAATTCAATGGATAATAACTAATAAAATATAAGTGTTCCCAAAATATTCGAAATATTGAATATATATATATACATATTTTGTCGTGATGAAATTTTGAATTGTTTACAGGAAACCTAGTATGAAATTAAAAACAGAATTTCTTTTTCCTACATCAAAATAGTACCACCCGAGGACGTGTGTTTATTTAGTGATGATTGCAGAATATTAAGGTTACGACGTGCTGCTGAGGGAGACATGATCCCCTTTCTCGACATCAAAATCAAGAGTGAGATGAGACAGATTGTCTTCCATAGGAGGTTAGAATCAAAAGCAGAATTGAATGATTTTAAAACCGATGACCAACATGGGGTAAACCGAGCAACTTTCAATGCTGAATGATAATTACAAGTATAATTAGCCGTTGTACAAAGTGAGCAGCAGAAGGGAAAATTAAAAGGAAATTGTAAATATTTCTGATTCTGAAATACACTGGTGGCCACACAAAATGCAACACCAAGAAGGACCCGAGATAGCAAAGCCAGATTTACTGGAAACATAACAACAGATACCAAGAAGAAACGATTGAGCTAACAGGTCCGGGTGATTTGCGGAACACGCAGGCATCAATAGTTCGTGTGGACCCCGTGGCTGGCAATAACGGCCGTTACACGCCGAGGCATCAAACGAAAGAGGCTTTGGATGGGGGTTTGGGGTATGTCGGTCCAGGCTGCTTCCACACGTTGCCACAGTTCATCAAGCGTAGCCGCGGGTGGTGCTTTGCCGGGCCACTCGTTTGCCGATCAGCGATCAGACGTGTTCGATGGGCGACATATCTGGAGAACAGACGGGCCACGGTACTAGTGACACCTGGTGGGCCGTGAAGAATTGTTGCGCGATGCGTACCACGTGCGGGCGCGCATTGTCTTGTTGAAACGTGGACGCTGGCAGGTCCTGCAGGTAACGAAAGACTAAAGGCTCCAAAACGTCGGAGACGTAACGGTGGCTGTTGAGTGTACCGGGGATGTGCACCAGAAGGGAGCGGGTGTCATATCCAATTGTGCTCCAAAACGTAACGCCAGGCGACGGACCGGTATGGCGATGTATAATGCAGGCGTCATACAGTCTCTCGCCGCGGTGCCGCCACACGCGGATCCGATCATCGTGCTGTTGCAGGCCGAAGCGGGATTCGTCGGAGAAGACAATGCCGTGCCATTCCGTAGTCCAGGTGCAGAGTTCAACAGCCCACTACCGTCGCACTCGCCGGTGGTTTAACGTCAATGGTAATCGGAGCAATGGGCGCCGTGCGGCAAGTCCCCGCTCCTGTAGACGACGTCGAATGGTACGTGCAGACACAGGTTGTTGCGCAACACACCCTGATTCCTGCTCTAACTTTCGTGATGTGGCAGTGCGAGCCGTCAAAGTCCGCTGCACAACATGCCGATCCCCTCGTTCAGTGGGGTGCCGCGGCTGTGGCAATCGCTCACGTCAGTAGTCCGTCCCTCCTGCACCCACCGAATCCATACTCGCCTCACTGTGGCTGGATATCGTCCCACACGGGCGCCGATGTCTCGGCACGATAAACCGCTGTCGCGATAAGCCACTATTCTTCCTCTGTCGAACTCCGAAACGTGCTGGAATGACTTCCGTATTCTGCGACAAGGCATCAGGAAGCTTCTCACGCACAGGTCAGGAAGCACAACACACTTCCACTACTGACACCCCGCCTTCTGTGCACCCTTTTTATAGTGCTTCTAAGTGGCGTGCCGGGCGCACATAATTTGCATATGCCCTGCATTGTTAATCGTTTGCATGTCCTCTCGCGGGCAACCCATGCTGCGAATTTCAGGCTAATCGGATGCTTCCTTCTTGGTGTTGCATTTTGGGTGGCCAGCAGTGTATGTAGACCGCACTTCGTGTGTCTGATGAAGTTTAGCGCTGAAAATATTTTTCAAATAAAGTTCTTCCCTTTGAATTCTAAATCTATTATACAAATACTAAAAATAGGACGTTGTTTCCAAAACCAGTTCTTTCAATTTTAAACAGTACACAGAAGAATATTTTCCACGGAATTTAGAGTTTTCAGTAGATCACGGTTAAATATTTTTTCAGACCACTATTTGATTTCATATACCGATAAAAAGCGATGTATTTTGCCTTGAATTTGGTCTAAAGTACACTGGATAAAAGTGTATGCCCGTAGCCTTCCCCACAGGTTTGGAAGCATAAATCTCACTATGGTAAAATAGAAATATCAAGCCTCTCGACTGCATTTCTTTATTCTGTAACTAATTATAGCAACACCTCTAGAAACCACTATTTTTTATAAATTTATCTTTTCCCAGAACCCACTGCTAAATATGAGGTTATATTTTGAAATGGACCTCTACACTTTAATTCTGTTCTGGTTATTAGATCCAAAGTGATGCAATAAGACTTTGGAAAGCAATGTATAAAACTCGGTTTTAGCCATGTTTAACTCCGAACTTACTCGACGAACCGCTCTGTTCGTCGATCATCCGCCCACTCAGGGATGATTTTGCGGTAAAGTTACGGTATCCGAGATTTCGTCAGCTGATTCGTCCTGCAAACCTATTCACGATCTCTCCTCTGCATCTCCTGGTACACCTGAGAACGACGCAAACCTCCAATGCATTTAACACTTCATTCAATATCATTTTCCTGGAGTTGTGTCTGGCGCCAGCTTAATTTATCATCCCTCAACATGTATTCCGCTTTCGCATTCCATAAATGTCCACAGTCCCTTTTTCATTCAGTCACCAAGTGTTGTTTATATTGTCACCTTGTACTGAAAAAATGTATTATCACCTTATACTGAATGTCATTGCTGATTAAAAACGCTATGCAACCATATCTTTCAATTGTATGGAACTCTGCTCATCAACCCTTTATTTAATACAGAAACTTTATTTCTTCCAAAGCACAGAACACGAAATTCAAAGGTCTTCCGACTCTTCTCATTCTTAATTAGTTTAAAATTCTACCGACTACGAAATTCTACTTCTGTTCAGTGACTGCAAACCTCAATTATGTGTGTGCTCACTATGTCACCGTACGGCTTCTGCGTTCCCTCGCAAAACGTTTTGCTGACCTGATTTGCTATACAGCTCATACCACGGCGGGGTATCCCTTCCTGTTTGCCCGACGCTCCTAAGAGGCTCGTCATTCCCCGATTTGCACTAGTTGAGACTTCAGGTAAACAGGTAATGTATAATATTTGTATGTTTAACTTCACCTATGCATCTAATATTCGGTCTTATTCGCTTGCAGCAGCTTAGCGCAAACTTTGCAACATGTTTCAAACTCATTTTAGGTCCCGGATGAAACGAAATTCTTGTTACATAAGTATCTTCAACCCTTTCGCCTCTTTTACATACGCTGGTCGGCGAACACCGTGTGGTTTGATGTTGATGTTGAAAAAAATCGATTTACCATAGAGACACTTGTATTCTTACGCGCACTTAGTTTTTTCTTTCGTGCATTACGGTATTCTTTCCTCTATATGGACATGATCTTTCTTCTTTTGACAGGAACTTTCTTGATTGTCATAAATTTTCGGTTTTTATGAAGACGATAGTGCAGCACATTCCTGCTATAGTTTTATACTGTTATTTTTGTTTGGCCTGCTTTCTGTCCAGTAGGTTTGAGGACTTTTGTTTTAAATATTGATATGCGTCTAATTTTGCGTCTAATTGCATATGTCTGTGTTGTTTCATTAAACATTCCTTCCACAGAAAGGCTTACGCACCACTATACAGTAGGTTGTGAACGTTGATTTTTCTGTAATGACAGCAGGGTTGCAACCGCACAGGGAACGATTATAATTACAATAGATTAAAAATTGGAAAGAAAATATCGGACTGCGCCCACGTATGTAATTTGTATTTTACCGTCTATAACTGTCCTTCTACAGCTACATATGGTTCTTAAAGTATATTTTAAACTGGTTGTGGATTCCTTATCCGAAATGCTTGTTGACGAAAGTGTTTGGCACTAGGATGCGTGTGCTGTGTAATCAGAGAGAACAGTTCGAAGTGCATGTGCAGAATTCGATACGGGATGACAATGCAAAACGACTGACCCGAGTAACTTTGAATGTGAAATGACAGTTGTCTCTTGAGGCGCTAGTTCCAGATTCGCCAAGACTTCTTCTTTCCTGAGCATCACAACCGCAGCAATGGTTTAACCCTTTAACGACCAGAACGCCCGTACGACAAATGGCCATAGCCACCCGAAACGCCTGTCTAGGGTGAGACAGATTTCCTGCCCGTGAGTTTTCTACGAAAACTGAAACTGTGGGTGGCAGAAAAAAGTGCTTGTAAACAAAACTTGGAAATCGTGAAGAAACTGTGGGTGACATGCCATTTTTATTGTGATTTTTTAATGTAACATCCAAAAATACATTAAAACTGCTAACAGCTTCTCAGACAAAAAACTGACAATTCTTTGGATATCGCAGCTGGACGTGCATTGTAGAAGCATATATTAAAGTCTTCCTTCCCATTTAAGGGTCAGATGTTTCTCAACCGCATAAAAAAACCGCAGTTTTACTGCTAAGTGTCTACTAGATTGCGCCGTAGAGCAACGTAATTGACAGCTGATTATACTGAGAAGGCTGAGATTAAGATTTTAGTGAGCAATAAAACAGCTGTTTGGTGCTAAAATACCTGACGTTCATAATGCCACGTAGTAATAATGAGAGCTTGGTTTATATCGGCTAAACCGCACTCACCTGAAATAAAGATATCGGAAACGCATTGGAGAGAACCAAGAAGCAGGAGATTCTCTAACATCGAATATCCTAATTTGGCAAAGAATTATAAAAAAGTTGTTACGGAATGCATTAATGTCATGCGGTTCTTAACGCTCGGCAAAATGCAAAAATCAATAAAAGGGAGAGTTTCATGGCTCAGCCGAAAAAATTAAATGATGAATAAAAATTGCGAATGCTTTGAAACTATACTTCCTTATACGTCGTTTTCTTATACGTCTTACTTCTCGCCGTACTTCGACGTGAGACCCAGAGCCGAGTACCTCATGCAGCATGCTTGGGATATTTGTCAGACGACCGTGAGTGTGTCGTTTTCCCCGCTGCATTGGCCTAAAATGCCGACGTATAACTGCAGGTGGTCCTATGCGTCTCAAATGGGGATTAAACCTAGAAACAGCAGTATCCAAAAGAAAAGAAAAGAAAAATAATTCCTAAACGGATTTCAAAGCTGATGCAAATCGTTTATTACGTGCACTTTTACAGTTGCTAAAACTACGCCACGAAATCGAACTTTTGTTTTTTGACTATATAACCGCCACTTCTGAAAAGGTTGTTTAACACCACCACACAGAAACACTGAAAAAAGCTTGACAATAAATTCAGTCAAAAAGAAATGTCACATCTTATTGATTAGTATATTAAACTTTAACTGTTTCACACATTGCTGGAAAAGCATGTCTGCTACAAACCCTAGTCACTCACCCCCACTCTCTTCCTACAAAAAGACAACAAAAACTTAGTTTCGTTTATCAAAGGAGAAATACTGAATTAAATAACTTCAAATTATCCAATCAGCGCTTTTTATAATTTCTTTTTTATTAGCTGTTCACTTTAAAGCTCCCTTCTTAGTGGCTGGAAATTGCAAAACTTTAAAATTATCTTTAAAACGGGAATTTGGGTTATTTCTCCCTTTTATATGGGATCGTTTCTGTTAGCTTCTTTTATTAATATGTTTAAAGTTCCTTTCAAAAACTGTCTAATCTGCATGACAAAGGGAATGGCATGTACCTGCAATTTTTCATACTTTGCGATTCTTGAACTTCAAAAAACGCTGTTTGCTGTTACTAAACAGTAAAGGCAGAACAGAAAACGTCCATGAGATTTCACAAAAAATGGGTAGTGAACAAAATTCGCACTAGTATTCACTAAGTAGACAAAATCGTTAGAGATAGATGTAATTCACAGTTCACATGGACATTCCCAGCGCAGAGTGTAAGCAACCTGGACCGAATACAGGCGATAAATAAGACGAGAACGGTGCTTACCAACTGTGTATCGCAATTTACGAGCACGTGTAAGCTTTGAGATATGAGCTACTTTGATCGTGGACACACTATCGGCCCGATAGAGATGTGTCATTCTATCACCCAAGTGGTAAGAACCCTAAAGTTCCGCATAACAACCGTACTAAGGTTTTACCTCTTGTATACCATCTACGGACGTACTAGCACTCACAGAGCAAGCAGTGGCCTACCACTCGCCACTAAAAAGCGGGGACGACGTAAAATATCTAGGCTCGTACACAGCAACGGCTTTGCAACAGCGGAACAAATGACAGCCATGTTAAATGTCGGAGGTCCAGGAACTGTCAGCACATGAGCAGTATGTTGCAAGCTGCATACCCTGGAATACAAGAGCAGACCCCTTAATTGTGCGTCACTGGTAAACGAAAAATTACGCCTCGCCTGGTGCTCGGAACTTCAAAACTGGACCTCGGCAAATAAGTACCATGCCGTATGGTCAGATGAATCCTGTTTTCAGCTCAAGACAACTAATTGCAGGTTGAGGGTGTGGCGTTGGCAGCCTCGCGCCATGGCCACGTATCCCAGGAGGGCTAATTTCAAGACGGTGGCTGTTGTGTGATGGCTTGAGGTGCCCTATCATGAGATAAATTAGGTCTTTTATTGTGTCTGTACAATTTCTTAAACGCTGCTGGCTAACATCCAGTACTGTCTGATCACCTACATGCGATCATAGCCTTCCCGCATCTGGCGGTCGAAGTTTTGTACCAGCAAGATAATGAGAGCCCCATTAAGCAGCAGCAACACAAGCATGGTTGAAGAAATAGTTATCTGAGTTTGAAACCTTCCAATTACTCCAAGGTCGTTGGATTTAAAGCCTTTAAAAGCTCTCCGAGATACCGTGGAGCGTAAAATCAGTCACATGATTCCTGGACCCACGTCTCGGGAGAGGTTTGGGACAATACTGCAAGAGTCATGGCTATTGAAGCATTATCCCCAACTCCTCCTGAGGAGTCCATTCCTTGGGGTGTACAGGTTGTTATTCGCGTTAGAGCTGGACAAGGACGCAATTAGGTAAGTTTCCCTAATGGTTTGTCAATTGAGTGTATCGTTATTTCATTCAAACGAAGCATTCTGTTTATGAAGAAAAGGTCTGTTTACTTGTTTCTTGCCTCCCTATTGGCGTAACGGTCTACGTGCTGGCGTTTCGATATTTCACTGAAGGTGAGTACCGTTTCGAATCTCGGTCAGGTATAGATGTTGCATAGGCATTACCGAACTCGCTCCCTCCTCTCTCCCTTCTTGGGAACTAGTGGCCCTAAATTATGGAAAAAAGGATGCTTATATCTATCGCTCTTCTAGTTGCTCACGGTGTTCGTTAAACCCTTGAACAAACAAACGAACAATTGCAACTTCATTTGAGAAATGTAAGCAGGGCTTTACCCGCTGCACCAAAACTTCATATTTGTCTTTGTTCCATTGTCACTGCAGAAACCAGACACAAGGGGAAATACTTTTAAGATGATACTTAATTTTCAAGTGGCATCATTTACCGGTGACTTAGACTGCGGTCATTATGAAGCTCGCGTTCTGCCGCTTTATTGTTAAATTTAATACATGGGCTGCATCGTTAATGCTTTTATACCGTCATTCTCATTTTCTCTCAGAATCCACCTGAAAGCGATTTTACACAGCATAATTACGTGAGCGTTTTAATACGCCGCACATCTAAAACCATTTTGCTTATTTTTTTCTTATATTTTGTAATACGCATGTTTACAATATTGTTTAATAAAGTAGTATTTTCCAGCTCTGATCATACAGCTAAGGGCTGCGAAATAATTGATAGCGTTAGTTGCTACACCGCGGTGTCCTTACAGTATGTCCAATATAGTTCTTCTTAACGGAAGAATTGGGTAGACATACACCAGTAATACTAAAAACGCTGAAATCCGTTATATTGGTGTAATAATAAAAACACTAGTACAAACACGCTAGCTTTCATCACCACGGGTGGCTTCTTCAAGCATAAGTATTCCAATGCAAACAAAAAACAAACAAAAAACAGAGTTCCAGTTATGAATTCCAAAATAGAAGTTTGCTATTGATATTATAGAACGTGCGCGTCATATTCTAGATATGTGATTAGGAGCGCGCGTATTAATGAGCGTGCACCACACATGTGGCAGGTCCATTGACGTTTCCTCGTTACACATCCCGTGACTGGATAGATTTCCGTAGTTTCTCTGAGGAGGGTAGTTCTGGCGGTGGTGTATCGTGCTGTTTTCTTTATTTGTCCCCACAGAAGTGTTGCACGGTTGTTGGCAACTTCACGCGCTAGTGCCGTAGTGAGAAGTCCTCTTTTGACATCTCTTTGATGTTCCTGGAGTCTTAGTCTCAGATACCACTTGGTCAAGCCCATATAGTTCTTGTTTGTTCCGTCCGGGTACAAGAGGGGTATAGTGTATACACCCGCATCTTCCAGGTCCACGCCGGCGGTTTTTGTTGATGCGAGACAAGATGCGCTATTGTTCTAGGTGCGGTAATCCCTATGCCGAAACCAATATTTTTAGAGACTTTTTAAGAAATATGTGAAGCCTGGTACGTACTGGCATGAGCCGATATATTGTAGTTTTTGAGTGGGGAATATGGTGCCACGGGATGCGAGTTTAGACTTCGTCTGGTGTATGACCTGATCGACCAAGCTGGGTGAGTTTCCTGCAGAAAAGGCTAAGGATCTTACGGTGTCATGCTCGGCGTGGAGTGTGGCGTTGTCTGATGAGTGGGTGAAAGCTCGCCTGGTCCTGTGTCGGAAAAGTGCTAGCTTTCTCTCCTTAGGGTACAATGAGGAAGGCAGTATGACATTAGGAACATAGGTAGGTTTGTAGTGGACACTAGTGCTGAGGTGCCTTGATGGAGACTTCTTGACCAAAATATCCAGTAACGGTTATGGCATAATTTTTTCCATCTCGCTCCATACTGAGATATGAGCAGGCACTACCTTTAGGCTTCTAATTCTTTCTATAAAGTCCTGAGACGACAACAGCACCACACTTGAATGTGGCAAGAACAAGCAATAACTATGTGAGCATGGCCAAGAGGTCTATGAGACTACGATTCCAGGAACATCAAAGAAATGTCAAAAGAGGACTTTTCACTACGGCACTAGCGCGTGAAGTCGCCAACAATTCTGCAACACTTCTGAGGGAAAAAAATACAGGAAATAGCACGATGCACAACCGCCAGAACCACCCTCCTCAGAGAAACTATAGAAATCCTATCCAGTCACGGGATATGTAACGAGGAAACGTCAATGGACCTCCCACATGTATGGCGCACGCTCATTAATACGCGCTCTCTTAATCACATATCTAAAATATGACGCGCACGTTCTATAATATCTATAGCAAACTTCTATTTTTGAATTAATAACTGGAACTCTGTTTTTGTTTGTTTTTGTTTTTGCATTGGAATATTTATGCCTGAACAAGCCACCAGTGGTGGTGAAAGCTAGCGTGTTTGTACTAGTGTTTCTAATATTACACCAATAAAACGGATTTCAGCGTTTTTAGTATTACTGGTGTATGTCTAACCAATTCTTCCGTTATTTACTGCCGTCTCCGGGCAATATCGGTAGCTTCAAAGAATTCCAGCAATTACGAACCAAGCTGGAGGAGCAGCGATGTCACTTACATTTCTTGACCTGCTGTAAACGCCTCGATACCATTCCGAACTTTCTGCGCTTCAAATCTACCGTTAACGCGCCATGGCTCATAAGAAAAAAAATCCATTTTTCAGCACCAAACACTGTCTCACTTAATACAACTGAAAAGAAGGCAAGTCATGCCGATGAAATCCCGCCTTGACAGCTGGGACTCGAACCTTGCGATGAACTCCATCTTCCTAGAGCTAGACGCTTCTCGCCGCCAATTAGACATGCTAGTCCAACGCCAAAGAAGAATTCTGTCAGCCACTCACGATAAAAAGCTCTCCAGGTTGCGATCTCAATGCAAGCCGTCCGCTCCTCCGTTCACGGTACCAATAATCAAAGTCTCAAGTAAGACTTTCTCCCAAAGAGAGTTGAGCGTACTAGAGAGAGCTCCGAAATATTACCTTACTTCACGTCCGCGCTTTCAAGATCTAGTTCCGACCATAGAAAACCTACTTAGCAGAGTTCCACTAGATAATAGAGTCTCACTTAGATATCAATGCGTCAACAAACTGGATCAGGTGCAGAAGATTTCCTCCACCGCATCTAACAGAAATCCTGATCAAAAGATGACCATCGCTCAGCTAAAGTGTGACCCTAGCGTGATCTATAACCTCACAGACAAATCCGGCCAGCTAGCAGTTATGATCAAGACGGACTATGATGTAGGGATCCTGGACTTCATCCGCCAGTCGCAGTCAACACTCCAAAACAAATCCCCACTTAACCGTTGGATAGCGCAATTTAAGATGATGGCGAAGAAAGCAGCGCTTCCGGACACCACCAGGAAAGGGGCCAGGATACCTCCAGGGCCAAAGATACCACCAATATTCCCACGGCTTAACCCTTTAACCGGCCGGTCTGCGGGAACAAATTGTCGCCAAAATCACCCGAAGCTTGAACGCGTATTGTCTCCAAATTCCCTTCCTCTTTCGAAAAAACTGGTCCCATTTCGGCGGTATTTCAGCTTTTACAACATAGCGATTGCTGTCCCCCTTCTCACCTCAGCGGGTGGAACGCAACCCTGTGGCAGGGATTAACGAAGCCATCAAGTGTCCTTTATGCTCCGTTCTATGACCCAAGGCGAGAACAGGAAGGCCAGTCTCCTCCAACACAATTCTTGCTGAGTCGGTCGGAAGAAAAAATTAAAGGAAAGAATTAACATGTAAAGACAGTGATGCCCACTACATTGAAAAAAAAAAAAGAAAACAGTTTTACATCCGCATACATTAGATTTAACCAAAGGGGTTGAATCGTATGTAGACGAGAACACACGTTCCCCTCAACTTCAGTTATCGAGAACACCCCCTGAATTTTTTGAATAAAGTTTTTCACATAACATATTACTCTTTCCTAATTTTTTTAATTTCAAAACTTTGTATGTATAAAATTTCAATATTAATTCAAAATAATTGTGTTCTATATTTTTCTAAAACCAAATATATCGATATGAAGTTACATTTGTTTTCATACCACTGTGTGTTATCAGTGGCGCATACCCGGGCAAAACCCATAAGGTCCGTCCCCTTTCCCCACCCTTCCAAAAATTCTTGTCCATTGCTCAGATGAAGGAACAAAAATTACCTTATTCCAACGGATCCAGGAAAACTCGTACACTTTCTCATGCCGCTGAGAAAAGTGCAAACGGCGGAAAACTCGTACACCCTTTCAAGTAAGGGGATATACACAAATTGCGTTTCGGTCCGAGATTTTGACAAAGTGTACGAGTTTTCCTAGCTGAACAAAACGGAATGTACCAGTTTTCCTAGGGATCTCAATGGGTATGTAAGATCAAAATGGCTCAAGGTTTATGTAGAACGTTTCTGACTCCTTTAATCTTGAGTTATGATTTTAATATCTCCCATGTGATAACAAGCAATAAAGGCTAATTAACAGGGGCTCAACGAATCGATATTCAGGTGCTGATCCTTTTAGAAGATTTTAAATTACAACCTTGATATTCCGTATTTCTAAACATTTTATAAAACCTAATAAAAGGCACTCAATGGATCACAAGCCACCTAGGCCGCGGGCCCTTTTAGAAGATTTTAAGTTACAACCTAGAAATTTCGTATTTGTAAACATATTATTGAACCTAATGAAAGACACACAAAGGATTATTTCTCACCTATTTACAAGCCACCTAGTCCGCTGGCCTTTTGAATAGATTTTAAGTTGCAACCTAGATATTCCGCATTTGTAAATTAAACAGTGACAAACGGTATTGATTTGGACATGTCTGCTGTAGGATAAATTCCACAAGAGTCGTAGCTCTTAGATTATGCAAACGATGTACGTGTAAAAATATCTCATTCCCTTCGTCACCTTCCCCTTTAATTTTTTTCTTTAGTAAAGGAATGATGTTATTGTACCTTAATGAAAAAGAAACAGTTCCAACCCTTCTTACGAAACCACAGTATACATTTCAGAGAAACTTTTTTTTCTTTTTTCTTGTAGGGGGGAATTAATCTCTACTGGGACTCCGAAGTGTAAGGGGTACCCAGGATTCCCTACCACTCATTACCTATGCTCTTTTTCGGGAAACGATCACACCATATCATATCGGTAAACGGTAAAAATACCCCCTGAAAATACCCATGAAAATTTAAAAGCGGTAAAGGCAATGTTCCGCTGAGGCGATTTACCGGCAACCCTGCCACACCTCTTTCAGCAACTTGGAAAATTTCCACAGAAGAAAATTGCCACGTTTTTCATTAAAGGGTCGGGTACAAATTGCTGTTCCTTCGAAGAACACTTTGAATGTGTGACAATTTTTCCAGTGGGGTAGTTTTCTAAATTTCCGAGTTATGTGTGGCAGTTTTCCAAGGTACCTAAAGAGGGGAAGGAACTCTTTTGTTTGTCTGAATTTTTATGCGGGTTCATACGTGTTTAGGGCAACTAGCCACAAGAGTTCAAGTGGGGTGGGGGCTATAAAGATTGTCGTTTCTGAACCTATATTGAGAACTTAATTGGGAACTCCAAACGAATTTCGAGAAAACCTTCCATGTAAGCCGAGCGAGAATTGTACTTTAATTTGAAGAAATAAATTGCCGAGGATTCGAGGTACCCTTGGTTTGGGAGGGGCTCTACCCCCAACTTCCGTAATATTATATTCTTGGCCGCTGGAGTTTGTCAGTGTATCCAGGATGTTCCTCTTGAAGCGTCCGCAAGGTCCGTGCGCTGGGGGGGGTTACCACAAAATGTTAGAATTGACGTAGAGCTGTAAACATCAGTACCATGTTTTATATAATGATTCTGTACACGACCACGAATTTTCAGGAGGGTAGGGTGAATTCAGCCCCCCCCCCCCCTCATGTGTCTAAGAGCTCTTCATGGATAACATCGAGGATACACTGACCGACTCTAGAGGTCCAGAATATAAAATTACGGAAGTTGGGGGTAGAGCCCTCCAAACCAAACACCTCGTATCCCATTTACAGACTTCACCAACTGACCGGGGCAGCGGGGAAAGGCATACATAGTCTGCCACTAAACACAACATGAAGTATAGAAATTGCGAGCAAATCCCTTACCTTGATCACCTGTTTGCACTCTAAACGGCCCAGAATATAATATTACGGAAGTTGGGGACCCCCTCCCAAACTAAGTGTACCTCGGATCCTCGGCAATTTATTTCTTCAAATTAAAGTACAATTCTCGCTTGGATGGCATGGAACGTATTCTCAAAATTCGTTTGGAGTTCCCAATTCAGTTCTCAAAATAATCCCAGAAACGGCAATCTTTATAGCCCCCCTTGAACTTTTGTAGCCAGTTGCCTTAAACTCGTAAGAACCTGCATGGAAATTCAGACAAATAAAAGAGCTTCTTCCCCTCGTTAGGCACCTTGGAAATCTGCCACATATAATTCGGATTTTTTGTACTGTCACGTATAAATCGGAATATATTTGGAATTTGGAAAACTACCCCATTAGAAAAATTGTCACACATTCAAAGTGCTCTTCGGAGGAACAACTATTTGTGCCCAGCCCCTTAATGAAAAACAGGGCAATTTTCCAAGTTGCTGAAAGATGTGTGGCAGGGTTGCCGGTAAATTGCCACACCGGAACACTGCCACACATCAGTGTTCCTGTGTGGCAGTTTACAGTGAACAGTTTGTTCTGGGGGTATTTCCTTCGGGGTAACTTTTACCGCTTTTAAGTTTTGAGGGGTATTTTCCCCGGGAATATTTTTTCCAGGGGGTATTTTTACCCACATCCTATCATATTATATGCAGAGGTTTTTAGGAAAGGAGTGCCTGACCCCAGTTCTTAAACAACCGTTAGAAATAGGAAGCTAGGAGATTTGGGCTAGAGTGCCCGATAGGAAAGTTACACGGAAGCGAGGTAGAAAGGTGGAGGAAGACACCCTTATTTATTACCGGGGTCCAGTACCGGGAGTCTGATGGCTTAACGTGCACATTGACGCGTCCGTGAAGGGCTCGGGTTTAAATCCCGCCCGGTGAGGCATGAACGTTACGTTTGTCTTACGGCACTGGGCCACATTCTGATTTCTTATCTATTCAACACTGGCATGAGATCATTCTGATTTCATGCCACTGTTCCCTTCCCTGGAATCAGTGGCCTTAAATTTGGAACGGGAGACAGCTTGTAGCCCATCGAGTTGCTCACGGTGGTCGTTAAACCTTCAATCAAAGAAAGAAAGAAAAGAAAGATCAGAATTATCGTTCTTTTGTTTTCGTTGTAATTTACACTTTTAGGACAAACGGCATAGTAATAACACAGGAAAAAGAACTGAGGAAGTCTCACATCTCTATAATACACTAAATATCTCAATTAAAAGGAACACAAAATTATGAGGGTCATTATGAGTCACAACTGGGAATGTTTACATGGAGCAGTCAAATGGACGATTATTATACGGTCCCTTTATATATTTGTGTTCAGTTCTCTGGGTGGCCAATCTCCGGTGGCCACTTCTCTTGCACCTATATCATCATTGTCGACTGTTATCATCCACTGTTGGAAGAAGGTCTCCCTAACTTTCCTCCATAACGATCTGCCTCAAGTCAGTCTTCTCCATGTCCCTCCCGCATGCTTTCGAATTTCATCTATCCATCTCCCATGCGGTCTCCTTCTGGGTCTTTTCTAGTAATGTGGAGTCCAGTCTAAAATTTCAGTTCAGCGTCGGTGGTCCGTTCCTCTGGCAATGTATCCAGCCCATTGCCATTTCAGGGATTTTGCACTGATCAAGCTGTCTTCCACTCATGTCATTTTCTTCATTCTAGAGATCCTCTTCTTTTCTTTCCTGGTTATATTAAGCTTCTTTTCAGTTGTCCGTATTTTTTTAAGCCTTTATTCGTTAAGGTTCACGTCTCCACTCCATATGTAAGCACTGGAAGGATGCATTAATTAGGCACTTTTCTTTTAAAACATAATAGCATATTGCTCTTTAAAAATTCACTGTTTCTTCCAAAAGCACGCCGATCAAGTTTTATACGCAGATTAATTTATTCATCAAAGGGACCATCGCTTGATATCTACTATGGAAGGTGAATGTAGGTATCCGTTATCTCCAGCTTCTCCCTATCAATCAGTAATTCTTTATTTCTTGTAAAATCATTGTACATCATGAATGGAATACAGGATTACACCATACAATACAAATCTGGAAAATGTGAATCCGTTTTTTAGTGTAAATATGGCATGGATGATAAGTCAGATAGTATCCGAAAACTTGAAAATGTCGTCGTCCTGGAGCGGGAATCAAATCCGCGTCTCCCGGATAGACTAGGGCGCTATTAGGGTGACGCGGGTTCGATTCATCAGGAAACGCGGGTTCGATTCCCGCAGCAGGACGACGAATTTTTCAAGTTTTCGGATATTATCTGACTTACCACCCACTTCGTATTTACACCAAAAAAAAAAAAAAAAAGATTCATATCTTCAAAATTTGCTTTGTACATCAGTTTTTTCTTCTGCAAGTTCATTTTTAATTCCACTTCTTCACTCTTGTGAGCAAGTTATTGGAACATACTCTGCAGTTTTGAAGTGCCAGTTCCAAAAATGACAACGTCTTCAGCAAAACGAAGGTGAATTAAATAATCTCCATTTATCTTTATCTCTTTGTTTTCCCAGTTCAGTGACTGCATGACATTTGCAATGTGGCATTAAAGAGTTTGGGAGATACAAACACCTGATGACTGATATATTGTTTCAAACATCCGATGACTGATATGTTGATATCCATTTACCACTTTTTCTTATTTATTTAAACATATCAAACATTATGATTGTAACAAAAATTCTGCTGAAAAAGCCTAGGGAGCTTTGCACGAGTTTCATGTGTAGCACAATTTTTTTATTGGTAATTGTCATTCGTATACAAAAATGAAATATCAAGCATTTAACGGAAAACGTCGTAAAAAGAGCTTAGAACTTTTTGTTCATGCAGGCATCTAAGGATTGATGTACTACTTCTCCTATCCCAATTTTAGAATGTATATTTGAATACACCTCACCTTAAAACTCCAATGTAAAAGCTAAATTTTGTTGAAAAAGTCCAAGGCATAGGAATTTTGTAAGCGTTTTAGGTTCAGTCCGTTCTTGCTTCTTAATAACATTTGACTGCAAGTTCACACTTACGAGATATTAAAATTGCTGAGTTTCTTCGAACAAGACTGTTGTGAAATTTGCAGAACTGTTCAATTTCCTTGTAACGCTAGGTAAAGTTCTGCCGCTCAGCAGAGGAAATGATCTGACTAGTTTTGTCGATTGCTTAGTTAAAATCAAGATATTTCTTAGTGAAATTAAAAAATGACCTCTTGTTTCTAACAGACGTAAGAAAACAACACACATCTGAGTATTATCTTATTTTCAAGACGTGGGCATTTTTTTCTTATTTTCGAGGAGTGCGATTTTTTCTGTGAGCAATATTTCTGTGTGCATTCGTTATTCACATCGGATTAAACATAACAGACACGAGATTGTGCATTAGGAGGCGTAGGCTGTTTTTAAAATAAATGCAAGTGTTTACATGACTGTATTTATGAAAAATGAATCCTGTCTGATCTCGGGTACTGAGAACTGGTCACCGGAGAACTGGCCACCGAAGAACTGGCCACCGGAGAACTGGACACATTGCAATTTCAGTGCCATGAAATTGTTCTGCATAAACAAATTTTCGTGTGGCTATATTCCCCACTACTTGAGCAACTTCTGTTCATAATTTTTTTTTAATATTTCATTTTCAGTAAGAAATTTAGACATTTCCAAGATTTTCGGAGCAAAGACTAAGCGGAGAACTGGCCACCGGAGAACTAGCCACAAAATTTTTCCGTTGCCACGTCTCCCCGAGATTGGTTATCTGACACACATAAAATGTCCGTAATTTCGTATTTTCTTATTCACGATATTTTTCTATAAACTACTACTAAACAAATTCTCTGCGAGTATGAGCAAACCCAGGAAACTTGTCGGGTGGGGGTGGGGGACTTAAAACCTAAAATATGAAATATGAAGAATTTCTGGTTCGATCAGGAGATTTCCAGCCATTACAAGCTACAAAGTAATCGAATTGTTTGAGGGCATCTGCCGCCTCAGGAAACTAGGGGGGGGGGGGGCAATACCAAAAGCGTAAAATATCAAGTATTTCTCATTTCTTTTCCGATCGGGAGATCTTCAGCATTTACAAGCTGCAACACGACAAATTTTCTCAGCGCATGTGCACTCTCTGGAAACCTGTCGGCGAGATGGGGTTAATACCGAACGTGTAAAATATGAAAAATTCCTCGTCCGATCAGGAGATTTTTGGCATTTACAAGCTACAACTCGACACATTATTTGAAGGCATGTGCCTACTCACTGTGTATGTGGAGTGGGGGGGGTAGAAACCGAAATTGTAGAATATGAAGAATTTCTCGTCCGATCGGCAGATATTAACTATTTACAAACAAGCTACCATTTACAAGCGCATGTGCCTACGCAGCAAACCCGTCGGGGGGGGGGGATTTCAAAAGTGTAAAATATGAAGCATTTCTCGTCCGATCGGCAGATTTTTGGCAATTTACAACTCGACACATTATTTGAGGGTATGTGCCTACTCAGCAAACCTGTGTGTGCGGGGTACCAAAAATGTAAAATATGAACAATTTCTCGTCCGATCGGAGATTTTCAGCATTTAGCAGCTACAACTCGAGACATTATCTGAAGGCATGTGCCTACTCAGTAGACCTGTCGGGGGGGGGGGGGGGGGGTAGCTTGTAAATGTTGAAAATTTTCGGATCACACGAGAAATTCTTCATATTTTACAGTTTTTGTATTCCCTTCCCTTCTCCCCCCGACAGGTTTCCAGAGTAGGCACATACTCTCAGATAAGATATTACGTCGAGTTGTAACGTGTAAATGCTGAAAATCTCCCGATCGGACGAAAAATTCGTCATATCTTACACTTTTGATATCAATTCCCCCCCTCCGAAGAGTTTGAAGAGTAGGCACATGTCCTCAGATAATGTGTCGAGTTGTACGTAGCTTGTAAATGCTGAAAATCTCCAGATCGGACGAGAAAGTTTTCATATTTTACAGTTTTGGTATTACCCCCCCCCCCCACGACAGTATGCTGAGTAGGCACATGCCGTCAGAAAATTTGCCGAGTTGTAGTTTATAAATGCTAAAAATCTTCCGATTGGACGAAAAATTTTTCATATGTTGCACTTTTGGTATTAACCCCCCCCCCCCCCCCCCGGGCATGTTTCCAGAGTAGGCACATACGCTCATATAATGTGTCGAGTTGTAGCTTGTAAGTGCTGAAAATCTTCAAATGGGTCGAGAAATGCTTTATATTTTACACTTTTGGACCCCCCCCCCCCCACGACAAGTTTCCTGAGTCAGCACATGCGCTCAGATAATTTGCAGACTTGTAGTTTGAAAACCCTGAAATCTTCTGTTGAAATGTAGATCATAAACATTTTTTATAAAAAAAATTACATTAATTATCGCAATTAAGAAAAGACGAAATTACGGAAACTTTATATGACTCAGATAACCAACCTCTGGGGGTCGTGGGCATAAAGCGGTCAAAACGCAATTTTTATACGTCCCCTTAAAAATTTTGTGGCCAGTTCTCCTGGTGGTCAGTTCTCCGGTGGCCACTTCTCCGGGTGGCCACTTCTCCTACACCCGTCTGATCTCGCTCCTCAAAATATGTAGGTTCAAAAAATCCAACTATGGGCAACTCGATATTAAGCTTTCTGATAAGCAGAGCTTGTAATATTATTGAATTCTAAATAACATACAATGAATGATAGTCTGACTGGACTTCTGCAAGGATAGCGCGATTTTTTCTAGCAAACCATTTTCCATCTCTGTGAATCCGAAATCATATGTGTTCAAAAGAATTAGATCAACTGTCTTCGTACAAAGCATGCTGATTGACAACCGACCAACTATTTCCTCCTGTTAAATTAAAGAAAATCGCTTTTGTGTCTTGTGTGTTTTATGTACTTTTTATTGCTCACACTTATATCTAACTATCTGTTCTCACTAATAGTTCAAATCGTTGCTGTTTTCATTTAAAATAGCAAAGCACTTTTGAAAAATCCTAAAATAAAGTAATTTTTGAAATTTAAATTTTGTTTTCATTACCACCTAATCAGAAATTTCACGTAAAAAAATATCATGTCATATTATTTCAATTATTTTTAGGTTGCTGTTGCAAACCGAAAAATCAGTTTCACAGTGGATTTCCTATTTCTTTAAATAAAATTGCGTTAATTAAGTATTTTAAAATTAAAAGATTGTGTTCCCGAAAGTAAAATTTTTTCTTGCCAAGTTGATTACAGAGAATTACTGAAATACTCTAAAGTTTTCCTTAAGTTTTAATTGTCGCATAACTACAGTTCAAGCTTCGTGAATTTATCTTTCCAAGACAAATGTAGAAACTGCAATGACATCCAAACGTCTCTCCTTTTAGATTCAGTGCCATTGTCCGAACCCTTTTAGCCGGTAATCAATCAGAAAGGATTAGTGTCAACAGTCCCCGTAAACGAGCAGTTTGAATAACAAAGCAAAGGGGGAATGCAATGTTCACTGTTAACCGGAGTTCGAGGTACTCGGGTGAGCTGGGCAGTGGACAGATTGCGTACCCCGAGTTATTTCGTGCCAGCCGCTATGGGCCACTGAAACGTACCCCGAGTTATTTCGTGCCAGCCGTTATGGGCCACAGAAACGTACCCCGAGTTATTTCGTTCGAGCCGCTTAAAGGGTTAAGCATCATCAGCGGGACAACCCAATTCGACCAATCGTTTCAAGAAGGTGTGCTCCATCCTTCCATCAAGAGAAGGAGCAAGCTACATTTTTGTCTCCTTTCCTGCCACATTCAAGTGTGGTGCTTTTGTCGTCTCATTACTTTATAGAACGAATTAGAAGCCTATAGGTAGTTCCTGCTCATATCTTAGGGAGATTTGATATTATCTCACTGTACCCCTTAATTCTAGTTAAAGAAGCTACAAACATCCTGAAGCAAGCACTCGCCGATTTATCGCTTTACAATGAAAATACACTGATGGAGATATCCAAAGTCAGTTACCTAGTTACAGATGCTAACTATTTTAGTTTCCAGGACAATACCTACAGGAAGACCAAAGTGGTCCCAATGAGCTCCGCCCTCTCTGCAGAACTGGCCGAAGCAATCCTCCGACCCCTAGTAGCCCGGATACTCAGCGCACCTGGACCAACCCCATGTACATGGCTACGATCCGCAGATGACTTTTCTTCATCTGGGGAAACGCAGAGGAGGACTTAAGTCGGTTTTTCACCACCATCAATTTGGAACACCCTGCCGTAAAGTTCACTATTAAGCGAGAACAAAATGCACCCCTACCGTTCCTGGATGTTTTGGTCAAGAAGTCTCCATCCAGGTACCTCAACACTAGTGTCCACTACAAACCTACCTATGTTCCTAATGTCATACTGCCTTCCTCATCGTGCCCCAAGGAGAGAAAGCTAGCACTTTTCCGACACAGGGCCAGGCGAGCTTTCGCCCACTCATTAGACAACGCCACACTCCATGCCGATCTTTAGACTTTTCTGCATGACACTCACCCAGCACGGTCGATCAGATCATACACCAGTCGAAGTCTAAACTCGCATCCCGTGGCACCATATACCCCACCCCAAAACTACAATACATTGGTTTATGCCAGTACGTACCAGGCTTCACATATTTCTTAAAAAATTCAGTAAAAAACTTGGTTTCGGCATAGGGATTACCGCACCTATGACAATAGCGCATCTTGTCTCGCATGAACAAAAAACGCCGGCGTGGACCTGGAAGATGCGGGAGTATACACTATACCCCTGTTGTACCCCGACGGAACAAACACGAACTATGTAGGCATGACCAAGAGGTATCTGAGATTAAGACTCCAGGAACATCAAAGAGATGTCAAAGAGGACTTCTCACTACGGCACTAGCGCGTGAAGTCACCAACAACTCTGCAACACTTCTGTGGGGACAAATAAAGAAAATAGCACGATACACCACCGCCAGAACTACCCTCCTCAGAGAAACTATGGAAATCCTATCCAGTCACGGGACATGTAACGATTAAACGTCAATGGACCTGCCACATGTATGGTGCACGATCATTAATACGCGCGCTCCTAATCACACATCCAGAATATGACGCGCACGTTCTATAATATCTATAGCAAACTTCTATTTTTGAATTCATAACTGGAACTCTGTATTTTGTTTGTTTTTGCGTTGGAATACTTATGTCTGAAGAAGCCACCCGTGGTGATGAAAGCTAGCGTGTTTGTAGTAGTGTTTCTAATATTTCACTAATACAACGGATTTCAGCGTTTTTAGTATTGTTCTTCTTACTCCAGAAAAAAAAAAAAGAAATTCTTGTTCCGTAGAAAATTACATCACATTTTTAACATCAAGATTATGGTACCCTACAAAATGTGAATAGGGTTATAAATAAATAACGGACTTTATAAGCCAGAGCTTTCACAACAGAAATCACTAATTATGCAGTCATTATTGTAATGCATTGAGCGAAATGTGGACAGGTAGTGTATAAATACACCGAGTGGATTGCGGACAGGTCATACACAATTTAAATGAATACGAAATACAGTGGATACCTATAACGTATTAAAATGCAGAACGTTTGCGGCTAAGTAAAGTTCATTGCAAATTCGAATTTGACAAACCTAGCAATCAAAAGGCTTTAAAGAGCAGCGAATTCACATTTTGCTTTTCCTATTTTAAAGAACAAGGTTGTTTAGCCAGCAAACCAGAAAAAAGTTGTTTCATATTAATTATTTTTCTGATAAATTATTGTAATTATCCGAAAATGTTTGGTGTACATAAAGATAAATCTTGGAAATCACACTCTAACAGGAACTTATTTGTAAAATATTATCAATGATATTTTGAATATATGTTCTTTCTAAGCTGTTCTTGATTTTCAGGAAGGAAAAATAATTGCGTACACTCTACGAAGTATTTTTTTATTTCAGTTTTTGCTTCCATTTTGCTCTTGTATTTACACTCATAATTTGAAACCTTCTGAGAATAGCTTTTCTGTTAAAGAGCTGTAAAAATATGTTTCATTTAATCGCACAAAGTGAAAATACAAACGAAACCTGAGCAATTGGGTCGAGATAGACGTAAAAGAATGACTCATAGGGAGAGCAGAAAATAATGAATCATTTTTTATGCAGTGAGGAAAGATATGGTGCCGTACGTGGGCACAAACCACCACGAGTACCTCAAGATTTTAAAGATATTTTTATGTTAGAGGGTTCATCAGGTATAGTATTCCGATTTCAAAAAAGAATAATGTATGGATTAAACTGTGTTCACTTTTCTCATCCATTTGGATCATCAATCTTCATTTATCCCTGGATCTAAACGTTGGTGTCATAGATCCTTTGTAAAAAATTCAGCAAATATAAACTATCATAATATTTTTACTTATCTAATCGCATACTGAATGTTTCCCAGAATTGCCATTTAAAGATACGTTTTGCTTTTTCACCGCGACCCATGTCGGAGAAAGGAGCATAAATCTGAATTGGTAAACTGGAAGTATAATGATAGTGTGCCGAATTTTGAATGGTGTAGTTTTTTCATTTATGTAGGCTACTAGATGTTGGGAAAACGTTAATATGATTGCATAAATGTAACGACTCATTCCCTCCATTTCGAGGAGCTAAGGAATCAAGAAAGACGATGACTTTGAGACGCTTGTGGCTCTGGAGGAATCATGACCCGTGCCTCTGTCTCGCACGGTGGGAGATCCTGTTGCAAAGTGGTGGAAATGGCCTTATGTTTAGTGACTGTGAAATTGTAACGTAAGGAAGGTAACGAAAAACTTACGGAATTACAGAAAATGTTAATGCAATAGAGAAAAAACACGGTAGGAGTGGTAATTGTGAATTAGCTGGCGGGGTCATGGAGTTCACACAATTCAGTATATTCCAGAGCGTAATATCTGAGAACATTTACCTTTCTTGAAACCAGATGCGTGTTCTACGCTTCCGCTTTTTCGGTCCGTTCGTGCGTCCGCACGATACCTCGCGTAAAAATGGTTCGATTTCGATGAAATTTTAGTGTGTGGTAGGGACCCAGCTGGGGATGAACCCTACGGAAAATGGGGTTAATGCGGTCAAAGGTGACGACATAGCAGCAGGATCCATTCCATTGCCCTAATGCTTCATATCTTGCATAAATATTGTTCGATTTCAATAAAATACTAGTGTGTGTTTGGGGACCACCTGGTAACGAACCCTATTGAAAATGGGGTTAATGGGCTCCAAGATCACGATATAGGAGCAGGATCTATTCCATTACGCTTAGGCGCCATAACTTGCGTAAATATGGTTCGATTTCAATGAAATATTAGTATGTGGTAGGGGACCACCCGAGAACAAACCCTTTTTAAAATGGATGAAGTGGGGTGAAATGTAAGGGCATAGGAGCGGGATGCATTCCATTGCCCTTATGCGTCATAACTTGCGTAAATATGGTTCGATTTCAACGAAATCTTAACATGTGGTAGGGTACCACCTTAAGACGAACCGTATGGGAAATGGGCGAAATAAGGTGTCAAAGGTCAGGTCATAGGATCGGGATCCATTCCATCGCTCTTATGCGTTCTAACTTACGTAAAAATAGTTCGATTTCGATGAAATTTTAGTATCTGGTAGGGGACCACCTGGGGACGAGTCTGTTGAAAATGGAAAAAAATGGGGTCAAAGGTCAGGACTTAGAATCATGATCCATTCTGTCGCCCTTATGCGTTATAATATATGTAAAAATGCTTCGATTGAGACAAAACTTTATCATGTTGTTCCGGAAGTATACTTTACCGGTTCTATTGAATATAACCGAAATGCGGTCAAAGGTGAGGTCCTAGGAGAGAGATTTATTCTACGACCATTATCCTCATAACTTCAGTAATCATTGCAGTAATGATTTCTGGCATGTTGGAAAGCGTATCATAATCATTGCATTGCATGGTTTTGCTAACTTGTTCATGTATGCATAACAGAACTACTTTCGTAAATATTTATCTAAAGTAATTATAGGCAAAAGTTGCAGAACTTTTTTTAACGAAATGCAGTTTTACAAAGTCATGCTTGAAACGGCTTTTACCTGCCAAATATTTGCGTTTTGACGAATAAATAGTTTCAATAAAAAAACCTTAAAATTTCAAAGGAAATCATAGTAATGCCAGTGCTTGGAGATAATTCTAAAATTCTCTTGACTGGAAATTAATACTAACAAGGCGCACTGAAATTTAAATATTCTCAACCGTAAATATGACCTAGCCGCCAGAAGTTATCTCCATATCAATTTTAAATGTTCCTGTAAGTCGAGGAAGTGACTGTGATCAACAATTAGTGAATAAAGATTCAATATAACAGACTTTTAGTGCGTCATTTTGCGTATGATCGTTATTAATACTTCCTTGAATAGTTTACAGAACAACCATATAACATGCATTTCAGAAAATAATATTGGTAAAAGTAAAAAAATAATTTTAATGAGATTGAATTCACCGGAATCATTGCTTGATTTCCATGAGTCAACACAGTCATTGATCGAATTCAATGAATTCAGAGGAATTAATGCATGGTAAGTACGTTGCCGGTAAATTATAAAAAAACAAGGTACTTTTTATTTCCTCAGAAGAAGGAAGAACCAGTAGTTACAAATAATTTTATTAGGTGCCTTATAATCTGTCTTTAGTTAAGAAAACGAAGTTGCAGAAAATTTGTACAGTTTTCATAATATTATCGCTACATTATTCATCGTTGCCCTGCACGTAAAATGAAATTAAGTGAAGTTATCCTGTTTCAGTTTTTTTTAATTATTTCGCTGGTACGCCTAATCAAATATAACTTTTCAACAAATTCTCAACGTTCCGTTTCTAAACACTATCGTATATTATAATCATATGAAGAAAAATAATCAAATTAAACTCAGAATTCGGTATCAATTACCTCATTTTATTAAACTAGAATATATTTAGATGGTATCTCGTGTTACTTTATGCAGTAATTGTTTCCAACGAATCCGCTTAAATTTTAACAGTCGAGAATCTTAAACACTGACCGAAGTTTAGTTTTCAGTAAGATAATACAATAAATAATTTTAAGAATTAGGAGAGAAAAAGTATTAATTAATCTCTAAAATTGTAAAGAAAGGAATCGTGAAAAGCTCTGTACGAAATTTTGTATGGAGTTGGAAAGAAATAAGTAATTTCAACATAGTTAAACTTATCGCGATTGTTATATAGATTTTTATGATCTACTATCGTACCTCATATCTTTCATTTGCAAAGCTTTTGACCAGCTGTAATTTTACCTCTTAAAATTATACTTGCATATATTTGTATCAATTTAAATTAATATGCAACAAGTTTGTGATGCAACGTTTTCCTTTAATACACAGTGCATTATCCGGGTAAGGATTTTTAACACGTTTCTATCTTTAACAGAAATGTTTCTATCTTTTCTTCCAACTCATTTAAAGGTACATTGAAACATGTCATTAAGATTTTGAGACAAAGTCTGTAATGGTACTCCGGAAGGCCATTCACATAAAGGGGATTTTTTGAACCTGACTTTGAAAACAAACACTGCAGTAATAAACAATGATACTGAAATAAACGAAATTGCGGACCGAGATTCAGATTTGCAAAAAAGAAATATCTTTCCTATTAAGCAATTAAAATTAACCATAAGTAGTTAGGTCTATGAAATTCCGTGTTGTCTGCAAATTAAAAATTATTATCGGACATAATAACGTTTAAAAACCAACAATGATGAATAAATCGACAAAAGAAGACAAAACATTTGAAAGCTAATTCTCCCAGTTCTTAGTTTTCCAATAACTGAAGGAGAAGTATCATATTTGTTAATTTACGTTTCAAAGTCAATCTACACTTAATTTTTTGGAGACGGACGAATCAGACAAAAGCCAGGAAGATCCAGTATTGAGTTTGTATATAGTCTAAGAAATACATTAAAAATGTAAAACATTGTAATAGCACTTACCCAAATTTGAAAAAGTGAAAAGAAACTAACACATGCTTGAAACCAAATTCTCGAATTCTGGTGGAACGGTTAGCGAAGGAACATAGTGGATGCAAGTCCAAAACCAGTAGCTACAATCCCTGGCTAAAAATGCGGTTTTTCAGTAGGGTAAAATGACGGTTCAAAGCGCAGAGTACATTATTCAAAAGAAAATTTATTAAGATACTGAAAGCGCAATGACAACGTTCCTGTTCGAATAATAGCATTGTGCCTAACATAATATAATCCTAACACCGTGCATTTTCAGAAAGAATAACGAAATTTTAAATGATGAAATACCTTTGAGAAGCAATGAGTGTTACACGATGTCACAAAACATTGCGGTTTTCAATAAAAACGTCATGCTTACGATTAAAGTAACAAAGTTTTTTTACACTGTGAAGCAAAATGGAGAGTAATGAAGTTGTTGCTCGAACTTATCACAATTTGAGTACCTGAAGCAGTAGAAAAATAGCAATCCTCATACTTTTGAAAGAATTCGAAGCTAAAGAAATTTCGCCGATGATTTCTCTAAGTTCTAACATCTATGTAATATCATCACTCTTGAATAGAAAAACTTTCCATATTCTTACAATGCAGGGCGGAAAATCATTCAATATTTCAAATGGAATGAATTACCTATTACTTACGGAAATTAGGTTGTTAATATAATAAATATCATGTTTCAAGAGAATTACTGTAAATTTTAGATTTATTAATGAATTTTAAATAAGTAGATGACTGCAAATCTTTATTAATATATACGAGTAGGTTTATAGTTTTCAGTGACCACACTAAACATGAGATATTCGTATTGGAAATTAAATGAAGCTAACACATATAAAGACAACAATAAAAAATGTAGTGAAATTAAAGCGCCAGTGAAAATAAATTTTAAAACGGTTGTAAATGGAACGAAGTAAATTAACGGAAGCAACAACAAAAGCAAATAATTAACAAACGTGTTTCACGTAGACAAATTAAATATAAAGGAAGTCCTGAACGTAATATTAATTACCATTGGTTCGCCAGTGGTACAAAAGAATAGTTTCATGGTTAGTTACATATGGTCTATTTTGCTAACTGTGAAATTCAACGGCCTACTCTTTGGAAAGCTTTGCTCTGAACTGTTATAACTTAGCACCTAACTTCGTTTGAAGTTTATAATATTTAAATACTGACCTTGAGCAGGCGGCAAGGTTTCGTAACGTGGCATGGGTGATGATGATGTCTTTATTTAATGCAATGAGGTGGGAGTCTGACCTTTCTGTAGGTATAAAACGTGAAACATCAGAAACGGCATTTTTTTCCTATCCAGTTGTAGTGTTGAGTGCTGCACCGCATATGACAAACTTAATGTCGGATCTCCTGGAGAAACGCAAAGAAGACCCTACAGCGTAGTGGTCTAAGCACTGTTTTCTTATCATTTGTTCGAGATGGGTCCGGGTAAAAATCCCGAGTAAGGCATCAGCGGTGTGTATGTCTTACAGCGCATGCTCATTCTTTTTCCTGGAACTAGTAGCCCTAAATTATGGACGGGCGACTACATTATGCACATTGAGTTGTTCATGGTAGTAATTAACCTCGCCAACCCCAATAAAATAAAGAAAGGAAATTCAGTGAAAAGAGTCTTCCCACTGCTACGTTACACAACAATGTGAATCGATAACCTCCAAGAGGAGATTACATGTGTGCGAACGAATTGTTGACGAAAGCCCAGGTCTCCGACCGAAGATGCGCCACTGGTGGTCACACTGATTATTAATTACGTCGATGCACCTGATACGTATGACACCAAGATGCTAAGCATTTGACTTTTATTTTCTAATGAATTCGCCCTGTAAAAATTACGTAGCTTGACTACTTTTAGGTGTACTATTTTTTTTATGAACATGAGTGTGTAATCTCAATGAGGTAGTAGAAATTTCTCCTGCGTGATCAAAAGATATCCGATCCATTATCATCCAACACAGACAAAACTCTCAGATCTGTTAATGGCAGAATACAGAGAGGAACTTTACTGCACGGAAACTTCTTTTAAATCTATCCCTCAAGCGGTTTCTACATATCGTTATTTTATGGAAAGGCCGTTTTCAATATAAGGTTTTGCAATGAATTTTATATTTAATTCCCATCTTCTGTATTTTATCATTTGTGAAGTTTGGGTAGAAAATTTCAAATATCCTTCGATAATTATCCATATTTTTTGATAACAGATTCGGCAATGCATATTAGGTACTACCAACGCGTCTATACACGAGAAAGAGGCAATATCATTACAGAACACATTACATTTTAAATCACCAATAACAATTTTTTTATTGTATACTAAATTATTTTCATAACTTGAACAAAAATGTTTGTGGTTGGCCCAGTATGTCTTTTGTTTTTCAAATTACGTGGAACATAGACTTTATCTGATGTCAGATTTTCCTTTCTAAAACCAGCCACAATTTGCTCTTTCTTGCACTTTAGAACATTCAAATCAGAGCCTATTAATCCAGCGTTTCGGCATACATACAAAGCGGCATGGATTTGGAAGTGGTAATTTGATTTCCCAAATTAGAAGCACTACTGATCTTGTGAAAACACGAAATTACACAGAAATGAATGACGTTTGACAAAATAAAGAAAGTGAAAGAACAAATTCTGGGTTCCTAGTTTCTTGAAATGGCAAATTTTAACTGAGTTTATTCAGACGCAGAGAAGAATTTACTTATACGTAAATTACTTTCAAGAATTGTCCTAAAAGCTTGCAGTTTAATATAAAAACATTAATGCAAATAAAATTATGATCATGTGCATTTTTTGTCAATTTAAGGATCACATATTTGACAAACAGCGATTTTCTAATCGCTCTAAACCGGACCTGAAAGCTCTACGAGACCCGCCATCTTGTATTGCTGCCTTTTCTAATTAACCAACGTGCAAGCTTATTTCCCAAATTGCTCGCGAAAATTTGCCCATTTTGGAACACCGTTTCTGGATAACGCAAGATATATGATAAATAAAAAGTTCCCTGGTTTCAGAATTTTTATTGACCTTTCCCTTCATTTTTTATCTGCAGCGAAAGTCGTAACAAGACGTCTTCCATAGTTTTATTAATTAATAAAAAATACTTAAAGAGTCCAAAATGAAAATCTGAAACCAGGGAACTCTTTATATATCATATATCTTGCGCTAGCCACAAACGGTGTTCCATAATGTGAAAAATTGCCCAAGCAATATGTGAAATACGCTGGCCTATTGGTTAATAAGAGAAGGCAGCAATACAAGATGGCGGGTCTCGTAGAGCCTTAAGTGGACCTCCCACGATCTATAAAACTGTCAATTCCTTCAAAAGTTAACATTATTATTGAACGTGTAAAGCGGACCGTACACGATCAATAATATTGCCATTCCTGCACTTCATTACTGAGCCATCATTACTCCATCATTATCCCGTTATGGATTTCACACCTAACAGGATGATTATTAAGCGTCTATACTTTGCTTTAGTACCAACCGAGTTGCCACGGAGAGTACACCAGTTTTGTCTGCAATACAGAACATATATTCAAATAAAAGCGTGCTTAGCTATCATTTTAGCTTTAGGCACAGACCATCATGTTAGGCGATGGTACTGGATGAACGAATGGCTGAAAAATTGTAATAAGTATTTACATGTTGTCTTGTTGAAGCAAATAAGTGCTACGGAAATGGACGATTACAAACATTATTTCCGCATGAAGGAAGAAACATTAAAATTTGATTGGACTTCTGTACTTCAGTTGGATGATCCGGTTGAGTCACATCATGAATTGAGGGAATTTTGTGGTATTCTTACGATGTTGCGTTTCCATTTCGTGATATAACTCGTACGCCCCGTTGCAGGATACCTTGGTTTAACCGGAGTTTGTTACGTTTCTTAAATAGAAAAAATAATTTATTGGCTGTGTTCCTGCGTTCCAGGGAACCAATTCATTTGTCTAATTTTCGTGGGTTTAGAAATTTGTATAATTCTAAATTGAGACTGGATAAAAAAATATTATTATATTTATTTCGGTACTACTACTGACGGCGGGAATATCTGGCGTTCAATTAATGAACAATTGGCAACCTCGACGAACGCTCAACCACCAACTCTAAGTGAATATAATCGAATTAGGACGTCTAATTTAGAGCTTGTTGATATTTTTAATAAATATTTTTTGGAGTTACAGGATATTTTGTTGTCTAAAATTCCTCATTATACTAACCATTTCTCTGATTAATTACCACCGTCGTCTAATTCCTCATTCTTTTTTAAACCAGTTCATGACGACCTCTTGAAGGTAATGACGGAATCGGACCCATCGAAAAGTGATAGGCCCGATAACGTACATACTAAGGTTATAAAGGTTGTTTCAGGTGAGCTACTTATTCCATTGACCCATATTTTAATTTCGTTGCCATTTAAATTGAGTCGTGTTACTGTTATACATAAAAAGGGTGCAGTAACAGATATGGCAAATTATCGACCAGTATTTGTAATTCCGGTGTTTGCTAAAATAATGAAAAGATTAATACTGATACAGTTGTTGTCTTATATTCTTAAAAACATATTTTCAATTAAAGTCAACATGGGTTTCGTAAGGAGTTTTCGACTGAAACTGCTAATTTAGACGTATTAAATTATTTTCATTTTAATCTTGATAATGGCTCTAGCGTGGTAATTTTTTTGTTTTTTTGGGGGATTTTTCCGATCTTTTGACACCATTTCTCATGACACATTGTTATCCAAGATAGAAAACATTGGCATTAAGGAAGTCATTAAGACTTTATTCCAAAATTATTTAACAGGTCGGCAGCAATTTGTACAAACAGAGGGTGTTCTATTTTCTTCCTTTTTGGTTCGTCATGGTGTTTCTCAGGGATCAGTTTTGTGCCCGTTATTATTTTTAATTTACGTTAATGATTTACTTACTATTATTTCAAGTATTACTCCTATTTTGTATGCTGATGGTACAAGCCTATTTTATTCTGGGGACACTCTGTCTGAGTTAACCCCACGTGTAAATTTCGAACCTCAGGATTATTATCGTTGGTTTTGCTGTAGATTATAAATCATAAATTTTTTCAGCACTACTAGTGTAATTATTTCGCGATGTAGGTGAAGAGTGGATATTGTAAAATTGCAAATGGGATATTATTTAATGTACTGCCACTTGACTTTCAGGCTGTTGTAAAGTTCCTGGGTGTATATTTACAAGGGAATTTGAAATGGGATACACATGTTAGTGAAATTGCGGGTGGGCTCAGATTCCGTATTGGTGTCATCTATAATATTTCAAGTTTATTGCCTGCGAAGGCAAAGTTGTTATTGTATTTTTCATTTATTTATTTATTTCTATCTTACTGTCTTTCGGCTTGGGGCCGCACAACTATTGGCAATGTTAATAGCATTTTTGTTTTGCAAAAGAAAAATTTACGTTTCGTGAATCCGTCTATTCAGGTACATTCGCTTTTCCTTAGTTATCAGATAATGTCATTTGATAAATTATACAGTTTTCGACTATTATTGTTTATGCATTATGTATATATGCTAATAAATATTCAAATCTAATTACCTTACATTTGCGAACCGTGATCATGGCACTCGTGGTAATACTAGTTTTTCAACACCTAGAGCGAATACAAATTTTTTATTTAATAATATTGTTGCGTCCTTTGGGTCTGAGTTGTCGGGATGCCCAATTACTTCCGGACGGCGATTCGAATCACTGAATTCGACAATACCTCGTTAGCCAATTAGCCGACACAGTACACCAATAAACCAATGGAGGCACAGTACAACTATTAAATCAGGGATTTAATGGATACATGTATAAATTACACCGAATTCTTCATCTAATTACAAAGCTATAATTTCCGGCCAGCTTTGGCCCCCTTCGGCGTTTCAGAAAATATGTCCTAACGAAAAGTCTGTTCGTTCACAATCAGCCGAAAAGAATACTGGTAAAAAGTACTTACATAGGTCCTTGAGTATCCTCAGTATGATGACACCCAGAAAACAACACAACACTCACTCACATTCACTAATATGTTGGCACTACGGGTAGTTTGATCTTAACTTCCATCACCGCTCCTGCTTAGCTGTGGCTGAAACGATGTCGTTCCCCGGTCACTGGAGGTACGTAATCAGACACATGCACAAAATTTCTCTCCCCGCTTTCTTTGCGAAGAGGCTAGCGGTTGCTTCAGAGCCCTCTACAAGGGCGGGGGTTCTTCCGTGGATCCTGGTGTCAGGCGTAGGACAGGTATCGTAGTCCAGCGAGGATCAGAAAGTTTCCAGGCAGATCTGGTGCTTTTTATTCATCAGCTTATGCTTTCAGCTGGATTCCCTTCTTATGCTCAAAATTGTAAGAGCACGCAGACGGATGGCAAGCATTTTCTAGCACGAGGAAAAATCGAGGCCCAGTTCTCTCGGATATCGAACGGGATCTGTCTTCAACAACAATCTCCCCTCTCCAAGAAATTGGTAAGCGGTGAATTCCAACACTTGAAACCGCGACATTTTTATTATAAACCGCTCTTCAAGTCTAAGAGCTTTCCCTTTGTTTCGCGCGCGGCACAGACAAAAGCTTCAAACGCCTTTGCCGTCCAAACAATTTTGAGTCATGGGAAATAGCTTTTAAACTCTGACCCGTCCCATTTCCGTTTATGGGCTCTTTGTCCTCGTGGCAAAGACCTGCAACTCGCCACTTGAATTCAAAGAGCTAGAAGATCTTTTCTCAATATACCGCCCCTCGCAAGTGTTTAAATTATAACTCTCCGTTAATTAAAACCCCCAATCAAGTTTCAATTACCGTTAATTAACCACGCCTGTCGCCAATTAGTTATGCGAGGGGTGGGGAATCGTCAAATCGCCCCCTTCTTAAAATGCAACTCGTCCCGAGTGCTTATAAGCTACCTGTGATTCGCAGCGATTCCACCACCCGGAACTGCCTACCCTAGATAAGAACTCATCAGTACCCCTCTTCCTTGGTGCCTATCATCTTCTCCACCCTTACTAAAAACAATCGCCTTGAATTGGTCTTTGACCTTCCTCCGGACACATCCCCTTTTCAAACGAATCTTAGGGAACGCCCACATTCCATGCATACCTGTACAATTATTTACACTGTCACGCCCCAGGGCAGTACACAAATACGACACTACAAAATTAATTTACATTATACAGTTCCACTACCACGTCACACGACATATTGCAATATTAAAATATTTCTACCAATAGAACACAACACCGAGTACACTGTACAAAATTATTACAACCAACAAACACATTCCATGTTCTCAGGCTCTCCGCTTCTCACATTTTCACATCACTAAGTCAACCAACGGGAAACTAACCAATCACCTGAGACACTCATCCTTCAAATGTTTATGATTCGGTATTTCCTGCCCTATACGGTCTAAGCCTATCGTGGTGTATAACTCTAACTGGTCTATTATTGTACTGAATTTTGTAAAGTACATCGCTTATTCTTTTCTTTACTACATAAGGACCTTCCCACGGGCGCTGCAATTTGGGTGACTTTCCCTTTTGCCTACGTGGGTTATAGAGCCAGACTAATTCTTTCTCCTTAAACACTTTCTCTGCAGCCTGCACGTCATATCTGGTCTTCATTCGTTCAGTAGCTATCCGAATATTCCTCCTTGCAAAACTATGTACTTTCTCCAATCTTCTGGTAAGCTCTGTGACATACGTGCTAGAATCCTGGGCAATTGGTTCCGGCCTTCCAAACATCAAATCACAGGGGAGACGTAATTCTTGCCCATACAACATCATACTCGGGGTATTCCCTGATGTTTCATGCACCGCAGCTCGGTACGCCAACAAAAATAGCCGAACAAGCCGGTCCCAATCTTTCTGGTTATCACTAACAAATAATGAGAGCTGCTGTCCCAAGGTGCGTATGAACCTTTCGCACATTCCGTCACTCTGAGGATGAAGTGGCGTAGTTCGAGTCTTTTTAATGCCGAGTAAATTACACATTTCTTGGAACACTTTAGACTCAAAGTTCCGCCCCTGGTCGGAATGCAATTCAAGAGGAACACCATGAGAGCTCACCAATCTACTGACAAGAATTTCAGCAACAACAACTACTTCCTGATTTTCCATAGGAAAGACCTCCCGCCATTTGGTGAAATAATCCATAACCACCAACAAATATCTGTTGCCATCCTCCAACTTAGGAAACGGTCCCATTACATCAATGGCTACCCTTTCGAACGGTGCTCCCACATTATACACTTGCATTCGGCCGCGACATCGTGTCATTGGGCCCTTCTTGGACGCGCTAAAGTGACACTGTCTGCACCAGTCCTTTACATCCGTCCTACAACTTTCCCTCTACTTTAATATCGTTCATGTTCCAAAACGTGAATCTAGACTCCATGAAAACGCAGAATGTGTATGCCGACATCTTAACACCGACTTTAGTGGGTTGTAAGAGCTCGCCATCGAACTCATAGCTCCTTACATGAACTCTTACAGTTCCTGTAAAATCAGTCCCTTTCGCGATCTTGTTTCCTCCGAGAGAGATGTGGTGAGGAGGAAGATTTACTAGTAAAATTCTCGACGAAGCAGACTTATTTGCAGCAGGCATTGTTGATGTAGACCCAGTACTAGCATTTACAGTTGAGACAGGTGTGTCGGAACGCAACAAGCCATCATCACGATTAAATTTCTTTACAGCATCCGATTTGGTTTGGTTGGCAGTCCGCTTCATGCTGATGGCCGGCAAAGTGTTTGTAGGGGCAGGCAACTGAACGTGTTCAGAGTTCGAAGGTAGAGAACCGAATGAGTGAGTTGCTGTGCGTTCAAACAAAACTGATAACAGATTACGGCTGAAGCAAGCACCTGTTTACAGCTTGAAAGCGTGAATGAGTCATGAAACAATGGCGTCTGTGTTATCATCTTTCTAAAGGTCAAATTTATTCGAACATCTGGGGTATTTCCGCAACGTGGTACAACATGTGCCTATGAATCATTTGTTGGGAGTAGCATCTGGAGAAGAGAACCACTTTCTAATCTTAAGACAACTGGTTGAAAACATTCTCTTTTAAAAACAAAGTCCCTTGTTTGACCTAGAGAAACTGAAGCAATGCAAGAATTTTTCACGATTTCACTTTCATCGTCAATGTGGAATCCGATGCATTGATTTCCATTTTGTTACCTATTAATCAATACAAAATTGAAGGTGTCACAACACGCGTTCTCTACCTCACGTATGATTTCTCGAAGTACAGGAATCCGCGGCTTTTATGGTCAATCCGCTGAAAGAGTAATGGAGGTCAGCATCACCGAACGCAACATGCTGTCGAGGAATGGAATACGATTTCCCATATACTCTAATCTTTGAGAATTCACCACTAAGATATTTCACTTCTGATTCCAAACACCGAAGAAAATAATCAGCCTCTGATTTAGAAAACAACTTGGAATACAAAAAATGGAGACCGTCCTTGTAATATGATGAATGCATTTCTTCAGACGAGTAGGCGCAATTGAAGTAGACTCCCAACGATCAACGAAGTGAGAATGAGGAAGACAAAAGATAGATTATCTACGAGATAAGACAGATGACGTCAGTAGATGAATAATCAACTTTTTTTTTTTTTGGTTTAGTCCTGAAGACTGTTTTTTTCTTCTATTTTCATTCTTTTAGGAGGAGGTTCTAATAAATTAAATGAGTAATGCCCATAGGGAAGGGTATGAATAAAATCTTCCATAATGATGCGTTTATTGTCAAGAGGGCTTAGAGTTTTCTTGTTTGTTTTAATGCTGAAGACTGCATGTTTCATACTACGAAACGAGTGACAAACATTTCTCATCTCCTGTTTATTGAATAAGGATAATCGGTAATTTTGAAGTTGGAGTTGATTTAGAACAACTGGCTTACTCACTCCTTTAGCGTTTTTTATTTCTACATCATGGGAAGAAAAAGCATACATTTTTGCCCTCAGTCCAACGAATTATCTTATTATTTTCCCGTTCATTTCATCTTTAAATTTTCCGATAACTTTTTTATTAGCTGAACTGTAGAGAGGATGGTCTATTGAATAGTCGCTCGTGTCTAGTAAAGGCAGGATTTTTGCCATGTCATTTTAAAGATCTTCTGTCTTCGTTTCATAAAAGAAACTGTCTGTGTCCATGTACAGAACTTTCACTCTTTCTCCGTACATGGGTTTTATGACGTCATAATGGAACGAGTACATTAAGGTTTTAGACATATCCAGAACGGCGATTCCTATATATATGGGTTTATTGAAAACTAGTTTGGTGACATCTAGATGGCATAAAATCATAAACTCCTCATCGGACTCATTCTTCAGAATTTTTCGGTCTCTGAAGTTGTGTTTAGCCAACACTTTTTAAAGACGTTTCTCATCATGAACCACTTCTATGGACGCTCTTTCCTGATGTCTTCCATAGTCTTCCCAAAGACGCTGTTATTCATGAGCTTGTAGAATTTTTTTTCGAATTAATTTTTTGCCAATTTTCGTTTCTCAGTATTTAGATTTATATATACCTGCAGCCACTTAGATTGGGAAAATCTTATGCCTCGTTGAATTTTTTTAATTACAAGACCAGCTGCAACTGCTTGTTTAAGTAGGCGGTAGAGGGCTATATATCTGCTCTTGGGGTTTAGTGTTGTTAGAAGTTTATTTTGTCGGGTATCAGGAACAACCCCAATCTCATGACAGATCGGAAGATCGGCGTGAAAATCATGCAGAAAGTCCGGGTACTCGATGTCGACTTCCAAAAAGCATCCAAAGGGGCCGTCATCAGGAATAGAGTCAATATCCAGCAGCCCCAACTCATCAGAATGCACCCAATTAAAGTGAGCATATGGAATCGATTCGCTTAAAGAAAATCCATACATATTATTGCAATCGTGATATGAAATATAGTTGCTTTCTTTTGCTGGATTAAAAAGTTTCATGTACTTGATGTTTGCCAGGGCATGTCGCTGGATGCATTGGCATAGTCCTCCTCTTTTTGCCGCCTCAACAAATAATAACATTTCATAATCTGTAAGTAATTCCAAAGACATTTTGGTGCTCTTAAGCATGGCAGCGAATGCTAAGGATGGAGCACTGAAGAACCACACAGGATCCAGTGAATATGTTTCCTGACAGATATCCCGAAAGTTTTCAAAGATATCGGCCAGGATGAGAACATGAGTCTTTAAATACAGATCTGAGTATTCTCCTAAATCTCTGATATTAATTTTCCCATACTTGTTGAGCATGATTATAATCTTCGTTACTTATGTGTGACTCGGAAATGCTACTATAAAAACTTGATTTTGGTGGGAGGCATGAATCTTCTAATTTGTTGTATGATGTTACATATTCATACGGAAAAACACCCTTCTTTTTCAAGAAATGAAACTCATCATCTTGGGGGTAGTGCTTTCGGGTGATCTTAAATTGGTTTGCTGGAAGATTATTTGCAAGGCTTGACAACCCAGTAGGCATGAATCTCAAGCAGTCTAAAAATCGAATTTCCATCCCACCAATAAATTTTCAGAAGGAAATGAATTTTTCGGTGGATTCTGGAATGACTTTAATGTTTCCTTCTGAAAAAACCAAGCTCTTGAATGATAAAGTGTGAATCATAATCAGATAAGTTGTGGAAGAAGACTGGCACAAATTTTGGGTTTCGGGAATTGATATTACATGATGCATGTGCTGGACCCCGGAATGCGCCAGTTCGGTGGTCATGGTCAGCGACTTTGAGTTTGCCTTTTGATTTGGCGAATGCTTTTTCACAGAGATAACAGATTGATGCAGATTGATAAGAAGCTTTTTCTTCAGTACTTAATGGACACATGGGTACATTTTTTTATACTCCTCCTGGATTTTCAATACATCTTCTTTCAAGGAGTAAAGGAAATGATGAATGACACCGTCTTTAGATCTATGACGCCGAAATACGGAAAATTCATCTAATTCATCTTTTATGAAGTACGCATACGACATGAGCTCGTGGGTTTGGGTTGTCATGGTGTATGAAATTTCGGGATTTTGAAGGGGCCCTTGAATGGGTTTGAGAACGCACTCAAAGTCAGCGTAGATGACAAAAGGAACTCTCAAGGCATGATGAAAATCTTTGAATTGAAGGATATTATTCTCTGGCATCTGAATGGCAACTGGTTTGTTTTTCATGCCGAGGAGTTTGTGATTTTTTAATTTGTTTTCTCCATCATAACGGGTATCGTAGGCTGTAAAACTTTTTTGCATATGACGGCTTTTCCATGATGCTTGGTGATTTGTTTGGAAATCAACCGCTCGAAGTTGGTGATGAATGCGTAGTGGGAGCGACATCCATCTTCTAAATAGAGGATATCTCGATGGTCCTTTAATTCCTCATCGCATACCTTAATAGGAAATATTTTTTCTGCCTCGTCGATACCGAAGACATTGATGGACATGTTATTTGCCTTCTCGAACTTTCTAATATCAGAAATATTTACTGGGTACTCAACACAGTCCCAGATATATCCTTTGGAAAACTGCTTATCTTTGCGTTAGGAATTAACTCTCTCCCTATACTTCATCTGGTTGGCAAGGCGGGGAGTCCAGACTGCATATTTAAAGCAGTAGATGTCATTATTCATAACATTCACTACTGCCTTCTTCCTTTGAATATTGGTTGGAAGGGCGATAAATGACTCAACCCTCAAGGGTCTGGAACGGTTGATTCTAAGTTCGAACCAGGAGACATGGGAAGATACCTAACCGGACCCTTTCAATTCTGCCTCCGACTTTTCGTTCTCGATTTTAGCAGCCATTGAATCATAAAATTCACTAACATCACTAGCTCTGAAGAGAGGTTTGTTAGGGGTTTTCAGGTTGTGGTCACAAAACTCGTACTCGTCTGGAACATCTTTTTTCTGTTTTTTAAAAACTGCCTCCATGAAAACGCTGACTTTGATCGATGGGTGAGTAGCTAATGAATGTTGTAGGATTCATAGACATGGAGCTTTACTGGATTCTAAAAAGGAGCGGAGACATGATGCTGTCCACTCATCGGGTACGGTCTTATAGGTGGTGAGTCGCTCTCTCGCGGCAGACTCGACTTCAATGAATCCTCCAATATTTTCAAGGGGGCCTGTATGGGCACAGCTATCGGTGCATTCATAGCGACCGGAGCTTGATTTGGTGCAGCTATCGGAACATCAAAGTTTGGAGGGGCATGACTTGGCCCTGCAGCTGCGGGATCCGAACCACCGCCTTGTCGATGAACTCGTTGCTCGTGACGCTTAAGATGAGGTTTGTGGCTGAATTTTGCTGGGCATTGTGTACACGCGAATGGTTTTTCACCTGTGTGACTCCTCATATGAATTTTCAGGTTGAATTTTTTGGTAAAGGTCTTGGAGCAGACCGAGCATGTGTTGGAAGGAATATTAACTGGGATGTCGGGCGTAAAATCAGAGGTTAGGTCTTGATTCATGGGAATTTACTCCAAGGCATCGAACACATCGGAATTCTGCAAAAATAATTGTTCATCCACTAACCACCACTGTGTCTGTGAAAGAATTAAAAAAAAATTAACCCCTCTCCTCTAACAACACATTTTCATGAAATAAACATTGAGAATAAACTTCTTAAATTTTCATTGGAAAGGGGAGCTATCGTAAAAGTATGAAAAATAAAATGTTTTAAAAGAATAAACGAGGCCATTAACATGAATTTTTCTTCTTTAAAATCTAACTTTAATCGTATGCAAAAGAACTCAAATGCTTTTCCTAACACGCAAACATGTTTTAAACCCCTATCAACGCATTTTCATGGAATAAACATTAAAATGGGAAATTCCTGCGTTGAGAATAAACTTCTTAAATTTTTATTCGAAGGGGGGCTATCGTAAAGGAATTAATTCCTAAAAGCTTTCTAAAAAAGAATCATGTTTTTCCGTCAAGAGAATAAACGATTCCACTAACATGAAATTCTAACAACATCCTAATTCAAACAACTTGGGGCACCTAACAATAAATAATTGTATGCGAGGAAATGCGAACTTACCTCTTCCATTGTAGAACCTTGGGAAAATCCAGCAGACATTTTCCAAAATAATAATCCAGAGAGCAAAGAGAGGTACAACAGCACACGTGTCGACAACTGAACCAGAAAAAGCAAGTGATGCAGTAGAAATGGCAAACATTTTAAAGGAAGCTGAATGCACTTTGACCCCAAGCATTTTTGGGAAACGTCACGAGGGCATTTCAAGCGGACATCTCAACTACTAAAATTCCGGAATTCACACATGACAAATGTGGGCGAATCGAGCTGTTATCGCAAGGGGGAGGAAATTGAACTACATTCCTATGCGTTTTCTAAGCATTTCGAGGGTTCTAAGTTTAATCAGTTTCCGAAATTGTGCTGTTCACAAAGAAACAACACACGATCCTTATCACCACAACCTGTCTCATGGAGACTACTTCCTTATCTGGTCATCTAGCAACGGACACGATGCTGATGAATCATCATGTGTAAGTTCTTGGGATGTTTCAAAACACTGGGGACTGTTTCCTTCTCTGTTCATCTCTCAACGAACATGCTATCGACTCTAATCAAAGCTTATTTTCAGGAAAATTCTTAGAGAAAAACGAAAGAACTTCATTATAATTAATTTTCATATCCTGAGAGAATAAAACTAAAATGTATTCGGTAAGAAATTCTTCATGGCTGAATTTTCCACAAAAGGAATACGGAAAGCGAAAGAATTTAATCAGACACCTTGAAAGAATTCATCTCAGAATTAAAACCGCTTTTGAAAAAAATAAAAATAAAAAACGCAGTGAACTATGAAATACTTTGCTCTTCACATAAAGAAAACACAGCGTACGATTTCAATAATTCCTTTTTGAAAAAACTGGGTGGTCCTGAAAAGGACCGTTAAGATTTTTTTTTTACCAATAATAATATTCGTCTAAATCTCGTAAAATTTCCCCCACGTAATGACTTAGGTCAACTGAGTCCAGAAATGCTTCGTCTGCTTTAGTATTTCGCTTCCGCTGGAGTTCTTTCAGATACTGTTCAGCTATTTTCTCAAAATCCAGTTGTAAAATAATTTTGGTCATGTTTATTTGATTGTCGTTGTCGTAGGAGATTGCCATTCCATTCATATCCGCTGTGTCATACATTGTGTCCACGAGAGTTTCTTCAAGCAGAAAAGAACCATCTTCATAATGTCGAAATCTTTCTTTTGTGGACTGTAATGCTTCAAAAGTCAAATTATTTTTTTCCAATGCTTTCTTAATTAAAGCTGAAAACGAAATGGAACGAAGAAACGTCTGTTGTATGACTCTTAACATAGTAGATTTCTTATCAGTCACTTTAGTCCAATGTTCTCCGCACAGAGAAATTTCAGTTTTCAAAATTTCACCATCCTGACCCACTTTTTCCTGAGTGAAATCCAATACATGGTGAAAATCTCGACTTGTGCATTCCACCGAGTGGGGATTCATTCTCATAAAAGGAGTCAATGGTTCTAAACGATGAGCCACTGTAATATTTCCACTGAAAACGTAATCATATTTCGCAGGCTTCCGACTTTTAACAACATCACGCAGAAAGACAAAGCTGTCTAGAAGTTCAAACCATTCAACACCCTTCAAAGCGATTCCCATAGCTGTAGGAACGTATAAGTCAACAATGCAAATATATTTTCGGACATGAATCTGTAATTATCCATCAAAACAAAATATCCGAATGAATCGATCGTCTCCTAAAGGAAAGCAATTTTCAGGCATTTCATTCTTCCTAAAGATGATGCGATTTTCATCGTGTAATGCTATGGACGATTCCATTATAAAATTTTGAAGAAACACAAAAGACGACCACTCTCCTCGACCGATCGAGTTCAACTGATAGAAACTTAAACCCCTACGTCAATCATCCACCTTGTTAGGAATGGACCATAACGATCATGTGACCTGGGAAGAGAACCAATCCTTTGACGAGAACCATTCCTGATGCGGAACATGAATCAATAGGAACGAAATCTCTTCCATCGATGCATTTCGTCGTCTAAATTAAAAAATAAATAATAATATTGCAACGTTTATAAAAATAAACCTAACACCCCACGAAAGCTCTAAAAATATAAGTTTAATAAAACAAATTCGAGGAAACAAAAAATATTGGAATGGACAGAAAAAAAACTTCCTCCAAAAATTTGACAAAAGTCCAATAAATCTCCCGAGAAAAACATAAAGTTCCAAGAAGCACCGCCAGGGGCAGCACATCGAGTTGACATCCCCCTATATCCACCCCTTTCCCTCTCGGTCGTTTCCATCCCTCAAAAGATCCATTGAAAGTTCCAAGAAGCACCGCCAGGGTGCAGCACATCATGGGGACGATCACGTGATAAAAATTCTGACTCGGGGGCAGCTGGGGCAGCCTTGGGACAGCCGGGGACAGCCTCGTGGGCAGCCAATGTTAAGTCTATGGAGGGCTGTCCCTGTGCTAGAAGTCTCCCTTTTCCTCTACTCTTGAATGATATTTTTCGTAACAATGGTCTACAAAAATGCAGCCCTTATGCTTAGATATTAATTCATCTCCTAGAGTGTGTTTTTAATTTTGCAGGAAACATTTGATACGTAGGGATTCCAACCCAGACACCGCAGTTGAGCCACTTCATATTTCATATTCCAGGAATACTTTAACACCAAGAAAACGCAAAGATTATTATAAATAAATATGAAAATTGAAAATTAAATACCATATTTTATTTCGCAAGAAGTCATAAATAAGTTTTGTGCGTGTGTGGGTGTTTACGAGCATTTGGCAGAAAATACGACGCAATAATTTGTCATTTAGGAGGACAGCGTGGTGTGGAATGTTCTGCATCTCTTACATCCATGAGTGCTGACGGCTTGACTGCCAAACAGCATACTGCAGAATCTAACAAAAAAACTGCGATAATCTCTCTATTTTTAAAAAAAAGTAACTGCCGCTGTATTAGAAATTCCCCGACACTGTTGCTTTCCTAGCTCGCAACGCAAAACGTATTGCACACAAAAATATGAAATATACATCGTTTGTAGAAAATTGTTTGGAGAATACCGTGAAATAAACCGTTTTTCGATTCTAGCGAAACTTCAAGAGCTATTGTATTTCAAAGTTAAGGTAAGCAAAAAAGTGCTATCAGGTCCCGTTCAGGAGACCCTAACAGCAACAGAACCACGGAGCTTTGTAGGCATGTAGAGCCATGACCGAATTTTCGCACCTTGTCGCCCTTTTTTTTATTTCGATTTAGTTTACGAAAAATTAAATTTCTAAACTTTACAATATTCTCTATTTCGTGATGGGATCCATTTAGAAAAAACGGATATAAGGCAAACTATAAATTATAACGCATTGCAATATTTACAGGCAAAACTTACAACTATCGTCCCTTTTTTACAAAAATGTTTTTGAAGAAAAAGTCATTTTCTGATTTTTAAGCATTTTTTAAAGACACAAAGGAAAGAAACGAACGGCTTGTCTGTCTTCACGATAACCACAGAGGAACGTTCTGGTCTCGTGACCTGCTGCCAAGGTGACGCAGAGAATTTGTTATGCATATGTTTTGTTGGTACAGAGATCTAAGTTGTTTAGGCTGGACATCAAGTAATTTTTCTTCCTATACTTTCAATGGAAAAACTTCTGTACACATTTTCTTAACAATTAATACGTTCCCAAGGATGAAAATTTGAACATCGATTAAAACAGCTTCATTTTATAACTTGGAATACTTAATATTTTCTAAAACATAACCATAATTATGTAATTCAACATTTGCTCGTGTACTGACGTCATCAAAGAACAGGTCACGCCATCTTTTTTCTGGACAATTATTGCGTTCCCAAGGATGGAAATGTGAACTTCGGTTAAAATAGCTTCGTTTTATAACTTGGAATACTTAATACCTTTTAAAACATAATAATATTTATATAATGCAACATTTGTTTGTCTACTGGCGTCATCAAAGTGCAGGTCACGCCATCCTTTTTCTGGTTCCAACACCAACAAAGGAAAAGTTATTAATTGTTTATATAATTATGGTTATGTTTTAGAAAATATTAAGTATTCCAAGTTATAATATGAAGTTATTTTAATCGATGTTCAAATATTCATCCTTGGGAACACAATTGTTACCCTCTATACTAATCGCTAATGTGACAAATATTTCGATTTTATATATCTATAATATGTAATATACCAACAACATGTCAATACGAAAATGTTTAATTCTAATTATTATAATGTAATAAAACATCATGTCTATTGCGTGAATAATGTAAGATACGAAGTTACCTCTACAGGTAGAGGTCCTATCGATGGTACTATCAATAGCATCGATAGTTTTGTTCAACTCAGTACATCGATAGTGCATCGATAGTTTTACTTTTTTCAATGCTGTTAGTGTAAAAACCTATTCAGCTTCCACTGAAAGCTTTGATGACTGATGCTCATATTCACCTCATTTGTACTGGTGTCGAAAACATTGAGCCCAGTCATATTGATACATGATGACAATACGAAACTAAAGTTAGTTTTAATCAAAAGAGTAAACGTGGAGGGTGTGCGGTTCCACTTTCATTCAAAGCTTTGCATTTTTTCTCTTAGACCGGTATGAAGATTGGCAGGCACAGACACCGAGGAACTAGGCAACTTGCAAATATGCAAAAGAAAACTACTCCAAAGTGGGTCAGAAACCAACAGCAGGAAGAAGGGGAGAAAGAGACCTTTCGCTATGCAATTGTAAGAATCCCCCCCCCAGGAAAGGGAAACCCTGCTAAATATACTGCTATACCAATCTACTCTAGTCCCCTATATTCATGATTTAACTAAATCATGTTTGTGGATGCTGTATTGCTTAAGGCTTGGAGTCAGGCCCTCCATCTCTCTGTGAAATCTTGTTCATAAATCTGAAGTACTCCAATAACAGCCATCATGTTCTAAGGAAATTTTAGCTTTTCTCCAGAAGCTAAAATTTTAGTAAAGTAATTCCAGAATCTTTATGCTAATGTGCATCTCAAATTTAGAAGAAAGCAGTATACATTTTGATGACATACAAAGAACTGAATTTTAAATATTGTGGTATAAAATACGTGTTCATATATCGAGGAAGACACATATTTTTCGGAATATGTGAGTTCATATATGGACGTTCGTAAACTTCAGTGATTTCTAAATATCAATATTTTAGCAGGTCCTTTGTAATTTTCAGTTGGCGTATTGGTCTAACCGATGGCTTCTGACCATAGGTCCAAGTTGGGTACGAATTCGAATCCCGGTAAGTTATGGATGTTTCGTTCGTCTTACGGATCGGGCTGCCTCCTTTCTATGGAACAAGTGGCGCTAAATTAGAGACAGGCGACTGCTTGTAGCCCAATTAGTCGCTCACGGTGGTCGCTAAATCCTCAAACAAAAAACGTTTCAATTATTGTGTCCAATCATTAATCAGACTGCAGGAACTGACATATTTAAAAAAGCGTGCTTTAAAACAATATAAATATTTACCTCGTTTATTCTAAAAAAATTCTGTAATGTATCTTCCTATACAAATAAGATTATTTTAAAAATGCTGTAACAGAATTAGTGTATTAAAATACAAATATTATATTACAGAATTATATGCTTTATCGTTTCGATCTGCAACAGCACATGTACGTTTTTAAAGCCACTTAGCATTCAGTGATCTTACATTTCCTTGCAAAATTATAAACGGGGAAAAATAATTCATCTCTGAAAATCAAAGGCAATTAAAGACCTTTGGGAGAAAATGCATATATGTTTAGTTCAAAGAAATCATTCAGTTTTATTCTATGAAATCCTTTTTGATATTCTTGTAGAACGACATTCATTCTCACTTCGAGGGAAACATGCTGCCTGATGTAACCTGTGGCAGGCTCTTAAAAACGCCCAATAGAAATATTAAAGTTCGTCTCGTTGATTTGCTAAAGTCACTTGAGTCGAATAATCTTTTATACAATTCGGTAATACGAATTATACAAAGTCACAAGTGTTTACAAGAAATTAAGTTTGCTTTAAAACGTGGCATAATAACAATCGTTAGCTGCATATGGATCACGTATACGTACTGATTTAAACTTTCTCTCCCATTCTTGAAACTTAAAGTTTCACAGTTTGTAAAGACATATTTCAAACCACAAATGGAATTTCAAAACGACATTTTCTACCAGTTTTCCTCAACTTATTGTATACGCATTTTATAACAAGCTAAATACATGTAATTTTTGATGTAGTAGAATTTCAATAAAATTTATGATATATCTATATATATTAAACTCCATTTGCTCTTCATGCGTTGATCCGTTATTCGTTTTTTTTTGGTAACACTGTATAAGGTGATTCATTTTAGAAAAAACGTTCATCATAATCTTCAATCATGGGTTCAATTCCCGTAGGTTTCTGTTGCCATTTTGACAATATTGTTCCACTGAAGTCTGTTCATTGCAGAGGGCTCAGGTCTTGTACAGTTCCGCAGCACCAGTCTTTAATAACGTCAGCCCGCAAACGATGAGGGTATCCTGTTGCATTTCTTCCGTTCATTAAGCCAAAAATAAGTGCATTTAACTTTCTGCCATTTTTCATCCTGCAGGTGTGTCCAAATAGTCTTAGTTTTTGGTGTATGATTTTTGGAACAGGGTCTCTTTTAGTTGTATTCTTCTGTACACTTCTTCATTTCTTATCCTTTGGGTCCACCCTATTCGTAAGGTTTTTCGATTTTTAATGAAGAAATGTACAGAAAATTATTTCAAAAGCAAGTATCCTTCTCTCTGATTCCTTTGACAATGTCCAAGTATCACATTTATATAGCATGCTGCTGAAGATGCTTGTTTCAAAAATGCTTAACTTAGTTTTGAGAGTATAAGTTCTGCTTTTCCAAATTGTAACCATGACTTTTAACAATTCTTTCAAAACAAGTATCCTTCTCTCTGATTCCTTTGACAATTTATTATACATTAAAATTTCTTTTTTGCTGTTTTAGTCATATGTTATACTGCTTCCGAGATAAGTGAATTTTTCCACATTTTTAAAATTCTTTGCTTCCAGAATTGTCTTCTTTTTATTTCTTTTGCATCAAACACTACGTTTTTTTGTATTTTCAATGTTCATCTTTAGTCCGTATATTTTACCCACCCTATTTAGTTCTTGTACCATTTGATCTAGTTTCATTTCATCTCCTTCAATCAACACAATGTCATCTGCAGAACACAGATCGTTGAATCTTTGTCCTCCAGGAGAGGTTTCTGCATCATCATACCCGATTTTGCCCAACAATTTATGGTAACATAGATTACCTACTCAATTCAATAAGATTTAAAAGACATATATGAAACGAATCAGGATTTTACTTTGTGAAAGTCGATACCTTTTAAAATAAGTAAATACCAAATTTTACAGGATCTAAAGGCAATTTCATTCTTATGAAATATGTTATACCACAATTAAATTGCAATACACTAGGCTACCCCTGAGTGATATACGATACTGTACAACCCGTGAGTGATATACGATACTGTGCTATAAACGTGCATAATTCGCCCAGTTAATTAAGGAAAATAAGTTTTTGTTTGGGAAATGCGCTTTTCTGAAGGCTAATTGAATATGTCACCCATGCAACTAAAAGAAATTCACGGTAACACTTCATTGAAGTTGTAATATATGTAGTTAGTGCTTCGTCTAGAATATAAATATATGTACCACTAAGAGATTCAGGTGATACTGGCATTATTACAATTCAGTAATTTATTTGTATAAAATATAATATTAAATAAAACTTTGTTTTTCCTTACTTCAAAAATTTGAAAAAAAAGTGTACATATCTCCTATCTTCTACTTTGAGCAGTGATAGGTAGAAATATTCAAAGGGCATGGTGAATGTTATTTTCTTCTTTAAGGTTATAATCATTGTTCCCTTTTCAGATATGGTCGCTAATTTGCAGGGAACTAACTGTTCATTGACATAAAAGAGTTCTCTTTGAACATTGCTCAATTTATAATCAAAACATATTTCAGTTTAAAAGTACCAAGATTTCTTAAACCTTAATGAAATTGATCTTATGGGTGTATATAGGAAATCCTATTCCCATTCCGTGAGGTATGTTATCTGTTGGATTTGGGGGAAAAGATTAATATTTTTGCGATTTAGTTATCTTGATTCCTCAGTTGATGTTTCATATTTCGTTTAATATATCTAGTATTTTATGGTCTGTGATCCATAATTAAATACCGAGAGGATGCATTATTTAACCAATCTTGTAAATAATTATGGTACATTACATTTATAAATGAAGTTGTACTGTTTCTTCCAAAAGTTCTCAATGCAAGATTTATATATCTTTTTAATTCTTTTTCGATGCACCCTGAGTTTGGTTCTTGTCGCACAAGGACGACGCAGGCATCAGTTATTTATAAACTTTCTTCATCAACCATTGAAATTATGTGGAGTCATTTGGGGCTTCTGCTATAACACTACACGTTGGTCATAATGATTGGTTCGTGTAGAATAGTGTATAATTTGATATTGGAGAATGATGTACCTCTCAGTTGGTCGATCATCAGAAACCCTTAGTGACGTAGCTACTTCAGAGGCGACTAACATGTCAATACGGCAAGTTACTGCGATAAGCCTTTGCGGGTGTATTTTAATTTGTGGAACGTGCGACTTCGGAGAAATATAATATGGTTTCGAATTCCATCAGCGGCCGAAAAGGGCTAATCGCTATACCTTCAGTGAGAACGGGATGCTCCACAACAACATTTTCTAAGATAGATCATTTGCTACACGTCCATTGATCATAGATGTCAAATATATGTATATATTCTTAGTGGTCATTATTAGAGATACCCGCGCAAAGTGGAACAAACAAGAAATGAACGCAGATGATAAATAGGAGGATAGCAGAGCTTCCCAACGGTGTATCGCAATAGTTGAGAATGGGTAAAATTAGTGATTTGAGTAAATTTGATCATGAATGCATTGTCGGTGCAGGACAGATAGGTCATTCTATCGACCAAACGGTAAGAAGCCTAGGGTACCGGGGACAACCGTATCAAAGGGGGACCGTGAATACGCCGTCGACGGACGTACTTGTGCCCAGAGAGCAAGTGGTGGCCGAACACACGTCATTTATTTCCCTGGTCGATATATACCCTCCTATCTCGTACAGATTGATCGCTTCGGAACAGCTGCGCAAATCATATTCAGGGTAAATATCGGAGCCCCTATCAGCGTCAGCGAAAAGGATAATGGTACGGGACAGGCTGCATATCGTAGGTTACAGAAGCAGATGGCCTATTAGTGTTCCACTCTGGAATGCTCGTCATCGGTCATTAATCTTTGCCTGGGTCCGAGAACAGCAAAACTGGACATCCCCAGAGTCGCGTCTCGTCATTTAGTCAGATGAATCAGGGTTTCCAGCTGTACCGAGCTGAGGTAATGAGTGGTGTTGCGTCGACAGGACAACGTCAGGACCCAGTCGTGCCAGGTCAGCTCTATTTACTGCATTGATGCCTCAGTAAAGGTTTAGGCAGCTTCTACATGGGACATATTAGGTCCTCCAGTGTGTCGCAGGAAGTACTTAATCGCTGCGCACTACCAACAAATGCTGGTCACCTTTCATCGCCTTCGAGACTGACGGTCTGTTTTCGCAGGGCAGTGTTTTTTCCCAAACTTCATCAAATAAATATTGAAACATTAATGAGTACGGTCTGCGAAATCTATCAAAAATGTGTTGTTTAGAGCTAAAAGCAGTTCTTTCATCAATTTTTCAAAAAGTTAAAAAATGACTTCCTACAGGAGAACAATAAAAAAAATTTCGTTAATGTATACGTTCAGTAATAATCTTTTCACATGAGATAATACCGTCTAACACGTCTTTTTTACAATTGAAGGTTCAATGACCACCATGTGCAACTCGATGGGATATAAGCAGTCGCTCTTTCCTAAATTAGGACAACTGGCTCTAGGGAAGGGAGAGGACAAGTTCCGTAAGACAAACACACAACAGCCATGCCTCACCGGGATTCCAACCCGGACCTATCTCGGAAGAATGGCCACAAACCAGCGCTTAGACCACTGCGCCATAATACAATTACATCGAACTTTAGAGGATGGTAGAAATTGTTCAAAATACTGAAAATTTTAACAAACGTGAAACATTTGTATTCTTAGAACTGCATACAAACATTTTGCATAAATTTACTATACTGTAGTTATTTCATAGTACACGTTTCCAACGATTGTACGAAATTTGAGCCTTATGGAACTTTGCGTATCTTAGTTGCAGTCAAAATGCAGATATGCAAATTACGTGAAATTCGGGAAAGGCGTTTTTTTGTAATTAATTGGAAAACTACTTACTGCACTAAAATTTCTATCCGTTTATGTAGAGAAGGAATGTACTAGATTTGTCCAAATTTTTATATTTGATTCACGCATTTGTTTGCCGCTTTCTACTTATTGAAATTTATAAAGGAAGGTATATCCACTACCATCAAAACCAAATAATACCACTCCAAAACTTCAGAAACACCGAGAGCTTCTTTTAGATCTGTGGCTCTTGTTTCCCACAGCTTATTCATCGCTATTTCCGTCATTTATCAATGCTAAATCTGCAATGATATCAGCATTAGTTATTTCAATTGAAACTTGAACATCCTCTAAAACAAACCTTTCGTTTCCGTTCTGTACTCGTCGTCAGATTGATACCACGACTGCATATCTGCCAAATTTTGCTTCAACTTTTTCGTATCGACCCCTTCACTTTCTTCATACGCAATTTTTTCATCAATACCATAAGTTGATTTAAACCGCGGCAAACATCCAGTACCTGGAGTAAAATTAGATTTGCAAATTGATATGCAACGTGTTTTTGCATTCTTTTACAATAGTGTCAGAAACTTGAATGTTAAGAGTTAATGTTGGCATATTATTTACGAAGTGCTTCTTTTATCCCATAGTGTGCTACACGTAACATCATTAACTCTAGGACGTTCTCTCGATTTTCTTTTCATGTCTTAATTAAAAAAAATATATATTTTAAAAGCCTTTCATGTCTTTATTTTTTAAAATGTGTTTTTGTGCTATCTTAAAATGTTTTGGTAGTGGAGATTTAATGAAGAAATTTGATGTTGGGGATTTGTTGACACATTTCTTCAACCAATCTCCACTCCGTGTATTAATTTGAACTCTTTGAAACGTCAAAGTTTGTCACCATTTGTTAGGTTTAAGTTATACAAATGAGCTCCTCTTATTTCAATTTTTATTTAGCCGGCAGTCTACCACGTCGTCCAACTTCAGTGTCCGGGAGACAATATTTTAAAATTAGAGAATCCTCCCGTATTTTAGGGATATTTCTACAAACGAGATTGACACCGTTCAATAAATTTTACAGTACAGGTGGGGATAAATCCATTTCAACTATCGTAAAAAAGCCGCAAATTATACAGCTACATGGTTCTTTTGGCATACATATTTATACATGTAAATCGCTGTCATAAGAACATAATTCTAGTGAGTAACTGGAGACTGTGTTTATAACCACTTATTATTTTGATAAAAGAAAAAAATCGTGTCCAGTTACTGTGGTCATATTTATTTGTTTCCTCTAAGATTTTCATACTGCGCTCATTGGTTTCCGTGAGTGCCAGTTCTTAAGTGCCAGGTAAATAAACATAACTAGAAGCTCGTTTTCCAAAATAAAAAAAAAAGCGTTATGCACGACATTTAATAAGCACCTGACGCACGATTTTGGAAGTCTTAGGTGGTATGCTTCTTTTGAAAACCCGACACTCTAAATGATGAGCGGCACTGATGGCATAAAATGTTTTACATATACATGTATATTGAGACTCGTGTTTTGCTTGATGTAAGGTTTCTCCTATACCTTTTAATATAATTTTCTTGCTGAATTTTTGAAGTTCGATAAAAGATTATTTCGCTTGATCCGTGTTTCATAGAGATGGATTTCACAGTATTTAATTTGGATAGTATAACAATATTGAGATTTCATCAGGCTATATCGTTTGATCCCAAGCTCCAAATTCAAGATCGTAGAAAGCATCCAAAGAACAATTACAACTTCGCTTGCAGTTAGACCCTCAAAATCAAATGGCTTCTAAGACTCGTTTTAGTTGGGATAAAGTCAAAGCAATTCCTACTTCAAAGGCATATGGTGTCGTGCCTGCAAAGCATGGAAACTGCAAATGATTCTCCAAGTCCTCCACCGATGAAGGTGCATTCGTTCAGTCAGGGCCCAGGGGGATTCTTGCGATAAGTCATGCCGGACGCAGTCCGCGCTTTGCAGGCACAACACCATGGTCATAATCCTTGAGGAACTTTACTGCTTTACGTCAAATCCGCTGAGATTCCGCGAATTTTTGAACTGCTGGCGTACCCCGTAGCAGTTAAGAAATTTGTAAAATCGGGTGTGAACCCTCCCTTCCCGAATTCGTGGCTCCCACACACGTGTCAAATTTCCTCCAGACTCGTATGCGTTTTTCATCCACTTCTAAGCAAAATACGTGATTCGTCACTGCAAGCTGTGCTTCGGATGCGGTCCATAATTTCGAGTTACATCATTGAATAAATCACTATCGATGTTCAGTGGTGAAAAGTAGGCGTCGCAAAGTGCTGAAAGAATGTAATGGCACCGGAATATATTCTCTTCCAGTTTTGCCTCTGAGGGTGCTTCATGCAGGACGGACGGTACTTGTCTTAAACTTGTGGGTAAGCAAGACGCCGGTGTCGTTTGTGTGGGCCAGCAAGCACCTTCCTAGACTGCGGCTTTTCAGACAAAAAACCTGTAAAACATGTAAAACTTTGTTAGATGATGTCGCACGACTCACCATGTACAGATACACTTATTAATAAATTATTGGTCCAACAAAATGGCAGATACTAAGAGGTGCATCTATTTAGCTAAATTATTATTTATTTCGACTGAACAGAAATTTGGAAGATTATATTAAGATGGACTTTTCCTTCTGACTGTTTCATTTCAATGAGAATAGTAGTTCAGCAATATTTAAACAATTCAAACCCTGCTATTTACTTGGAAAAATAAATTTAAAATATGTTAAGCCTGGAACTTTCAGAAAGTCTGAGGTCACATACTGAAGTGTTATGGACTGCTTTCTACGTCAAAGAATGGACCCAATGCTGCGTCCCAGATGTCAAGTTATATTTCAAAATAACCAAATGGCAGTAGCGGCTAGTGAGACTTGAAAGTGGCGTTTTACAGTGTTTGAAAGGGTTAAAGATATAAAATGAAAATATTATCAGTATCAGATAAAAATGCTCACGTACAATTCTTGTGCACAATATCCTTCCTTTTATCTTTGAGAGAGTCAAACATGTCAACAACACTTTCATTAAAATTTCGAATTTTATTGATCATGCCTTTTTCTATTGAAAACATGGCTATTGCACTTAGTCTATACAATTCGTGGTACTTTTAAGAAACATTTTTATCGTCTTTAAAGTTCAGGAGCATCTTTCAACCATGGCACTAATCACTGAGATAGTAGGATAAAATAATCCGGTGTTCGTATGTCTCTGAAAACGTCGTCTAGAAGTTAAAAACTGAACTGGAAGTTTTCAATGACAAATTGCAAAAGGCTTACTGCTCCAGTTATATTCCAAGTTCAAATTAAGTCTTATCATTTGCGGATAAGTTCAATTTTTACACGATTGTTTCCCAAAAACGGATGAACTTCTAATGTTCATTTAAGCAGTTTAATCAGGAATTGCTTCTCATATTTCTTGAATTTTTCAGAATTAAAACGGATTACAGTAGAGTAGTACTTCATAAAAGAAAATATTGTCTTTATTAAAATATTAATCACATTACACACTTCTTTAGCAGCCACAGTTCTATTTAAGAGAATATTTTCTGGTTGTCACATATAATTAGGAAACAATTTCCCCGAAGAAATAATTCTTCATAAGTACATGGTAGCCTTGCAATGCTATTATTCGCATATTTTCATTGTATTGTATGTAACCATTTCCTTCAGAAAACTTGAAAATTTTCAGTCGCTTGGATGTTCAGTTGCTTGGAATTTGCTTGTCCTTGACTAGTACGCTCAACGGAAAATTTTTCCCTGTGCTTTGTAGTGTAACGACTAGCACGCTTGACGGGAAACAGTTTCATTGTCCTTGGTAGTGTAATGACTAGCACGCTCCACGGGGAATCGTTTCCTTGTACTTGGTAGTGTAATGACCAGCACGCTCGACGTTAAATCGTTTCCTTGTCCTTGGTAGTGTAATGACTAGCACGCTCGACGGGAAATCGTTTCATTGTCCTTGGTAGTGTAATGACTAGCACGCTCGACGGGAAAACGTTTCCTTGTTCTTATTACTATAATGACTTGCACGTTCGACGGGAAATCGTTTCCTTCTCCTTGGTAGTGTAATGACTAGCACGCTTGACCAGAAATCGTTTCCTTGTCCTTGGTAGTGTAATGAGCAGCACGCTTGACGGGAAATCATTTCCTTGTCCTTGGTAGTGTAATGACTAGCACGCTTGACGGGAAATCGTTTCCTTGTCGTTGGTAGTGTAATGACTAGCACACTCGACGGGAAATCGGAAGGTGCAGATTCGCTTTGCGCTCCAGGACTACGAACATTTTCAATTTTTCTTAAGGAAATGGTTACATGGAGTACCGTGAAATTATGGCAATAATAGGATTTTCTAGATTTTTTTTTGTTTATTCTTTTTCGAAGGTGATGCTGACACTGCTCTTTTGACTTGCATTCTTGTTTTGTCCGGATTGCATATTTCTTTCTCGACTGACTCTTGGAAACTGTGGACAAGTTTTATGGTTTGCACAGCGTTTACACCTTTTTTTGGATATAATTATATCAAACATCCACATGTGGCATATTGTGAAAAATGTGAGCCAAGATACAATAATTGTTTATCCAGAACGCGTGGAATGGCTCCTTCTTAGTTAATTGCTGTCGAACAATTGGATGATAATTCTAAATATTTTCTCCATACAGTCAATCAGCTGTATTCTGCACTCATACACACTACTGTCCACTAGACTCTTAAAATTATATTTTGCAGCTAAAGCGTAGCTGATGCTTTTTCCAACAAATTCACCGAGAACAACAATCCTCTGTAGAGAGTAGCTGAAAAGATTAGTTACAACAGTAAAATTAGAAAAAAACCCGCACATTCCAACTTGTTGGTGTTGACTGGCAGAGTGTGCCACAATCAAATTTATTATGTACATAGCAATGTACAAAATACGCATGTTTATGATGTTCCAGGGTAATAGCCTGAACACCCCGCGATGACCACTCATCACACATTCTAGCACGATCATATCTCTGAGATGTTACTTTGTCAGGCCTGAACACCCCGCGATGCCCACTCATCACACATTCTAGCACGATCATATCTCTGAGATGTTACTCTGTCAGGCCTGAACACTCCGCGATGCCCACTCATCACACACACTAGCACCATCACATCTCTGAGATGTTACTTTGTCAGGCCTGAACACCCCGCAATGCCCACTCATCACACACACTAGCACCATCATATCTCTGAGATATTACTTTGTCAGGATTTTTAAGAACTTTTTCCAAGGCGGCACAATTGCATCCAGCGACTGACGCCGCGTCATGTGCCCAGGGGAAAAACAAATAACCAGCATCTTTCAACAGGCCGTGCATTCGTTAATCCATAGGAAAAACAATTTCTAGTTGGAATGCAGATGAAATACTTATTTAGTGTGGTGCTTCATCTGCGATTACTGAAACAAAACCTACATTTTTTTCATTTTTTTTTAATTTCTACGCAGGTAGTAAGCATACAATCGAACAAATCATTCTTAATTCCTTTGGATGTTCCTTTAGAAACCGTTGAGGTAGTAAGCATACAATGGAACAAATCATTCTTAATTCCTTTGGATGTTCCTTTAGAAACCGTTGAGGTAGTAAGCATACAATGGAACAAATCATTCTTAATTCCTTTGGATGTTCCTTTAGAAAGCGTTGAGTTAGTAAGGCGGTCTTTTAAGACATGCATCAAGTTCTGTTGAAAAATTAACAAGACCGCTAAAAACGCCAGGATTTAAGGAGTGCACTCATTCCTGGTGTCCTCAAAGTGCTGGTTCAAATGCGCCGCAAAAGTTTATACAAAAAATAATTTTTCAGAGGACATGACGATTTGTTGTAAATTGCTCATTATGCCTTTTAAGATTCATACGTAGGCGCAGTCAAGTTGTTGTCGAATGTCTATCTATCGGAAGAGGTTAAACTCCAGAGTAAAATTTAAATGTGCTTGTGCGCTTTTATGCTTGTGTATTTTTTGATTTCGGTGAGGCAAATCAGCTACACCAAAATTCATTCAACTAGATTCACCACCATGTTTGACATGCAATAGGAAGGGAAAGCAATATAGCAGGTAGGTTACTTCACATCAATAGATCCACAAGTCTTTTCTTAAATACCCTGCTTAACCTCTCTCTTAAAACCCATATTTTTTAATTTAGTTATTTGCACAATGTTAAGCCTACGTGTTGTTCTGCTGCTGTGTTTTATTTCCATTGTTTTGCGACGACAATCTAGAAAATACCAGTTCTTTTAAGTCTGAAATGCTTAACTTACACAAACCAGTGATGTGTTTCGTTTTGTACCGAAATGTAATTGAATTAATCCCTCTCACATAAATCAAATCTTCAACTAAAAAAAAAATAACAGGTCAACAAAACTCAACAGTCAACGAAGAAGAGCCTGCGAAAAGCGAAAAAGAAACGCGACGATACTCAACAAATGACTTTCACCTGTGCGCAACCTGCTCTGTGCTCTCACAGCAGAGGATTACAAATGAACCTCTATCAGCTTGCCTAAAGCCTCCGTTTAGTTAACGCGCACTTTTTCTCGATCGCACGTGTGATCAAAGTCAACAGAAAGCTAGTTTACTGAGCAGTATACGATAAGGTCAGGTGATGCGTAACATCACAGCCTCTCCTTGACAAATGTCAACCCCGCCTTCTCGTGGTGCATCCTGTTCCCACTAAAGGGGCTCTGACGACCGCCAATAGCGGTATAACTATACCATCGGGATCAGAGGAAATGCTATCCCACACTCACCAACCCGCTTGGCCAGCGTGGTGAGTTATGGCCAAACACCTCCAAAATGACTCTACAACTTAAATCTTGGCCCTCAGTCTCCGGCAGCTGGAATGTACCTGGCCAAGGCAGCGGCCAGTGCGACATGAAGGCAGAGGGTGATAAGAATCCCCGGAGGACCGGACTAGGCTGCCATTTGATGCTGACCTTGGCTACCTATAACGGACGCTCCCTATCTTCTGATTCAAGGCTTCTTGAATTGGAAGAGGAACTACAAAGGATCAAGTGGGACATCGTCGGGCTGAGTGAGGTAAGGAGAAAAGGAGAAGATCTCATTGAACTGAAGAGTGGACATCTCTTCTATTATCGTGGGACAGATACTGGCAGAACTAGTGGTGTTGGATTTATAATAAACAAGAAACTGAAGGATAAAGTGGTAGAAGTTGAAAGTTTCTCTGACAGAGCTGCACGACTCGTTATCCAACTATCAAGAAGATACCAGGCTCAGATTATTCAAACTTATGCACCCACCACAAGTCATCCTGAAGAAGAAATTGAAGAATTTTATGAGGAAATTCGTCATCTAAATAATAAAGGTAAGCAGCACTTGAAGATAATTATGGGAGATTTCAATGCAAAAATAGGGCAACGGCAACAGAATGAAACTTCAGTAGGTAAATTCGGTCACGGCAACAGAAACCAGCGTGGAAATACTCTCGTTGAGTTTGCAGAGGCAGAAGGATTTTTCATCTTGAACTCCTTTTTCAAGAAAAAGCCACACAGGAAATGGACATGGAGACATCCAATTGGGACGACAAGTGAAATTGATTTTATTATGTGTAACAAAAAATTTGTCATCGAAGACTGCAGTGTGCTGAACAAGTTCAACACAGGTAGTGACCATAGATTGGTGAGATGTAAGATGCACCTCAACACTAAACTGGAACGTGGCAAACTCATAAGACAAACAAAATGTATTGACATAACCAACCTTAAAAAACACCATAATACTTTCAAGTTGGAACTGAAGAACAGATTCTCTGCTTTAGAAGGCCTAACATCGGAAGAAGTGGATATTTCGGAAGTTAACAGAAAAGTAACCAAAGCTCTAATGGAAACAGCAACAAAATTAGATGGGTCTAAGAACAAGTTGCATGTGAACAAATTATCAGGAAAAACCAAAATGTTGATGCAAAAAAGAAGAGAGATGAGGACAACTAAAGAAGATGTGACCTCCAAAGTGGAATATATAGAGCTATGCAAGACAACACGAAAAAGTATCACTGAAGACGTAAGGAAATTCAACTGTGAGCTAGTGAGGAAAGCAATTGAAAACAACCAAAGCCTTAAGATAGCAAAGGGACATCTCAGTAAGGGAAGAAAACAGATTATGGCTCTGAGAAAAGAAGATGGTTCTATAACAAGAAATAGAGGCGAAATTTTGACAAGAGTGAAAGATTTCTACTCCAAATTATATGAAAGGGATGATACATGTACTCCAGACATCATGAAAGGTACCAGAGTTCTTCCAGTCCTCCCAGCAGAAGTTGCTCATGCAATCAAGAACATGAAGCGGGGAAAGCTCCAGGAGAAGATGGAATTACTATAGACATCATACAAGAAGCAAGTGGAGAAATTGAAACAGTACTCGCCCAAATTTTCACTCGATGCCTTAATGAAGGGAAGATTCCTGAGGATTGGAACAATGCTACAATGATCCTGCTACATAAAAAAGGTGACATTGAGGATCTCAGGAACTACAGACCTATCAGCCTCCTATCAGTGGTTTATAAAATCTTCACTAAAGTTCTTTCACACCGCTTGAAGGTAACACTGGACATGGCTCAACCGAGAGAACAAGCTGGATTCAGGAGTGGCTACAGCACAATAGATCATATCCACGTACTGAGAGAACTAATTGAAAGAGCGAGGGAATATGAACTTCCATTGTGCATGGCTTTTATCGATTATGAAAAAGCCTTTGATTCGGTGAAACCATCAGCAGTTACCACGGCTCTGAAATCCTGCGGTATTGAAGATGCATACATTAATATTATTAATAACATCTATGAAAATGCAAGTGCAAAGATTCGGCTGTTTGAAAATACAACACACATAAAAATTGGAAAGGGAGTGAGACAAGGTGACACCATATCTCCGAAGCTCTTTAATGCCACATTGGAAAATGTCTTTCAATCACTGAACTGGGAAAACAAAGGGATAAAGATTAATGGAGATTATCTAACCCACCTTCGTTTTGCTGATGACGTAGTCATTTTTGCAACTACCCCATCAGAGCTGCAGAGTATGATGCAGGAACTTGCTGACAAGAGTAAAGAAGTGGGATTAAAAATGAACTTTCAGAAGACAAAAGTGATGTTCAATGCTTTTACAAGAAATGAAGATTTATCGATTGATGGAGAAAAACTGGAGATAACAGATACGTATGTTTATCTTGGACAGCAGATATCAAGTGAGGGTCACATTGATGAAGAAATTAATCGGCGTACAAAACTTGCCTGGAGAGCTTTTGGAAGAAACAGCATAATTTTCAAGAGCAATATGCCATTATGTCTTAAAAGAAAAGTGTTTGATCAATGCATCCTTCCAGTGCTTACGTATGGTGCAGAGACGTGGACCTTAACTAAAAGAGACATACAAAGGATGCAGACAACTCAAAGAAGCATGGAGAGGTGCATGCTTGGTATAACCAGGAGAGATAAGAAGAGGAACTCGTGGATCCGAAAAATGACGAGAGTGGAAGACATCATGATCAGAGTTAAATCCCTGAAATGGCAATGGGCTGGACATACTGCCAGAAGGACAGACCATAGATGGACAGCCGAAATTTTAGATTGGATTCCAAGGGACAGGAAAAGACCCAGAAAAAGACCACATGGGAGATGGGTGGATGAAATTCGTAAATATGCGGGAGTGACATGGAGGAGACTGGCACAAGACAGACCATTGTGGAGGAAACTTGGGGAGACCTTCGTCCAGCAGTGGATTGATAATGGTTGACAATGATGATGATGATGATACGATAACTCTCCGCGAAAATTGCTCAGCGCTTTCTTCAACTGATAACAAGTAAATAACAAATATTTATTCTTACCTTAAAGTGTTAGTATAAGAATTTTGTAGTATCTTCCTGTTAATTTACATTTTTTGATTGAGGGATCACGATCTCATGTGCTCCAATGAAGTCGCCGACACTACCTAAAAATTGCTTTTAATTTTCGTAACTGTATATCTTACGAGCTAGTTATAAAATTGGTCAGGACGGTTTAACAAAGTTTCTTTGCGAATCTATTGAAATACTTATTTATCTCTGGTATATCAACTTGTACACCCTGACTGAAGTTCCTTCGGAATCTTAAAATGGATTGAAGTGCTTTTTTACAGGCGCTATTTGCTATTAAACACTCAACTTGCAGCAGCCAAGGATAATTATGAAAATTTATAAATATTTTAAAATATATTAACAATATACTGAGAAATCTTACTCAATAGTATTGAATCGTGCTTCTTATAAAGAAAACTTAAGTTTTAGGAGTTTATTCAAATTAGTATCTTAGTAACATTTGTCAGTCGTAAAACCGCAGCGAAATTATTGGTTTTGCTTTTCAAAATATTGAAAGAATAATGAACTTTAACCCTGTTGTTTCAAACTTAAAATTCAATTTAGACTTCCATTGTTTTAGGAACCTTTCGTTGGAGAAGAAAGGAAAACAAGAAATAACTCTTTTGTATTTCTTAGAAAGGATTAAATATCGTCTGTGCAGATGTACGTCGACAGAATTCACATTCCTGTTCACTAACGCACCCAAATTAACTACTCTAAATCTAATCGGATGCTTTCTGTTGTACGCGTGACATAATATGAGCAAACGTACGTCCCGCACTTATTCGTTAGGCATATCATCATCATCATCATCATCATGTCAACCATTGTCAATCCACTGCTGGACGAAGGTCTCCCCAAGTTTCCCCCACAACGGTCTGTCTTATGCTAGTCTCCTCCATGTCCTGGGTCTTTTCCTGTCCCTCGAAATCCAATCTAAAATGTCGGCTGTCCATCGATGGTCTGTATTTCTGGAAGTATGTCCAGCCCATTGCCATTTTATGGATTTAAATCTAATCACGATGTCTTCCACTCTAGTAATTTTACGGATCCACGAGTTCCTCTTCTTATATCTCCTGGTTACAGCAAGCATGCATCTCTCCATGCTATTTGAGTTGTCTGCAGCCTTTGTATGTCTCCTTTAGTTAAGGTCCACGTCTTTGCACCATACGTAAGCACTGGAAGGATGCATTGATGAAACACTTTTCTTTTTAGACATAATGGCATATTGCTCCTGAAAATTATGCTGTTTCTTCCAAAAGCTCTTTTGGCAAGTTTTGTACGCCGATTAATTTCTTCATCAATGTGACCCTCACTTAATATCTGCTGTCCAAGATAAACGTACGTGTCTGTTATCTCCAGCTTTTCTCCATCAATCGATAAATCTTCATTTCTTGTAAAAGCATTGAACATCACTTTTGTCTTCTGAAAGTTCATTTTTAATCCCACTTTGTTACCCTTGTCAGCAAGTTCCTGGATCATACTCTGCAGCTCTTATGAGGTAGTTGCAAAAATGACTACGTCATCATCAAAACGAAGGTGGGTTAGATATTCTCCATTTATCTTTATTCCTTTGTTTTCCCAGTACAGTGGTTGAAAGACATTTTCCAATGTGGCATTAACCCAGGTAGCACACTCTTGCAAATTAACGTAGGCGCGACGCTGTGCCACCGTATTCTATTCCCAATCTGGTGGGCAAAACGTTATCGTTGAATTTTAACGTAAAGCCAACGATTTTCCAACTGATGAGCTACTGAGGGGAAGGTTTGGGTAATACGATTACAGTCAAGGCGACTTTCAACCAGTCCGCCTGTGAGTCATCAGCACGGAGGGTGGTTTTGCCTGAGGCAACATGTGTACAACTCTTGTTCTACAGTCTGTTGGTCAACCATTTTTTGTTCACAGAGCTCGTGCGAACTGGAACTTTCATGAAAGTAGAAAAATCTTATTCTTGGATATTCTGCATGTTTTTATCACACATAAAATAATTTTAAAGTAGCTCTCTGCTAAATTGCGATAGCATATTTTTTATAGATGTTGCATTTTTATTACTGCTTTGTTTCTGCGGTAGCGAACTGAATTTTGGAGGCTAAGTACATCGTGTCTAAATATGAAACGATCTGCTGTTGTTCATCCTACAGGTAGTTTGTATTGTTTACACGAAGTAAAAAACCGATGAATGTGATAGATGAGAGTTGTTTGGGCTATTTTTTCAGCGATATCAGAGAGGAAAATGTAAATAAGGTAAGTTTGTTACAATATAATTTCTTAGTGAAAAGGAGGTAAGTGTGTTTAAACTACTGGCTAATTACAAATGACAAATTAACTAGATTATCCACTCAGATATGATACGAGCATGTGAGTTGGTGTAAAGAAGTGACAAATATTCCCATAATTCAAAATTTAATATTCCAGAATTTCAGTACTGTTATCTCAAAATATGATGTGAGTTCAGCAACAAATGCAAACATAAACATTGTAGTAAATTTTAGGTTATGCTATGAACTGATTTCACAATGTTTTCTTCGAAAATATTTCTTACATTACCTCAGTGAAAGTTGCATACTTTAATACTGTTAACGATAGTATAGATCTGGATATTTATTTTTTGTGCTGAGGGCACAATATCAATACCTTTTGAATGAAAAATGATTTTGGTATTTTATAATTTTTTACACTGACTTTTGCTGTCAAATTTTTTTAAAGGGCTTAGACTTATATTAGGTTGGTTTGGTCAAATAGTTACACTAGCTTTTTTTTTTTTTTTTTTTTTTTTGCTGAGGTGGCCTCGATATATGTAGTCAAAATAATATTTTTGATAGTAAACATTAAGAGGGATATGAAATTATGAAAACAGCACAATTTTGCAACTGGGTGTAGCCAGAATGTCTTCATTTGCAAAATATTATTTTTTTCGTTCAAAATGTTTATACCAAACAGTGGTCCAGATTTCTCATGATCAAAATGAGAATGCAGAGCACATTGATGTAATAAAATATATAACAGCTGTATGAAACATTTAAATAAATGAAGATCCTTCAAAAAGAATAATGAATTTTCAATATAAGGACCGCTGAATTTCTTAACTTTTAATTGAAAAATTGCATGATTATGTTCCTTTTGAAAAATAAACAAATTATCAAAAAATTTACAAATTAAAATCTCAAGAAATCCAGAAGCACAATTACACATGTTGTCCTGCTTCAGATCACTTGAAGAAAACAGTCTGTGCCCTTTGCTGTTTTTCAACGTTTTTTTTCTTTTTTGTTTTGCATTTTTCTGATCAAAATTTATCTCAGGAAATTTTCTGCTAAATTTCCTGTATAGATGGTATTTTTTTGAGATATGCTGGGTTTGTACTAATTGGTTCACAGAGGTATTTCTAAAATTCTGTATTTCATTTATTCCTGGAAGCATACATTTTTTTCAATGTTTATTCATCGAAGAAAGTACAAAAACTATCTTATAAAAATAATAAAATTTAGATGTAACAGTTCTTTTTTCATGTTTTTTTCAGTTCTTAATATTTATGAGGCATCTTGTTTTACAAACTACATTGGAGAGTTAATGTAAGTATTTTATGTCAGTGTGTCCTGCTTCTATATTAAATGGGCAATATTTAAGCATTTATATTTGTGGTTTTGTGCATTAAAGAATTATTTGAAATGATTTTCCCTTCCTTCTTGTGTTCCCATTATAGCGGCCATTGTGAAAATACAGTTGTATCCAGCAGTCGGACTGGCAGATGTAGAAGTGCATTTACAGTCCTTGATCACTATCTCACCATAATATTTATATGAATACTGTGCTTTTAGAGAATATAATTTTTTTTCCTGCAGTTTTTACTTTTCATGTGGGTTTTAGTAGGGAATATGTCATTGATAATTAGTTTAGCTTAATAAATGTAAATCAGAATTTCAAAATTTTTTTTTTCAGGTTTTATCAACTGTGATTGTTGTGTTCTGTGTATCAGTGAAATTTCACAAAAAATATTTAACGTATGGGCATGAGTTAAATTTCATTTATTTGCTTGTGTGCAGTTTTGCCTTTCAGTAGTGTTAAAAGGTAAGCCCTCATTTTGCAAAACGTCATCTACTAAGTTTTTTCTATTGCGGGTTCTAAAGCTGCCCGGATATCACAATACCATGAGAGTTTAATATAAAACTGGAAAAATGTGAGTGATAGAGTGTGTGTGTGTGTTTGTGTGTGATTCGAAAGCTATTTTATTGATAATATCACTGCTTTCACACGGCTAGTCTAAGACAGTAGTGATAAGGTACTTTATTTTTCATAAATGAACTGAAATATATTACGTGAATTATATACTTGACTGAGAAACTTTCGTTCTAAACCACTGCATCAATACAAGCACCTGTAGCTTTAACACTGTTACTATTGTACCATTGAAGTATGTCATATTTAGCTATATTTTTTTAACGTTTTACTTTACATTTCCCGGCCTTTCATTTTTAGACTCAGAAGCAAAAGAATAAAGAGGGAGGACGGGAGGCTTACAAACTGCATGAACGAAAAATATTACTTTTCCTTTTTTTTTTTCACTAATTTAAAATGCTTGAAACTAGAGTGAAAGTTGCACATCAATTTAGTGTAAGTGTGTGTGTGTGAATTATGCTTTACTATATTCAGGTTTCCTTATAACCAGCCAATAATAATTTCCAGAAGTGTTTTTTTCTTATACCAGAAAAATGGATGGTAAGTAGTCAAGGAACTGTTATAAACATTATTTGTTATAGCATGGTTTTTACCATGTTTGCAATCATCACATATGCTACGTAGCAAAATATTACCTCCACGTGCATCATTAAAAAAAATTGATACGTCCCTGTTCACAAGAATGTGTAACATTTCTTGCTGTACATACAAGTAAGTAGAAATTTATGTAAACTGTATATAGCTAACTTCCGACTCACCTGGTTTTATATAATCATGCGTTTTCATTCATACACTGGAACATATACATTATGGAACAAAAGACTACATTGCGACACTTCGAAGTAAAAATGAAGAGTTACAAACATAAAGGATGTATCATACAAAGCTGCTGAGAGCACTGGGCTCGTACTATTCTTGCGTTAATAAAGTTGGCTCATTGTTACAGGAGTGATGGCTGAATGTTGTGCAATACATTGGCACAACGTAATGTAACTGATGGCTCAACGTTGTAACAGTGGCTCCCCATTGTTGGAGTTATGGCTTAATGATGTAAAAGATGTTAGTACATTGTTGTCTAAATTATGGCTCAAAGCTGTGTTATAGGTTGGCTCAATGTCATAAAGACGTCGGCTCGTCGTTGCGAAGTGGCACAATGTTATACGAGCGATGACTTAATGTGGTAAATGATGTTGGCACAAGGTTATTCAAACGATGGTTTGACGTTGTGTGCTGTTTTGGCGGAATGTTATTCCAACGATGGCTCAATGTTGTAAGAGTGGCTCAGTGTTGAAGGATTGATGGCTTTATGATGTACGAAACATCGATTTAATGCTGGCACAATGTTATATAAACGTTCATCCTTATGTTGGATCAACGCTGGCTAGTGCATTCAGCCTACCGGATGCTGGTAAGTGGCCGCCGAGAATATGGAGGGAGGTCCACCGTAGTATCCAAACGTTTTGCCAACGTTTTGTGCTTTACGTAGGGCCAACGCAAGTGTGCTGCCTGGGAAAGTTTCCTTTGGTAGCCACTTGAACCAAATGTTTTCAGAGAGGGATTGCAAGAAACTCCCTGAAAAAATTAAAATAAAGTAAATATAGAAAAAGAAGTAAACAAACACATGTCTGCACTCCTGGTGTTTTGTCCCAGGGTCTTCATATATCGGGAATGGGGAAGGTTCCGGAAGTTGGTGAATCTCGGTGATAGAGTTCTGTCGTTGCGTCCTGGGAGTGTGATTCGGGTATGAAGCTTGTTTTGGTGGTCTGTCCTAATTTTTCTGAATGGTGTGGATGGTTGAGGCAGGGAATATAATGCTTCGCATTCTTTCGTACAGGTTCCGTGGGCGGATGCCTAGTGGTTAACTTTCGTGTCTACCTCTTAGGAACCTCTGTGTCGATCCCGCTCGAAGCACTAAATATCCGTCGTGCGATGGATGGGCACGTTAAGACGTTGGAAACCGGGTCTCTCCCCCTCCCCATGGTAATAAATAATGGCGTCTTCCTTATCATTTCTACCTCGCTTCCGTATCATTTTCTTATTAGCACTCTAGTCCAAATCTCCTAGCTACCTATTTTAAGGGTTGTTTAATCCTTTAACTTAACGACTATAACGGCCAAAACGCCCGTACAAACAAATCACCACAGTAGCCCGGAACGCCTGTCTAAAATGAGTCAGATTTCCTGCCTTCGCCTGCTTTTCAAATTTGTGCGACCGATGAGGGATCACTTTTTTTGGGGGGGGGGGTTGGAGGTATAACGACCAACGTGGGCAACTCAATGGGCTATAAGCAGTCGCCCGTCCGTAATTTAGGGTCACTGGTTCCATGGAAGGGGGAGAGCCAGTGCCGTAAAACAAAAACAACATCCATGCCTGACCGGGATTCGAACCCGGACCCCTTTCGGACGAATGATCAGAGGCTATCGCTTAGACCATTGCGCCACCGGGGCGGCCGATGAGGGATCAGCAGGTGTCATCTTCCGTCATTATTGTTGTTACTAAACAAAAAAGTGAACCAGCAGACAGTTTCGGGCTTATGGTACTTAGAGTGATACAAGATTTTCGGGTTATGGTCGTTAAAGGGTTAAGACCTGAAGTCAGACACTCCCTTCCTAAAATGTTCTACATATGATCTGATACAAGTTCCTCAGCTGCTAATATCAACATTGTAACAATGACTGCGAACACGGTGTTCTCACCTAAGAATGTAAGGGTTGCAAGAAAAAAAGAATGTAACCCCACCATCAAAATTTATACACCCCAATCATCTTCAGTTTGAAGATGTGGCGGACGTCCGCCAATCCAAATGCAATGAAAGACCTCTGTCCGGCATCTCCGTTTGTTATCGACGACTCACCAGTGCCAGGTAAGTATGAAACAGAATATTTTTCTGTTTCTTAATCAATTACCTGTTAGAAATAATATACTGTTCGCATCAACGGTAGCAAAGAAACAGAAAATAAATAAAGGAATTGATGACTTTAAGCAGCTACAATTTATAGCCCATCGAGTTGTTCACGGTGGTCGTTAAGCATCCAATAAAAAATAAATAAAAACGAAGTTCAAAAATATCAAAGGCATGTCATCTGAACAGATCGCAAATATGGCTTTTACAGGTAACGTCAGGAAGTTGGAATCCATTTGTTTCTGCGATTGACGCAGCAATCTGACCCAACTGTCTGCGTATAGTAACGGAAATCGTGATTTATTTGCACCACCTAATTTTCAACAGTCGTCAAAGGTAATGAAAGTATTGGAGCTGGGTTTCCTACTGCATTTGTATCTGTCTATTTTAACAATAACGAGTTGTACTCGAAGGGTAGGTCTGCTGCTATAGCCCATGCACGCGAATGTACGGCGGGCTGTGTATGCTATGTTTCTGCCCTCAATTTTATTTTTCTATAGCGTGGTTATTTGAGATAATGTATTTCGTCTGTTCCCTCATACAATCCAGGGAAAGTTCCTGTACAATATTGACCAGTTGCTTCTTCTCACAGGAAGTCCTCTACCTACTTTGTGTTTTTCTGCGCTGATCATTACACATTCTCATCACAATTATTCTTGTATAACCGAGAAATTCTGCCGTTTCGGAAATGCTTGAACTTGCCCTCCTACCACGCATTAGCATGCCTTTTTCAAAAACGCTTAAATTACGATTATTTCAGGTGTTTCCTCTACCTATGCTTCGTAGACTTCTGAAACTTTTTCAGTGAGGTATTTATAGAGCCAAATCAAAGTCGTAGTCGCCTACATAAATGAGGATGTGCGAGTGAAATACTATTTAGCGTTAATAACATTTCTAATTAAGTGTATATTCTAATCCGTATTCTTGCAAAGGAAAAGAGCAGGAAACGGAAAAAAACGGAAAACTTATAATCGTGTCATTTAACGAAAACTTGAGCAGTGTAATAAAAAAGATCATATCAGATCAAATAACTATTTTGTTTAATTGTGATATAAGTAGGCATATCACAAATTAAGTTTCACATATTTCGCATAACTTCGCACACAGCACAGAATATTTCGTATGTGTTACAAGTACGTAGCACTGAAACGTTGAGACTTTTCAGATACGTTGAGCAATGTAACGGTATTTTTTCAGAAAGCTTAAGGTTACGTCAAAATGTCCACAAACGTTACATAATTTTTAAACATAACCGATACATTACAGTGAAAAAGTCTTTGTAACTTCAAATACCAAATTCATGTGACAGTTACGTATTTGAAAGATATTTGTAACTTCGTTACATTACTGTTAGGTATTTGAAAGATATTTGTGACAGCATCATATTACTGGTACATATTTACTACGTTGAACATTATAGTTTTAATAAACTACATTTTACACTCGACAGCTGTTTCAAAAGCAACAACAGTCGTATTACGAGTTGTTTACGTTTGCAGAGGTTCAACGCAGGCCGCTGTCCATTGGGAACAGCGGCGGCGTTTATATATTGATAACTAAAGAATCGACTTAAAATTTATAAAATGCTTTTTAGAATTTAAAAATTATAATAATAATAACAATTACTTACTTTCAGATGATCTGGAATCACACACGTACAAAAAAAGAATGAAATATAAAATCAACTAACTAGCTAACTCGAGTACGACAATATAACCAAATAATATCCCAGTAGCACGTGGAAATACGGCTACGAGAGTGCTTCGGTGAAATGGCATGTATGCGCATGTGCATCCATGCCGTTGCCAAACCAAAAGCCTTAAATATCGCCGGCATGCAACATCATGATATCAAGAACGTACAATAGAAATTATAAAATATTAGTATCGGTGAATGCTATTTTTATCTCAACTGTAATGTACAAAGAGTTATGTTCCAAAATAGATGCTGCTAAATTGGAATTGTAAGATATCTCTGAAAGTGTAACGAAAATAAGATATTTTAACATTATTGAAGCATATCTGAAACGTTTTGTGCTCTATGGATTTGGGTAAACAATGAGAAACTGAAAGAGCATCCGTTTGTTTTCCCAGTTCAGTGATTGAAAGACATTTTCCAATGTGGCGTTATAGAGCTTCGGAGATATTGTGTCACCTTGTCTCACTCCCTTTCCAATCTTTATGTGGGTTGTATTTTCAAACAGCCGAATCTATGTACTTGCATTTTCATAGATGTTATTAATAATATTAATGTACGCATCTTCAATACCGCAGGATTAAAGCATTGCAACTGCTGATGGTTTCAACGAATAAAAGGCCTTTTCATAATCGATAAAATTCATGCACAATGGAAGTTCATATTCCCTCGTTCTTTCAATTAGTTTTTTCAGTACGTGTATATGATCTATTGTGCTGTAGCCACTCCTAAATCCAGCTTGTTCTCTCGGTTGAGCTATGTCCAGTGTTACCTTCAAGCGGTGTGAAAGAACTTTAGTGAAAATTTTATAAACCACTGATAGGAGGCTGATAGGTCTGTAGTTCCTGAGATCCTGAATATCACCTTTTTTATGTAGCAGGATCATTGTAGCGTTGTTCCAATCCTCAGGAATCTTCCCTTCATTAAGGCATCGAGTGAAAATTTGAGTAAGTACCGTTTCAATTTCTCCACTTGCTTCTTGTTTGATTTCTTAGCACACTGCAGTCTTCTGTGATGAATTTTTTGTTACACATGACAAAATCAATTTCACTTGTCGTCCCATATTGGATGTCTCCATGTCCATTTCTTGTGTGGCTTTTTCTTAAAAAATGGGTTCAAAATGAAAAACCCTTCTGCCTCTGCATACTCTAAGAGAGTATTTCCACGCTGGTTTCTGTTGCCGTGACCGAATTTACCTACTGAAGTTTCATTTTGTTGCCGTTGCTCTATTTTTGAATTGAAATCTCCCATAATTATCTCCAAGTGCTGCTTACCTTTATTATTTAGATGACGAATTTCCTCATAAAATTCTTCAATTTATTTTTCAGGATGACTTGTAGTGGGTGCATAAGTTTGAATAATCTGAGCCATGTTTCTTCTCGAAATTTGGATAACTTGTCGTGCAGCTCTGTCAGAGGAACTTTCAACGTCTACGGCTTTATCCTTCAGTTTCTTGTTCATTATAGATCCAACACCACTAGTTCTGCCAGTATCTGTCCCCCGATGGTAGAAGATATGTCCACTTTTCAGTTCAATGAGATTTTCTCCTTTTCGCCTTGATTGACTTAGCCCGACGATGTCCCACTTGATCCTTTGTAGTTCTTCTTCCAATTCAAGAAGCCTTGAATCAGAAGATAGGGAGCGTCCATTATACGTAGCCAAGGTCAGCATCAGATGGCAGCCTAGTCCGGTCCTCCGGGGATTCTTAGCACCCTCTGCCTTCATGTCGCACTGGCCGCTTCCTTGGCTATGTACATTCCAACTGCCGGCGACTGAGGACCAACATTTTAGTTGTGGAGTCATTTTGGAGGGGTTTGGCCATTACTCACCACGCTGGCCAAGCGGTTTGGTAAGTGTGGGATAGCATTTCCTATAATCTTGATAATATAGTTATACCCCTATTGGCGGTCGTCAGAGTCCCTTCAGTGTGAACAGGATGCACCACGAGAAGGCGCGGTTGATATTTATCAATAAGAGGCTGTGATATTGCGCATCACCTGACCTTACTCTTGTCAACAAGTTCATGGGTTGTTGCTTTACACGTGGATGGTGGTTTATTAAGTACCCAAGACGTTCCAAATTGGATTTACGTATGTGCGTATGAGTATACAAAGATCTCGGGCACCACTTTTTTTGGATGCAACGCTGAACTTCACGTGTAAAGCTTGAGCACACATTGAGTTACTGGAAAGTTAGCTCTCCATTCGGAGAAGTTCACAAAACAGATGATTGGGAACTTCTTTAGATTCATCAAAGAACGCAGTTTGTTCACAGTGGTGAAACGCATCCATCGGCTATCCGTATTCTTCCCCAAAATATTTCTGAAATGGAGGACTGAGAGCAGCACATCTTCCTAAGCTTTGTGTTCGCTGGATTGGGTTGGATGAATTTATGTATAGAGTAAGTATATAGTAAAGTATAAAGCTATTACACTGTCTGCTCCCTTTTTTATATTTTCTACTGTGTCACCCCGGCAGGGAGAGCGGTTCCACCGCGGAAAAAATCACTCACCAAAAAATTAACAATTCGAACCTGAACTTGAGTAAACGCGTTGTAAAACAGCGCGGAGGGATACATGTAGAAATTTGATCGTGCTTGAACATCTTGGGAACGAGCACGGAATTTAACGCATACATCCATAAGTATTGGTTTTCCTTTAGTATACTAGGACGAAACTGCTAAATACAAAATAAGTTACAAGCAATACAGTCCGAATTTGGTGATTCATCATCATCTTCATCATCAACAACAACCATTCTATAATCCAGTGCTGGATGAAGGTGTCCCTAGTTTTTATCCATAACGGCCTATCTTGCGCCGGCCTCCACAATGTCACTCTCGCATGCTTTCGAATTTCATACACTCATTTCCCATGTTGTCTTTTTCTGAGTCTTTTCCATTCCTTGGAATCCAGTTTAGCATTTCGGCTGTCCATCTAAGGTCATTTCTTCTGGCAGCATGTCCAGCCCATTACTGTTGCAGATATTTTACTTGGATCATGATGTCTTCCACTCTTGTTATATTCCTTATCTACAGTATGTGTTCTTAATATAGATATCACTAGCTATTTATAGATAACGGAAACCCAAAGTGCTGCGGTTTTGTGTGCTCATGGGATAGCCGTCACAAGAAAAAGACCTACTTCTTGAAACATTGTGAGATACGTTGAGAGATGCCCTCAGACGAAAACAAATGTTATTAAGGATCCAATAAGTGGTTTCGTAAGAACCTTTACGGCCATCTTATAAAGCTTTGCTTCATTAAATCGTTTAGGAGAGCTACTCAAAATGGCGATACAGGTTTTTTGTGTCTGTTGCAGAAATTCTACCGAATGAGAGACGCAAAGAGAAAATAGAGAAATGTTTCCTGGAGGTCAATAAGCGAACTTGCAAAAAAAAAATATCCTTACCTTGATTGAAGGTGAACTTGCGGTGTGTATATAGTTCAGATTTTTTTTTTGAATAACCTGCTAGTTAATAGTCTGATCCTACTCTTAATGAAGTTGAAATAACAGTTTAGATAACATTTAGAGATGTTTACAGCCATTTTCTTAGAGTTTAGAATGCAGAAAAATAAAATGATCTCGTGCTAGAGTTCATCCTGCTTAAGAAGCAAGTGGTGGAGCATATGTCGCTTGAACTTCATTTCCTACAATCTCATCTGTATTCGTATCATAACCTAACGCAACGTGTGATGAATCCAGTACAGTGACTGTATCACGCACGGCTGCTGAATAGTTACCATAAATAATTTTATGTCAAATATGATCGATATAATATATGTAGTGCTTTCTAGGAATTTCTGTCAGTAATTGTTGAGGTGTGACATTTTCAACTGTGGTGCCAGAGACTGTTACGGTGGTAATTTAATTTTAATCATTGGAGCTGGTGTTTTCTGTTTAGAACACGATTTATTTTTATTTTCCGCTGTTTCGTTTTTTTATAGGCGAGTAGAATTGAAAAACACAGATCTTATATTTTCCTTTTCGGAAGCGCTTTGTCTTCAGAGAGGTATAAAACTCAACCGCATATTCGTAACACCAATATTACCGTGATCATTCTCTCATCACAGAATTTGAAAGTTCATAGAGAAATTAGATGTGAGAGAGAAAGGGAGTTGTTGTTTTATTATTTTTAATTGAAGCCCATCATCTACGGGGATAACCGGTGCGAGAGATACCGTTTCTTTGGAAGTACAAAACGCGCCGGTTTATAAACCTCACCCTTATTTCTTGAGAACAAGATTAGGGGGAAATGGCATTTTAAAGTTTTTTATTAATAAAAAAAAATATTAAAAAATTCTTCAGATTTGCTTTTGAATTATTGAATTCTATCAATCTCCGAATTTAGCATTTTATGAAACCACTGATAATGACTTCATCAGCCCATAACGTACATATGCTATAGAATTTGTTAGCCTTGTCACACTTTCATGCAGTTCGGTCATCCACGCCGTATCATTGGTTAACCAAAGTAAGATGCGCCGCCCCGGTGGCGCAGTGGTCTAAGCAATGGCCTCTGATCATTCGTCCGATAGGGGCACGGGTTCGATTCCCGGTGAGGCATGGATATTGTGTTTGTCTTACGGCACTAGCTCTCTCCTTTCCCTGGAACCAGTGACCCTAAATTAAGGACGGCCGACTGCTTATAGCCCATTGAGTTGCTCACGGTGGTCGTTAAACCTCCAATCAAAAAAAAAGTAAGATGCACTTGGTCGAAATCTATGGGCATTCTATGGCATACCAATAAATCCTCGGAACAGCAAATCGTTTTATGTTTTTCGAAATAAAAGAAGATGATCAAATATTCGAAAGAGCTAATCACTGCATATTTATTTATTTACTTATATGTTTGTAAGCCAACCCAACAGGTGGTACATCTATTACAGAAATTTCTCTAACACCATTATCTGTTAATATGAGAATCATAGTGCATTACGAGTAGGAGTATCATAATCCATTTACATTCAATTTATTCTCGTATGGACTATGAGCAATATAGTCCATACAGGTATCACAGTCCATTTTGATACTCGTTAATACGCGTAACAACGTGGTAAATACAATCTTGCAAAACATGCTTTAAGAAAAAAATGGAACTTATATTAAAAATATCCGGACATTTCTCAAGAGAATTATGAAATTTATACGCTTTACATATCGGAGAATTTTTCCAGCAACAGTCCTGCAGAATGGCACTGCAGATACGTCACATTTTGTTTTTGATAGACGTGGGACACGGAAGCTTAACTGGTTTACAATTTGAATATAATCTATCTCTCCCTTGATGATACCGTACAGACACTTACGTTGGAGAGCCTGCCTTCTCAGTTATAAAGAGATCATCATGAAGAATGACAGAAGGTCAGTCGTCAGGGTATCCGCGATATAAACGCCATTAGATTTGTGAAAAAGGTGTCGCAGAAATATTGTTTGAACTCTCTCAATTTCATTCACTAGTGTTACGAGGCCAGGGCTTGAAATGATAGCCGCTTACTCCAGTGAAGGTCAGTTCGTAATCTCGAAAATGCGAATAAGCGTCTGTGGATACAAAAGACATTGTGAATTTTCAACAATAATGTAATTCCAGTTTGTTGTTGATGCCATAAGCGGCTGTTGTCTACCTGAATTGCAATGTTTTCCCTATGTATAAACGACTTCCACGACTTGGGAGTCACCTTTTTTCGGCTTGAACTTTAGAGGCCATATCAAAAGAATTTTGCATTCAGCTTATGGAAACCTTGGATTCTTGATGCGAAATTTTAAATGTTTTTCGAATCCTCTGACACTTATTGGCATTTTTGAGATCACGGGCACACCTTCACTGGAGTATGCGGCGATAATTTGGAGCCTTGGCCTCGTATCACAGGTGAATAAAATTAAGACAGTTCAAAAACGTTTTCTACTTCATCTTTTACACAAATCTACTGGTGTTTATATTGTTGGCAATCGACAAAAGAAGCGAGACTAGCGACTGTTTCGTTAAAAACTGCAAATAAAAGCGCGGTCTCCAAGTTAAAGTGGACGTTCCACAAATGGATGTTTCAAAAATTTACTTCGAAATTATGATTGCACAGTATTTATGTTACTGTGAATAGATAAGATTTTTCGGTTTATCAACGAAGATTCTGCGTAAGCAGAAGAATTTGCAACAACAATAATGTGCTCTAGTTGGTAGGCAATGTCTTATGCGACTGTTGTGACGTTTCGTCCTGAGTTGCGTTTTTTCTTATCTTGTCCCAATTCTTTGCTTTTTAAAAGAATTTTGATAATCTTTATATGTCCGTTTTTGATCGTTATGTACAACATATGCGGAATGTGTTTAAACTGTATTTTACATTTATTCATAAACGCACAAGTACGAGTATGCAAACGGGCAAAAATATACACAGTGCGTAAAAGAATTTTTAAGACTGGCGCTAGATTTCAGCCTACGGCGGCACCACCAGTGTAATCGCGAATGCGTTATAAACCGTTACCATCTACTTGCGTTCTGCCAAACGTACTGCACAGTGGTTAAAGTAACTCAAACGAAACGGGCGTTCATCAGAGAAGTAAAATTTTTTTCATGTTGAATTATTAAGATGGAACAACGGGCTGTTATTAAATGTAACGCAAAACTTGGTAAAAGTACCTCGGAAACGTACCAAATGATGAAACAAGTATACGGTGAGTTTTGTTTGAGTAGATTAAATGTTTTCCTATGGTACAAACGTTTTTGGACGGAAGAGAGACGCTAGAAGATGATAAGCATACCGGAAGACCAAGTTCATTTAGGATACCTGAGATTATTGAAAAAATGTGTGATTTCGTGGCAAATAATCGATGTGCGTCTCTAAGAATGATGGAAGAGTCTTTAAACATCAATAAAGAAACGATTTGAACCATCCTGCCTGATGATTTGGGCAAAACAAAAGTCTGTGCTAAATTTGTTCCACACACGTTAACCAATGAACAAAAATCAAGGAGAAGTGCATATTGCAGATACATCATTTCAGAAGCTGAAAATGATCCAACTTCTTAAAATTGATTGTTACAGGTGATGAAACATGGTGTTTTCAATATGATCCAAAAACAAAGCGGCAAAGTGTGGAATGGAAGTAAAAAACTCACTACAAGCCAAAAAAACAAGAAAGGTTCCATCGAAAATCAAAACAATGCTCATTACATTCTTCGATAGTAATGGTATTATCCACAAAGAATTTGTTCTAAGTAGACAAACAATTACTGGTGAGTTTTAGTTAAATGTTTTGAGGTGTTTGATGGGCTTCTCCTTTTCTACTAAAACAGTTGGTGTTTGTTGCACGATAATGCACCCAGTCACACCTCATTTCTTGTTCGTAGATTTTTGGCAAAAAATAACGTCTGTGTGTTGAATCTTCCACCGTATTAGCCTGATTTAACACCCAGCGCCTTTCTTTGTTCCCAAAACTCAAAATGACGTTAAAAGGGTGTTTTTGTAATGATATTTCGACCATACAAACGGCTTCGACGCGTGCTTTCGAGGCAATTCCGCAAAGTGAACTGGGACAGGCATTCGAATCATTAATAAATCGCCGTAACAAGTGTATTGAAGCCGGAGCGACTTATTTTGAATAACAAACCAAAGCAAATTATAATTTCTTGTTTATATTTCATTTTACAGACACAGTCTTAAAAATTATTTGAGACACTGTGTACACATCTAACACTATATCAGGCACATCTCTTATAAAAACACACACGCGAAGTCAACAATTAATAAACATAGAAGTGTAGTATATGCAGGTATTCATGATACAATATCATTGTAGAAAAAAAGCAGAAGAGAATTTAATTACTATACCTAAGATAAATCGATAACACTTTTAACTAATTTAGCGGTCTTTAGAGCAGCACACACAATTATACAGGATGGTAAAGGTACTTACTCTTGGTACATAAGACATACAAGGATTTTGAAACCCTTTTTATGGAAAATAAGTACGTGTTATATTCCGAAAAATACAGTATTTCATGGCGTCCTTTCAAGACTCTAGAATGATCAAAGTCGTTTACACCATATTATGTTTAAGGCTTTGTTTTGAAAAAAAACAAAAAAAACAGGAGAGTACGGTAACAGTTAAATATCAGTTCGTTGATTCCTCAGTCACATAGCAAAGATTAATCAGAATATTATGAAAGTGGCGGACTATACTTTTAAATTGTTATTGCAATGTCCTTAGCAAAAGAGTTGTCTACCTTCTTCCATTATTTTCTCTTACCGCTCATACTTTCGGGCAAAACACCAATAATTCAGCAGATTCGTAACCACACAAGCACATTTATTCATGATGCTAATATTCGAGGAATCCTTCGCAGCTGAAGCACTGTTATTCGTTCTGGTTGTCAAGAAACAACTTGAAGACTAAAAGAAATAATAATAAAACACTTGTGTACATGCAGTAGACCGTTCTTAAAACAAACGCTAGCAAAGTACTAAAATGAAATTGAATGAAATGATTCATCACCTAGCAAAAGGCATGCTTCCGAATTCATCAATGTGACAAAGGACGTATGTTCTGGAGTTTGTTGGGATTCCCGCTGTCTCTTTGGATTCGTGCGCAAGCGCCTTTAACATACCTCACATTTTTGCGAAACTTCTACCAGATGTATAAATGATTGAGTTTCCTTCTAGCCAATAGCTTAATTATCTAATCTTCCACAAAACTGACGAGTGGGAAAATATTTAAACTACAAATACGGAATAAATGGTGTCACACAAAAGTTGCACCGAACTGCGTTTTGATGTAATTTGAATAATTTGCTACATTTATTTTAAAAACCGTTTAAATGCAAAAATATTTCAATACTGCAATGAAACAATAAATGTATAAATTTGCTGTGTTGAATTGTTATATAATTATGCGACAGGTATAGTTTTTCGCGTACTCTTTATTGCTTGCAAGCTTACATCCTAATTTAAGGAACACGAAATTCACATGTCTTGCCATAAGTTTTTTTGCACGTGAATCAAGCTCATGCAACACACTGTAATTTGTCGCATAATTATATAGCAATACAACACAAGCAAAGTTACTGTTTACCCGTATTTTCCTTACTTACACATTTTTGAATGGGTCTCAGATTCAATATTTTGATTTTATTAATAATATTACTTTTAATCATATATACAGTACTTGTGTTTAGACATTTTATATTAAATAGCCTAGAATCTAGAATAATTGTTTTCAGTTATCTCCTAGAAAGATAAATTTTAATAAATCTATGAAAATATACTTCTTTAAAAATACTTATAAATCCGGAGAGTTTAGAAGTGGTAGTTTCTGGTTTGCTGTGCATCGTAATCCCTTCCTTTTTTTGTCGTTCTCTCTGCGGTAGCACATTTGTTGAAACTTGAAAATTTATTACCTCTATTTCCGCGACCTGAAAGGTTCGTTTGGGTCGGCTGATGTGGTTCAAGTACTTTGTCTCCTTTTCTCGCGTTGGATTGCTTTGTTCATATTGCAGTTAGGAAGATAAAACAGTTGAAGGCTGTATGTATCATTTCCATTATTGGGGACGTGCTCATCAGAGTTTTTCATTTTCCTATCTATTAGGATTTATTTTACTGTTGAATAACTAGTTATTTCAAGTACATGCAAAATATTATCTTAAGAAAAATGCTTGCTTTGGGTATAAATTTTCATCTTCAAGGCACCACCACTAGTTAACTGGAAAAAGTAATATTATATATGTTATTAAGGAGAAAACATTTATCCTTTTAGAACTTGCAGTGGAAACAATATTTCGTGCCCAACTGCACTTTGCACCTGTTGCATTGGTTTGCTGGTTGGGAATTACAACATACTTCTTGCAGAAGTTTATCAAAGGTAAAGATGTTTTAGGAAGGGTTTACTTAGTAAGATCAAAAAATATCTAACAAGAAGAAGTTAAGGCTCAGCGAGACGTAACTAGCGCAACCTTATCTTCAGGGAAAACATGCAGTGCACAGAAGCCAACATACAGGCTGATCGGCTGATGCCGGAGCAGAATACGCATGCATATTTCTGTTGACTTCAATTCTTTGGGTAAAGAACGGTCAGCCGAGCTACTCAGACTGACAGCACGTGATTGTAACCTTCTCGGTAGCATAATCACTTCGCAAATCGGACATGTTAGTTTTGTTACGCCAACCGGGTTAGTTAAGGCTTTTGTTTGTTTTTCAGAAATATTTTCAGTAATGTTAAATACTTAGGAATGTCTGTATTTTGTATGGATCCTTAGGCCTAACTGTAATATTAGCTGAAATTTAATTTAAATAGTAATACTAATGTTATTGCATATTTTTCTCACCAAAATAAAAAATTGCCGGGATATCAGAAAACAAAAACAACAAAAACTGCTGTAAGCAAATAGTCATGAGATTGAAGAAAACCATCGTGGATCAAATCAAAGCTTCACTGCCGTAGTCCTCCCCTGACGTGTTTTTGCTCCTGAATGTTGACTTTCTCGCACAACATATTATCTCTTAGGTTGTGGTGGCGCTACTCCCGCTTGCTTTACGTTATTTCGATGAATGTTGACTTTCTTTAAGCGTTAGATATTCGTTGGTAAGATGTCGCGCTCACGAAAGACCACGAGTAAACGCCGGAAGTCCGTAAACGAAGGAAATGTAGAGTCATTAGAAAATGTTAAGGACCACCTATTGGTATTACGATATTTCTGCCAATTGTTTCAGCTACTGTCTGTTTTACTCAACTTCCAGTCAGTGTTGCATCATCCTACAATAGCAGCTGTTGATAGAGTTGGGGAAGGGTGCGGCCGTCAGTTTCCTCCTGATTTTCATGCTGAGAGGTTTTGTACTTATTTTCTATACAGCGAAATATCGGCAAAAAAGCGTCGTGAAATGTTACCCAGCGAGCGCAAATAGAGACACCAAAAATTTAAATTTGTTAATCCTGGCTTGAAATTATACGTCGAAATCTACTTTGTCACAATGTTGTGCCCAAATTCGTAGGATTATCTACCTCTCTCCTTCATCGATTTATAATCCTCTCACAATAGATATCCTTTCGAACAATAATTACAACATGCGGCGAGTTTGAATTTAACAAGTAATTTACGAAATTTTTCCGTTTGATCAAAGTTGTCTAACATGTTGCTTCAATTTCTAAGTAAACACTGTTTAGATTTTCTTCAGGAGTTAGATCTTACACATGACAAAGTTCGTACTAAAAATGAATTTTGAAAAAAATATTGCAGTATCAATATTAAAATATTTAAGAAGAACATGTCGTGTAGAGTTTCTACTAAAACAAAGCTATGGAAAAATCTCTTAACATCGGAAAAAGTGGATATTTCTGAAGTTAACAGAAAAGTAACCAACGCTCTTATGGAAAAAGCAACAAAATTAGCTGGGTCTAAGAACATGTTGCATGTAAACAAATTATCAGGAAAAAAAAATTTGAGGCAAAAAAGAAGAGAGATGAGGACAACTAAAGAAGATGTGACTTCCAAAGTGGAATATATAGATTCTGCTATTTGAAAATACAACACACATAAAAATTGGAAAGGGAGTGAGAAAAGGTGACACCATATCTCCGAAGCTCTTTAATGCCACATTGGAAAATGCCTTTCAATCACTGAACTGGGAAAACAAAGGGATAGAGATTAATCGAGATTATCTAACTCACCTTCGTTTTGCTGATGATGTAGTCATTTTTACAAGTAACCTATCAGAGCTTCAGAATATGATCCAGGAACTTGCTGACAAGAGTAAAGAAGTGGGATTAGAAATGAACTTTCAGAAGACAAAGGTGATGTACAATGCTTTTACAAGAAATGGAGATTTATCGATTGATGGAGAAAAGCTGGAAATAACAGATACGTACGTTTATCTTGGACAGCAGATATCAAATGAATGTTACATTGATGAAGAAATTAATCGGCGTATAAAACTTGCCTGGAGAGCTTTTGGAAGAAACATCATAATTTTGAAGAGCAATATGCCATTATGTCTTAAAAGAAAAGTGTTTGACCAATGCATCCTTCCAGTCCTTACGTATGTTGCAGAGACGTGGACCTTAACTAAAAGAGACATAAAAAAGCTTCAGAGAACTCAAAGAAGGAAGTAGAGGTGCATGCTTGGTGTAACCAGGAGAGATAAGAAGAGGAACTCGTGGATCCGAAAAATTACTAGAGTGGAAGACATCATGATCAGAGTTAAATCCCTGAAATGGCAATGGGATGGACATACTGCCAGAAGGACAGACCATCGATGGACAGCCGAAATTTTAGATTGGATTCCAAGAGACACCAGAAGAAGACCACATGGAAGATGGGTGGATGAAATTCGAAAGTATGCGGGAGTAACACGGAGACACCTGGCACAGGACATACCGTTGTGGAAGAAACTTCGGGAGACCTTCGTCCAGCAGTGGTAGGATTATGGTTGACAATGATGATGATAAGAAGGAAAACACGTATGATATAATATGAATCCTGCAGTTTCAGTTTCGTCGAAAGGACCATACATGAAAATAATGAAAAAATACATTTATGGTAGACATGTAGTGATTTTTATCCCTATGTTTACAATGGAAAAAAAATCCACCTTGTGTCTTCAGCAAATAAATCTTTCCCATGCATCAAAATTGGCCCATTTATAAGAACATCCTGACATTGGTTGTGCAATATGTGATTTTTACAAAAAAACTTCCCGGAACTACATTGAAATTAAATAACTCAACTACGATTTAGTTGTTATACTTCTTTACAGGTAAACATAACATCTCATGATCATTATCACCCTTTATCAATCCACAGCTGGATGAAGGTCTTCCCAAGTTTCTTTCACAACAATCTACCTTGCGTCTGTCTCCTCCATGTTTCTCGGTCATGCTTTCGCATTTCATCCTTCGATCTCCCATGGGGTCTTCTGCTGGGTCTTTTTCTGTCCCTCGGATTCCCGTCTAAAATTTCGGTTGTTCATCGGCGGACCGTTCTTCTGGCTACACTTCCAGCCATTTGCATTTCAAAGATTTTACTCTGATCAAGATGTCTTCTGTTCTCATTTTCCTCATCCACGAGTTCCACTTTATATCATTCCCAGTCATTCGAAGAATGCATGTAAATGTGGTTAGTAATTCCTTGTTATTAATTTATAATAATATATTACTTCAACATTATGCAGTTCAAACACTGATCAGCATTTTATTCAAATAAATATTTTAAAATTAAATTCTAGGAATTTTTTTCATTTCAGTGATGATTTTCAATAAATATTTCACAAATCTGCTGTGTCAAACATAGCACTAGGTTGTGCACAGATTTCTGTTGTTTTTTTTTACTAAGATGGTGCAATTTATGTCGCAACACTTCTTCTTTGATATTGTTCCGTTAAAGAACATTACTGTTAAATCGTTCGGAATACGTCATCCCCGAGAACTTACCATCATGAGCATATAAATTTGACAGAAATATTCCAAACACTTCGGCAAACAGGAGCTAAAATTTTAGTTTAAATACAAGTGTAAGAAAAAACATCCTAACAGATTAGAAACAAAAACAAAACAAAAAACGTTTGGATAGAACATTAAGTTGTTTGCAACATGCCTAAGATATCGCAGAAAGTTGGCAAGGAATCATTCGTCACCGAAGGATGGATTACATTATTCTGTCAGTTAAAATCATTGTAGCATGCTTAGAATCATAGAAACTAAGAAAGCAGAAATCTAGGAATAACGCCGCAGTAAAAGTTTTAGGGTTTTGCTGCCCAGTTTATTATCCACATTGAAAAGTGTAGCATTTTTAAACGATCTAGAACTTCGTGATCAGCGTCTCTATTTGGAGAATCCCAGAAATTTTATTTTTATTAATGTTTTTTTTATTTGGGCTTCTGAAGGATAAACATGGCATGGTCTTACACTTTCTTCTTATTTCGTTGCATTTTCTTCAGGATTAAAAATTGCTGAAGGCATACTGCACTTACAAAAAATATGCATAAGTGTTACGCAGAAATTAAGGAAAATTTAATGTGTTACACACTTTATGTGGCTCGTCTTCTCTTTTGTTTTGTGTTTCCAAATAGCACAAAGTATCAATGACAAACAATTTTTAATTTCCTAACTTGGACCTTAAGGACAAAAATATGAATAAATAAATAAAAAATAAAATTTAGAACAATGACTTAGGAAGTATGAATACAAAATATCATAAACATTGCATAAACACCTGAAGCAATATAAGCATGCGTTCGGCACCTTTTCGGACTGCTTTGCCTCCATTCCCAAAGGGAAAAAGTAAATATAATTTTTTTCTGCTGATTAGTTAATATGGAGTGTAAGATGTTAATTTCACAATTTCCTTTTCTTCACTTATAGATAACCGGATATGGAGCATAAGATCAGGCTAGAACAAATATACTTACAGAACTTATGAAATTGTATTTTTCATATTTACGTAATTATTAAGAGAAACAGAAAGTGAGACATTGTAAAGATATTTTAAAGAACTGGACATATGGCATTTCTTCCTTCCAACCTACTTGTCACACCAGTCGCCCCATCAAAGGTGAAAAAAAACAATAGTAGAATTAACAAATAATAATATGCTCATGAAAGAAATACGGGATTACGCCATATAATACAAATTTTGAAGATGACAATCCAATTTTTGGCGTAAATGTGAAAAGGATGGTCATTTACGCCAAAAATCGGATTGTCATCTTCAAAATTTGTAATAGTATGCTCGTTCCGGATAAGAGCACGCTCTATGCTGGTAAAAATATCAATGAGTTTAAATGGGTGTTTAATGTTGAATTCTTCTAAGTTAAACAATAAAAAATTCATATGCAAACTATTGGGGTATAAAAAAATTGTTCACGCTAAAAGTAATTCGCGTATAGTGTGACCACGTTGTGTTTGTTGCCCGACTGCAGTAAAACTGATTCCTGATATAAACTAGTAGGTAACGTTGATCCAGCATCCTGGCATAAATCAACAGGTACTTTCGCACATACTTTTTTTGCTGTAAATATGAGCTGAAATAAAATAAAACTTTTCTGCAATGAAAATTTAGTTCTTTTCATTTGTCTCTTTGGTAAAATAAAAGGATCCATATAACGTGTTCTCACGACCGTACAGCGGCGTAAATTAAATATGTTGTCTGAAGCCCTCAAGTTAGATATAACTTTATTTTATTTTTAAACAAAATATTCTAAATCATTAAAAATGTAATATAGGTAAAGAGTTGTGGTAAAAAATCTAAGAATCCTCTTTCACTTTCAGCTGTACTTACATGTACAGCTATCCAAATAGCAGCAAGCTTTGCTAAATTTGAAAAAGATTTTTTGAGCTAAGGCGTTGTTGAAAGTTAAAGCATTATTTGCTTAGAATCTACATCTTCGCGTGTCTGTCTTTTAAACAATTTTGATGCAACTGCCCATTCTAGTTTACTAATTTCATAGTTTAAGATTGCAGGACTTCCATGTTTAGAATAATGCTCAAAACGAATCTCAGAAGGCTCATTTTGATCATGTTTCTCTGGATTGATCATGTCTCTCATTTTGATCATGTGTCTCTTGAAAAACAGGAAATGATTGACATATCTGGAAATCTTGCTTCTAGGACGTTAACAAGTGTGTGTAGGTATTTATCATAGACCGTAGTCTTAAAATTAATAGCATTAACACCTGAACAAACAACACGAAGGTCTGTCCATTCACCTGCAAGATGTAGATTGAGATTTTAAAAATGAGTAGCAAGGGTAAATTTCAATTCCACAATGCATAGTATTGTAGCTTGTAAGATCGGGTCTAATTTTGTTAAAGTAACATCTTGCCTTTGTCAAACTTCAGACGATTTAGACAAAAGAGGTACCGCATTTGAAAATATAATAAGTGAAGTTATGGAGTTGTATGTTCTCATATATTTGTTTAAACCTTCAGCTGCGATGTGATTTCTTTCAGTGGTCTCTCTTTAGAGTGCAGCAGTGACACTAAACAGGATTCTCCTAAGGACCGAGCAGCAAAGTCAACAGAGAGCCACCTTGTGTCTCTACCATTTAAGTTTAATCTGAGAACTGTTCAATACATAATTTGAATTACAATAAAACATTTTTCTTTAAAACCTGTTTGCGAGTCTTCGGAAATGAATTTATTTAGGAGCAAAACTGTTTAGTGTTTTAAACAAAAACGTTCATTCACTGAAGAAGAACTCAAAATATACAGGTTGCATCACCGAAATTTTAGCGACTTTCTGAGTAAATCTCAAGCATAATTCTCATCCGAATATTTGAAAATGCTCGCCATTTCGGGGACGAAATATCAAATGTAAATTAAAACAATTAGCAAAATGCCGTGTGTAAAAGAAAGGCAACTATATTTCGGCAAGGAATGAAACTCACATTTCTGGTATAATTCAATAGAAACCTTCATTTTGTATCTAAATTTTATGTCCAATGAGCTACCTACCGTTCCTTTGGTAGAAATTTGAGATCCATACCATGTTATTTCATAAACGCGTATGACAAACTGTTAACGTAACTCTCTTATATACGTTAAGAATTCTTTTTGAACTGGGCGTTTTGTTACTGTAGTAATTACATAACGGAATAAAAACCATTTTATGGAGAAAATTTTATGCTTTTGCCAACATAAACTTTTTTTTTTATTGAATGTTTAACGACCACCGTGAGCACCTCAGTGCGCTATAAGCAGTCGCCCGTCCCTAATTTAGGGCCACTGGTTGCACAGATGGGGAAGAGCCAGGGCCGTAAGACAAACCTAACTTTACCGGGCTTTGCACCCGGACACATGACGGACGAATGGTCATAAGCCATCGCTTAGACCACTGGGTCACCGGAGCATCTTACATAAACTTCAAGTTCTCCCCTTTGCCTTGAGTTACGGATATTAACGCCAAGTTTTGCTTCTGTTCTTTGCCTCCACAGTGACGCAAAATAAAAGAGTCAATGAGAGCATAGATCGGTAATGGACCTCACCTAAGAGATAGGTAAAAACCTTGCTTCGCATCTCAATATTGCAATTGGCGGTGATCAGATTCGTTTGTAAGAATGTACACTGAGTGATTAGTGAATTATGATCATTTTTATCAAAATGGCATGTGTTCCGTTGAAAACTCGATTTTTGTAAAATATTTGTCTCTCGACGTAGCATAAAAGGTGTGAGGTGGCAACAAAAATCGGAGAGTGATAGGTAAACGGAAGGATATGTCAGACTTAGGGAAAGGACAAATTATGGGAGTTTGGGGAATGGGCGCTTCGATTTCTGAGACACGTGAACTGGTAGGCGGCTCACGACCCGCTGTGGTTAAAGTATGCCAGGACTAGCGTCAAACTGTCTAACAAATAAACGGACAAAAAGCTGCACAGGACAGCGAAAAGTTGATGTGAGGGGTGACCGTACAGTTCAACAGACGCAACACTGTTCAACAGTTGACTGCCCAATGAAACAGAGGTCAACCCGGTACAATATCTGGATGCGCTTCCATATCTGGCCTGTGTCGTCTGCTGCAACAGAGCAACGAAGAATCACGGATAATATGACGTTTTCCAAAAGAATTTGTGCAGCCATCTATCGGGCGACATGAATACCATGCGGTGTATTCAGGATATGAATATTTCTAAGGTATCCTGGCTAGCCTTTAAAAGGGTATTTCGTAACGGATGATTTTGTTCGTATTGTGAAACATTTATAGGGACAGAATTAAAAGTTTCGTGCACAATTAAAACCTGTCTTTCTGTCATATTATTAAATAAATGATTTACGTCCAGGAAGAGAATAATTTATGATCCAAATCATATTCTGAAAGCAATGATCTGACCAAAGACGACAGTTCCGTCGGAATAATTATTCCAGAATATTGTCTGCCAAATGAAATTTGTAAGTTCAATCCGTACTTTTGCGTTTGAGAGCTCGGCTATTGCTTTCAACACCTTGGGTATGAGCCCCAGTACTAGGATCTACAAAGTTAAGTGAGCGTTTAACTGTGAGGTATTCCAATCCACAGCGTCGGATGTTACAATATGTAGCCCACTTATCTGTCATGACCGTAGTTTGTGGTTGTAAATATATTATTTGTGTATCAGCGGCAGCAATATGCTCGCAGATCTATCTTGTTATTTAGTATCACATTCAAAATACCAAGGAAACACGCGCCCCATGTCTGAAGTGCACGGGAAGACTGGTCAGATTTCCCTGAACCATACTTCCTCTGACACCTGAATTGTCCATAACGATGAGACCTATCGACTCTGAGAGTCATTGAATGACCTTGCGAACATGCTCTACTGTGGGAGTGAATCTCTTCCGCTCACCCGACGAAACGCAACACAAATCTCCTCATCCTGGGCACCTTCTTGAAAAAAACGCTCCCAGTTCCACATGATAAAAACGTAAGCAGGAAGATCAACAACAGAAGAAACACGAAGCATTAATTACAGAAGCAGGGGTAACACAGGCAAATAATATCTAAACACAAGTAAGGGAACGGACTTCACGCACGGAGCAAACGGCGGTGACGTAATGCAGTTACTGACCTCGGCAGGGAAGCAGCGGAAGCGCCATCTATCGGCACTTGCTCTGTTGTAGCAGACGCAGTAGGCCAGATACGGAAGTATAGTCCAATATCTGTCATGACCGTGCTTCATACGCTCGCACATTTGGTCTGTAACAGCAAACAACCCGACGACATCCTCTCCTTAAAATGGTTCATAGCTTCAAAAGACCTCCCTGCTGTAAAGATCATGCAAGTTGGTTGTCGGATGACTGGAGAAAAGTTTGCTGGTCTGACAAGTCTCGTTTTTACTAACCTCCGTGCAGAGTAGTCGTATTTGGCGCAAACAACATTGGGTACGCGATCCCTCCTGCACATTTATACGCAAATCCGCATCTATTGAACCTCTTCTAAAAAAGATAAAGCTGCAGGGAAAACCTTTCAAGATATTACCCGGAGCTTAAATATGCAGTTGGAACTTCTTTCCATCATTCATTCTATCTTTTGTCCGCATTTCTCCAGTTGTACAATGCTTTTGAGTATATTTATAAACAATAATGGCATCTAAGAGCAGTAAATTGTGTTGCTGAGTGATTTTAAGCACAAAACGTCTGTTATGAACTTCAGTGAGAAAGTACGTTTATTAGATGAACTTAGCTCTGAGATGTCTCTAGCATCCGTCTACCAAGAATTATGTGTGAATGAATCTGCTTTCTGGCCAGTCCGCTAAAACATGAGAGATATACGTAGTGCTTGGCGTGAATCAGCCCCAGAGTCTTCAAAAATCACATATATGGTTACTATCAAGCAAAGAAAGTATTAAAGGATATTTAAGTTTGTAAATTAATGAGTTGATGTGTGTTACCCTGTGGAAGTGTGATTGAGTACTCTCAGTGTCAGTTAATGGATGACTGAGTGGGAACAGAAAGACAAACAGTTTATTCGTACAAAACGTATTTCGGAAAAGTACTATCTGTTGCCATTTCCTGCTTATATACCTCTCAAGGTATTCTAGGTGGAATGTTATTTTCGTCAATGTGTTGCGATGGTACTGCCCTTCATTCCAGGAAATTTTCTTCAGCAATTAGTGATTTTCACTGCAAGGGAAGTTCCACAACGGAACTGACGTGACAATTCGTTTCTTTGTATTTTCTATTAAAAGTGTCTCAGCATATCCCATTGTCTTTCCAGTGGAATGTTTGAAAAAATATTTTATATCCTCGAAAACAGCAGTGCCATTAGGTTTTATGCAGTACTGCATCAAGGCAGTTTTCCTTTCACTTTTATTCCACTGGCTTTTCTTTTGTCTCGCTACGTATGGTGGTGTAACCATCTGATGACTTCTCCCTGATACGTCAACATGCCGACTCTGCAGGGATAAAAGGAACTCTAAAAATGTGTTAAAGTGAAAGCGTTGAAAGAGCAACTCTCCCAGGATCCTACGGTGTTTAGGATCATTCGGGGGACGGGTCAATGTACAATGAACCAGCGGGATCATGACTTTAAGACCCCATACTATTACGTGTGACGTGCCAATAGGCAGGGCATTCTGAATTACGACTGGCTTAAGTGCTTGCTCCTCATCGCGATATTTATACCCACCACTTGTCCTTTAGTCAGTCTAGGGTAAGAAGCAGGAACATTAAATTGCACTCTGGTTCTCATGGTTCTGGAAAAAATCCTGTATTCGCATGAGACATTTCACAAACATGAAATGAAACTATGAGCGTGATACCTTACAGTGAAATATGAGTATAATACAAAGCTGTAAACTTGGGCAGTGGCAACTGTGATGACTGGTACGAAGTCACCTTCTTTCCCTTGTCTTTCGTTTCTTTCTTCTGAAACTTCCACGAGCTCTTCCTGCCTCGCGAAGAACTGTTTTGTCATCTCGAATAGTGCATCATACAATAGTTCTTTGCACATAAAGTAGTTAGTTTTTTAAGGACGATCTAGGAAAAAGCAAGAAGGTTGTACAGATTTTCATAACCATAAAACATAAAAATGATGACCTTAAGTTAAACAGCATAAACGAAAACTTCAGAAACAAGATTAGAGAGGTGAAGCACTGCATTTCAATTCTAAAACACGAATGCAATTAGTCCCCTCAACTGTATATAATGCAAAATCTAAGTCAATATACCTATGTGGGTTTGATATTTCCTTTTTGAAGCTAAAATGTAGTATGAATGAATGCTCTTTGTTGAATCTATGATCCAATATTGTAATGTAAATTCAATGACTATAGTTGTGAAATCGGAAATTAGAAAATAACACCGCATAGATACCTTTCAAATAGAATAAAAACTTTTTTCTATTTAAAACCACATCGTAGCGTAATACAAGCATCATTTTTAGTATGTTTATTGTGTTGCAATAAGAATTTGGAAAAGTAAAACAAAGCGCTATGTGATATTCCTGAAAAACGTAATATTTTGATATATTTTATCCTACTGTCCATGCGAAAATATCATATTCCTGCATTTTGCAATTTATTACGAGTGATATTTCTTTGATAAGCTCAGTTCTTATTTATGTTAAGCATAACCAAATATTTATTATACCATGGTAAGAATTCAGAAGAAACTTAACTGGCATTTTAAACATTCACAGTTCATTATTTACAAGATGTAATTAATATATTTTAATCAATTGACATCAGTCGATTTTTAATTTGCAGAGAGACCGTAAATAAAAATTTCAGTAGGTTTACATTTTGTTCAACATCCATTCTGTGCGCTATTAAATTTGGTAGTCTGTCATTTATTTACCTTTTCAAGGAAGGGAGGGCATGTGTCTCTCTGAAAATGTCCCGTAGCGTAATGAATCGAATTTGAATGGATATTAATACAAAATGACTCATGTACCTGTGTTTTAACCTAAGGCAACAAACGCAAATCCGAGATGCGTGCACTTCGATTTGTTCCGAGAGTAGTTGTTCTGGCTCCCTTAGATTGATTTGGTTCAAAAAATATTTCCACTGAAATTAAAACACCTCGTACATGTAACTAAGCAAGATGGCTAGATTTCCTTTAAGATCTGTTATTTATTCTTTTTGTTCTAAACCTCGCAAACCTGTGAAGGTTTTGAATTGTGATCCATTGTTCGACGTGATGTTTCCCGGAGAAAAAATATTTATAAATTGGTTTTTGCATAAATGTAACTGAATTGTGTTACTTGCATTTGTTTTCACTGAATTTATCACCTACGTATCCAGAAATAGTTCAAAAGGACGGTAAGTCACACTATTCTTTTGCCAGGTTAACGCTGCATCGACATGGTTATATGAGGTGGAAGACACAGATGGCCTATATTTTGACAGTAGGTCAGAATTAGAAGAAAAATTTGTTAGTAAGAAATATTCAAACTTCGGTTTAATCGCATTGCGTATTTTTTCCCGTTCACAAGAATTCTCCGCAAGGACTCTGCCGTTTATCCTAACAAACCATGGCTTTGATGTCATAATCGTTTACAAGTTCGTTTCGTATATAGCAATTTTCACTTGCATTACGCGCTTTAAATACTTAAATTATGTGCTTTAAATACGGGAAGGAAAGTGATGGCGGTCAGTCAAAACAAAAAATTGAAAGAGTTTGAAACAGCAGCAGGTAGAATAGTAACTGGTGTTGCTTTCTGGCCAATGTAAAACTATCAATGAGCACATTGCTGAAGTCCTAAGAGCAAAAATGCTAAATTCTAAATATACGTTCCTATTTTTCTCACCATCTATTAGCATAGGTGTCACAAAAACTTTCCTCGACAATGTTCGTGAGAAAACAGTGCATGAATGTTTTAAATTATGATAGATTTGGGAAATTCTTTTACCTGTTGTTAACATGTGTTGACCAACGCCAACGAGACCACAGGTATGCATAACAATTGCCGTTTATCTAGTATAATTTTTTTTTCTTTCTTACTTGAAATTGATTTTAAGCTTTGCGAATTTGGTGTTATGCTATACCTATGTTCGTTCTCCTTCTCTCCAATCACCATCGAGAAACGCTATTTCGTCCGTAAGGTCAGGGGATACCTACGCTCCGGATGGTTACCACGATGACTCGCACTTGTACGGGGAATACCCGTCTTTTTTGGACAGCATAGTCATTACCCAGGTATTGCTGACTTACCGCCCTCTCTAGGTATTATGAGGCATGCAAGCATTTCAAATGATATGGATCTATCAAAAAAAAAAAGAGACACAGAAAAATAATGTTACGCGAGGAAAGTCAAACACCAAGACAACAATGAGGTAATTCCCAAACATTCGAACTGCTGACTTAATTTTCCGGCAGTATCCTTAAACTCTTCAGTACAGAGAGCTGGAGGGAAAGGTTGTGTCGAATAAGGACCTGCTGATAACTCTTACCCTTTTGCGGGTATCGTTACTCTGTGGCTCATAATGAGGACATCAATTCAAAATATCACGCTGCTTCCCTGTTAGGGGAATTTTTCTCCCTTACATTTAGTTTCAATTTTTTTCTCACGTGATTAGCAGTTAACGCTTCAGTAACCGACGCTTTGAGGTTACGCACTAAAAACCTTCGCCTGCTGTATGACGATTATAATTCATCCAACGGCAAAGGCAAGCTTTTCAAATGCTGGGTGTTCTACCTGTTGAGTTAACCTTTTACCAGACCTCATCTCTTTATATTTGCCATTAGGACCTACATAGTGCGCTCACTGAAAAATTTAAAACTAGTACAATTACCACAGTTAAGCGAGCGAAACTATCAGTAAAGTTTCGAAAGAAATGCAGCAGCTTTTTTCCTAAAATAAGGGCACCCATGTAGAGGGCGGCTGGACGTTCCGAAAGTTTGCAGGTTTTTTGAACAGAAATATGAAGTCCGCAGCATAAAACGATATCGGTTTCATGCATTTAGTGTGAATGAAAATGTGTGGAACTTGCTGTAATGGACATGTGTGCATACAAACATGTTTCAACGTACTAAATAAAAACAGAACTGTTCGTAAATATATATACGTTAGAATAATATGGTCGAAAAAATGTTATTCCTTTTATTTCCAGAGCGATTAGGTGAAAACATATAAAAAGGATTGGTTCGAAGAAGAAGTGAAGCCTTGATTAAATTAATAATAAGGATAAACTCGGAAACGTCTGACAGAAAAATGTTTTGAAAAATTGATCATCGATGGTGAGTAGAATATATGCTGTTAGCTAAATTGAAGGCGTGTAAGAAGAAACTAAATTTTAAAGCCGTAGCGCAGTATCAATTGGAACAAATTCCTAAGTATCCAAGCAGGAGGATACAAAACTTCATAGAATGTCACGAAGGTTCTACTTCTCTTTGAAAAACGTAATTGAAGTAGATGGAAGTAATTGGCAAATAATTTTTGGAAGCACATTTTTTCTTACTTTACGCCAAAGCACAAAAATGCTGGGTATAATATTAAAAGAAATTAAAAGGAAATTATTCTTTTAATTAAAAGGAAATCAACCGACAGAAGCCACCGCATGAAAAGCAAGGACACACCTAGTCAGAACAGAAATACAAAGTCATATGTGAAGACCAACGTTGCTATTAAGGCAATGCATTTAATCGGAAAAGATAGAGATACTTATTTGCAAGGATGTTGAGCATTTATATCACCGAACATCGAATGAGCCAACCTTTCGAGAGTAGTTTGCAGTTAAATTCCCTATAGTGACCAGAACCTCTGTTAGTACCTTGATTCATAGATATAATCTGTTGTTTTCAGAAACAGTGGCGATACTTTACCAAACATACTGAAAAACAGGGATATTCTATAGCAGAGGTATAACTTTGTGATAATGAACTTGAAAGCTCGCCACATCTGGACTGGCATGGGACAAAAATTCGATGCGGATAATTCTGGTCAGTGACATCCACACAAAACCTCATCCTCAGAGACAAAAGGGAGGATATATGTATCACACTAAAACACGTAGGGACAGGCCCACGGAACGATAATCAATGAACTTACTGCTTTCCAAAACTCATCTTTGCTGTATTTAAGGCCCAATAGAACTGATTTTTTATTGACTAAGCACTGTCGGAGAGTATTATAACTGAATGCTGCTATGAGATATTTGAAGCCACTGCCACTCAGGTAGCTAGAGCCATATATGCTATTGTATAGCATATATATGCAAATACAAGCAGGTTCATGCTACGCAGAATTTTCTTAAAATCAAACTGGCTCTACAAATGTTTTTATACCATGTACCGATTTAGATTTTCTAGATGTTCGAATTGCTTTTCTCACCTTCCCTCCCGTAAATTCGCACCTTGTTATACAACACGCTCAGACAATGCAGCCGCTTTGTATTTAACAGATAAAACAAATAATCTGTTTGTAACCCCGACTACCGAAGGGACATGGGGGATGCTCTCTCGGCCATCACAGTGTGATCTTCGCAAAAGACTTACTTATACGTGCCTCACAGCAGCAGGTGAATTTCTCATAATTTTTTCAAAAAGTAATATATTCCTGCATTCTTTTTCAATTTTTGCACAAATTTTATGAAAACGTTGATTGTGAGTTATTTAAAACCTGGCCATCTTTAACTCTTACGTGGAAGCTAGTTTTGTACTGGATAACAATAAAGTGTGCATAACATTATCAAAAACAGTTATTATATTAATAATTGATCTAAGCATGGATTCGGTTCTAAATCTTTTACAAAAGATTTCCTGAAACGCCTTCTGTAAAGTTCTATTTCATAAGCAGTACGTGTTGTACAGTATGTCCGTAATTCCAATTAGGTGTGGGAGTTGCAATAGTCCCATCACTTGTTCATTTGCCACAACTAAATCCCATTTTCATGACTCTTCCGATAGTGGAGGAGTTTAAAATGTTGGTAAAAAGGAGATGCCGAGAGAAATATCACATAGCGGCAGGTCGAAATTGGTTGGAACCGAAACTCTCAATAGAACATTGCACCAGGAGGAACATGCAACAGATGGAAGTCTTTTTTTTTTTCAAGTGCCTCAACTTTCTTACGCTCTTATATGCTCTCGTTTAGTAGACCATGACAGAAGTTACCATAGTTTCTGATCGGACCACTTGAGTGCTAGGAAAAGTTACGAGCTGTACCTCTGTGTGTTCTCTTCTGGTAATATTGGTTCACCTTAATTTTTCATGGTAACTATACCAGAAATAAGAACTGATAAGTGTAATTGTGATCACAATTGAGACTTCCGAATATTTTAAACGCTGGTGCCTTGACTTCAAAGATTAAGGCGCCTCATGGAACACACTACAGAGTGTGTTCCGCTGAGGATATCTGAAGTCCATGTTTTCCTCTCCCCCGAAGGCGAGGGGTCACAGAGATTAATGCTTAGCAAACATCATTGAACTCTCTCCGCCATTCAACATTTGGAACGGTTTTGAGGATAAAAACTGTGAATTTCCATTCACTCAAATTTCACCCCGCCTTTTCCTCGTATTTATGCTACACCACTACACCACTCACATTTTCTCTCTTTCACACAAAACGGCTCTCGGCATCCAATCCGTTTGGCTCCAAAAGCAGGCAGGCACTCCGGCATTTCCCGAAAACAAAATTCCAAAGTAAGAAGAAAGACACACACAGAAAAAAAATAAAAAACACTGAGGAGCAGGGAACACTGTTCCTTCTAACCTAGAACTAGGTATCTCAATTTAAATTTCAACTTAACTTCCTCAATTTAACAGTAAACTGCAATTCTCCGATCTACATTTACGTATCACTGAAAATAATTTTTAATTGTAAGTTTTCCGTCATAAGGTTTATGCAATAGATCTCTAAATTAATTGAAACACTATAATTTTAATATTTTAAATTCTACAGACAAGGATTAATTACAATACTAGTATAATATTTATGAACTTAGAAATAGAAGATTTACATGATTTATTTTAATTAAGTCAGTTAATTCACCACATTTATGCCCACAACATATTTCAAAGCTTAGGATTTATGACACGCATTCATTTTATGAACAAAGTATTAAAAGGGTCATTTCTTGTAGTTATATTTTATTTCAAGATTAAGATTAATAGCTGTAAACAAATATTCTTAAACGCAATTAATATTAATAGATAGTAGTGATGGGCATAATCGAGTAGAAATAATCAATTAATTCGATAATAAAAATATCTCGAAACATTCGATTACTCCAAATTCATTCGAATGAAAAACATCTCTCGAGAGAACTCTCGATGGCTCATACGCTGTCTCGTTCAAACGAGTGCATTCGAAAGGCGAAATCGCTCGTCTCTTCTCGAGGACATAGGTTCCGAGCGAAATCGCTCGTCTACCCGAAAACATCTCGAGAGGTACCGAGATCCGAGAGGTTCGGAAGTACTCGCTTTTCACGTGATTCAATTATCTCTCGCAAGAAGAATCACTTGGGTTCCTTCTAACTTCTTAAGTTAGGTTATGCTATTTGAAAACATTCAGGCGTCTTTAGCGTCATCCCGTCCAACGAAAGAAAGCTCTGGGCGTGTAGCATCAATTTCAAATCATTCGAATGGTTATTTGGAATGAATATCTCGATTTGTCAAACACATACGGCGGCTCTGAGTGCATCACGCCATCTACCGGTAAATTATAAAATTAGAAATCGTTCGAATGATTATTTCGAATGAATATCTCGGTTTGTCAGATCTCTTTATTGCAACCTTTCGATTCTTAAATTCAATCGATTATGCCCAACACTAATAGATAATGCTATAGTTTATACATAGCACTTGTGATTACTTATAGTTTATACATAGCGCTTGTGATTACTTATAGTTTATACATAGCGCTTGTGATTACTTATAGGCCGCCCCGGTGGCGCAGTGGTCTAAGTCGTTGGCCTCTGATCATTGTTCCGTAAGGGGCCCGGGTTCGAATCCCGGTGAGGCATGGATGTTGTGTTTGTCTTACGGCACTTTCTCTCTCCCTTCCCTGGAACCAGGGACCCTAAATTAGGGACGGGCGACTGTTTATAGCTCTTTGAGTTGCTCACGGTGGTCGTTAAACCTCCAATCACAAAAAAAAAAGCAATTACTTATAGTTTATACATAGCGCTTGTGATTACTTTAAGACTTTTTCAAAAGTACTAACTATTTGAAGGATAATGAGAAGCTCAAACTATATATTTTAAATATATTTTAAGAATAATAAAACGTAAGGTCACTAAGCCTTATTATAATATTTATCATTTGATACATACAAAGAACATGACACTGTAGTATTCCTCCTAAACTCTCATTCCTTACATTAATCCAAACTTATTGCAATACAAGAAAACTGGGTGAAAGTTCACGAAATTGTGCCTTATGTTACTAAACTTATAGATGGAAAAATGCTAATTTATCAAAGCAACAATTTTGAATAGTATTGATCGAATGGAAGACCATTAGATCATCCATTAATATAGGCACGATTTGAATGAAAACATTCGTTCGCACAGTTTCTTGAGCTGAAACGAAGTAAAAAAGAAGAAATTTCTACAATTCCCAAAAACTGCTCTGTAAAGTCAATCAAAACCAAGTAAAACTCATTTCGACCCAAACCATGAGTTGTGAGTTAAAAACTTTCGAACGCCTTTGTCCATTAGAAAGCCAATTTACTTGAAAATATCATAAAGAAAACTTCACATTAAAGTGCATATAACGTCAGGAATGGGCACTGTAGCACTAGAATGAAGTGATGTGAACAGAGAATAACACGGGAGCACTCCTTTGTAGAGTCGACTGAGAGTGTGTAGAAAACTTAATAAAATAATGACAACGGCAGGATTTTCGAAATGCAATCCAATCCTTGGATGCGCCATCATACAATGGGGGGACTATTGGTTTTATGGAGAGAATCCGTTGTTACCAATGAGGTATAAAATTTCATCCGGGGAGTAGCTGATTGTCGTAGGAGAACATGTGCACTTTGCAACATGGCACAGTTATCCATTTGGAGAACTGATGACAAATTTTGAGAAACATCTGTTTGCTTAGTGTTCTCTAGATCTGCCTGGTACAGTTCTGCGAACGCTTGTATCGTTGTAAATTTAGATCTTTCCCTACTTGTTCGCGCATTTGTGTCACACTGTAGGCAATAATGTGTTTTAATGTTTTATTCGTAAAATAAGTAACCTGTACCTTTTTTCCATATATTAATTGGCTATTATTCACATAATCGAACGATTGATAAAACTCCCTTCACTGGGCTTTAAGGCAGATTATAGCTTTTTGTTACTCTGAGGTTCTTTATTTATATGTTCATATTTTACCGAAAATGTACTGAAGGAATAGTGTTGCGTTTTCTCAGCCCACAGCAATGCACTTGGTAGTATAATTCCAAATTCTATTGGCATGCATCCACACAGATGTCCCTATTACAACATAAACCCCAAACGGTGTTCATTACTAGGTACACATAAGACGTTTCGGTCAAAAATCATCCATCAGCTGTTAAAGGTGAAAATTCTTCACTATTTGTTGTTAAAAATTAAACTAAATGTATTTACATAAATTAATGCAATACATTAGTAATTTGAAACGAATTTATAAAATTGATATTTTCCAATGTTTTGATATTTTTCCTAATTTGCAGGCGTTATTTTTCAGCACATTATACAACAATTGTAATAAGAGGCCATGCTTACTCGCAATTTTTGGAAGTACTTTTTTTTATGGTTCTCGCAAATAGAGTTATATTTCATAAGCTTGACTAAAAAATGTTTGTCAGTATTCCGGCATATTTAAAAACACTTTGTATGTTTCTTCATTCTTGATGTTGAGTCGCATGAGGGCAAAAATACTTCAGTTATTCGAATTGTTTGATCAGATCTTTTCCGAAATTCTCCCAAAATTATTTTCCTGTAAAATCAATTTTGTTTACAAGGACAGATTTTGGGGTATTGTAGATAACAACCATTTTATCTAAGGTTTCAAACGCTGAAAGAATTCCTTATCACGCTTATCACACAACAGATTTCATTATCTATGTTGGAAGAAAGCCAACGTTCTTGTTACACCCTACTCTAAAGCTTTAATTTTCCTAATGGAAATCCTGTTTATTTACAAATATGATGAAGTAAGTTGCAATGATGATACTCCTTGTCACATGCCTTTGCGTTCGATTGATACAATTTGACACATAGAGACTTATACAATTGTTTCCCTTCATACATAAAATTTAAATATATTCCTTGACATGTACTATATATATCGATTGTCATCACATCTTTCCATTAGATGCGATGTTCTTCACGCGCATGTGACGCTATCATAAAATTACTTCTTATTATTGTATTTAAATATCATACTCAGCTCCAATTTGCTACTAACATTTGAAGATGGGTTCGTTGTGGACCTGTAAGGTCTAATGTATACTTTATATATTAATATTAACCTTCATCACATCAAATTAATTTGACCTGCCAATTGTTTTATTTGAATCCAATAAGATCGTGTTGAGACGGCAGAGATCTACATAGAAAGTGGACAGTAAATGTTTCGAATCTTGTACTTATACAAAAGACATATGCATCACGTGTATTTGAAGCAAAGGAATATCATCCAAATCCGCTGTACAACTGTCCTGGACCTCCGAAACGGTATTGAAGAACCTCGGAATGTTTGTCGAAATATTTTGAGGCCTAATGATATAATATATATTTGAATAATTCAAACAATGTTATGACAGCTGTTTCGCAGACTACTGATTAATCAATCAGTAGTTGATAATCAGCTTTGATCAGAATCAGGGCTCAAAAAATGAATTTGAAAATGGAAATTGAGTGTAATTTTGAATGCACAAAGCTGGATATCCGTCTTTAATGGTCAGTGCATCTCGACACCTGCAGTGTTCCCAATACGCCCAATCAACAAATATTTTCGGAGCTCTGTGAAACCAGCGTTGAGGACCACATCTTCGATGAAAACAAGTAGCTAATCAGTCATCTATCGTTTGCATGGCTCCCCATTTGCTTGATGGAAGTAAACCATACTAAAAAATTATCAATAAAATGAAAAACAGTATGCTGAGTGAATATTAGAGCATCTGTAGAGATGCGTGAATTTTTTTTTTTTTGATTGGAGGTATAACGACCACCGTGAGCAACTCAATGGCTATAAGCAGTCGCCCGTCCCTAATTTAGGGTCACTGGTTCCAATGACGGGAGAGATCCAGCGCCGTGAGACAAACACAAATGCCTCACCGAGATTCGAAACAGGACCAAACTCGGACAAATGATCAGAAGCAATCGCTTAGACCACTGCTCCAGCAGAGCGGCCCAACATAAACTAAGCACGCCATTCGCAAACACACGTCATTCTTATGCATATCTGATCAAGAAATTTGATGCTTTTCAAGATTCATGAGCTTCGGGAGGAAAATTAAAAGAACAGAAATACCAGCTCTTGGTTGACTAATTATCTGATTCTGGTAGATATCATGGTCCAGAAAACTGTTTAACTGTTTACAGTTCGCCTTTTTTCTTTATATGACATCCGAAAGGAATAAGTTTGGTGTTTCACATTTCTTGCCGTCTCGCTGAGGTATTGATGGTATAAACGAATACCGCTGGGACGTTTAGTTTCGCCTGTGTTTGCAAAGCTGACGTCTTGAAATGAACGACAGTATCTTTGTTTACTGTTTTGCGACAACGAGATCGGAGGTACCTGGCAAATTTGGAAGAAAGTTCATCTACCTTCGCTTCATACCGTGGTGTTTGTTGCTCGAGAATAGCATTTGGCCCAGGAGAAGAAGGAACATCGATTAATAAATTGATGTTGTGGAATCATGAATTTTGTAGATTTTATCAGCAACAGTGGTCTAAATGTAGCAGTTTATCGCCGCCGACTAACGATTTGCTGCATTATCGTAAGCAGGCAACGTAATTAGAAATATTGAGAAGTTATCATATATTGTATTTATGGATAATCTCCCCCCCCCCTCTCTGAATTAACGTATCAATTGGACGAGAACAGCCAAGCTCCAGTACCTGAAATAGAACTTGAATACGCTTCTTTGGGACACAGAAACCTGTTTCAAATACCTTCTGTCATTTTTTCCACAGTTGTCTCAATCTGACAAGTCCTAGTAAAATTTGAATCTATATGTACGTATTCGATAAGTAAACTGCGATTCCGCATGAGCAAAGTGTTATCCCGAGTCCGTGTTCTAAAATAGAACCCACAGCAAATATCCTTTAAATGCAGCAATCACCAGAGCAAATGATACACAGCATCATGAATAATGAGGGCGAAATGACCTAATAGAATCAAATACTCTCATTTCGAATGGAACACAGAAACCTCCGGTGTCTAGGCCTGCTAATATAGCTAGTTGTTTGCGAATATTAAATTATTTGAAACATGAAATTGGACAATAAATACGTGACATTTGATATATACATTTTATCATATATTTACTTCCAATATCTGGTTATATTTACGCAAGAACTATTACAGCGGTATTTTAATTTACGACGCCTTACACCAGAGTTTTTAACCTTTAATCTTGTACTTAGAAACAGCTGATAACTAAGACTATAGTTTATTATATTGCTTAGGATAATTCGAAAATGTAAAGTTTTGGCTTGTTTCCCTTTAAATCCGATTGTTCATTTCTCGTACCTAAGCCGATAGAATTTTACAAACTAGCCTCCTACGTGCCTTCTAATAAATTTCTGTAACCTCTAAACACTGTAGTTAGGTTATTTTGGGTAGAAAGGGAAGAACTCCAAAATGTATTTAGAGTTGCAGTCATCGAAATCATCATCATCATCATCATCATTGTCAACCATTATCATCCACTGCTGGCCGAAGGTCTCCCCAAGTTTCCTCCACAACGGTCTGTCTTGTGCCAGTCTCTCCATGTCACTCCCGCATACTTTCTAATTTCATCCACCCATCTTCCATGTGGTCTTCTTCTGGGTCTTTTCCTGTCCCTTGGAATCCAATCTAAAATTTCGGCTGTCCATCGATGGTCTGTTCTTCTGGCAGTATGTCCAGCCCATTGCCATTTCAGGGATTTAACTCTGATCATGATGTCTTCCACTCTTGTCATTTTCCGGATCCACGTGTTCCTCTTCTTATCTCTCCTGGTTACACCAAGCATGCACCTCTCCATGCTTCCTTTAAGTTGTTTGCAGCCTTTGTAAGTCTCTTTTAGCTAAGGTCCACGTCTCTGCACCATACGTAAGCACTGGAAGGATGCATTGATCAAACACTTTTCTTTTAAGACATAATGGCATATTGCTCTTGAAAATTATGCTGTTTCTTCCAAAAGCTCTCCAGGCAAGTTTTGTACGCCGATTAATTTCTTCACCAATGTGACCCTCACTTGATATCTGCTGTCCAAGATAAACGTACGTGTCTGTTATCTCCAGCTTTTCTCCATCAATCGATAAATCTTCATTTCTTGTAAAAGCATTGTACATCACTTTTGTCTTCTGAAAGTTCATTTTTAATCCCACTTCTTTACTCTTGTCAGCAAGTTCCTGGATCATACTCTGTAGCTCTGATGGGGTAGTTGCAAAAGTGATTACGTCATCAGCAAAACGAAGGTGGGTTAGATAATCTCCATTAATCTTTATCCCTTTGTTTTCCCAGTTCAGTGATTGAAAGACATTTTCCAATGTGGCATTAAAGAGCTTCGGAGATATGGTGTCACCTTGTCTCACTCCTTTTCCAATTTTTATGTGTGTTGTATTTTCAAACAGCCGAATCTTTGCACTTGCATTTTCATAGATGTTATTAATAATATTAATGTATGCATCTTCAATACCGCAGGATTTCAGAGCCATTGCAACTGCTGATGGTTTCACCGAATCAAAGGCTTTTTCATAATCGATAAAAGCCATGCACAATGGAAGTTCATATTCCCTCGCTCTTTCAATTAGTTCTCTCAGTACGTGGATATGATCTATTGTGCTGTAGCCACTCCTGAATCCAGCTTGTTCTCTCGGTTGAGCCATGTCCAGTGTCACCTTAAAGCGGTGTGAAAGAACTTTAGTGAAGATTTTATAAACCACTGATAGGAGGCTGATAGGTCTGTAGTTACTGAGATCCTCAATGTCACCTTTTTTATGTAGCAAGATCATTGTAGCGTTGTTCCAATCCTCAGGAATTTTCCCTTCATTAAGGCATCGAGTGAAAATTTGGGCGAGTACTGTTTCGATTTCTCCACTTGCTTCTTGTATGATGTCTACAGTAATTCCATCTTCTCCTGGAGCTTTCCCCCGCTTCATGCTCTTGATTGCATGTGTAACTTCTGCTGGAAGGACTGGAAGAACTCTGGTACTGGTACCTTTCATGATGTCTGGAGTACATGTATCATCCCTTTCATATAATTTGGAGTAGAAATCTTTCACTCTTGTCAAAATTTCGCCTCTATTTCTTGTTACAGAACCATCTTCTTTTCTCAGTGCCATAATCTGTTTTCTTTCCTTACTGAGATGTCCCTTTGCTTTCTTTAGGCTTTGGTTGTTTTCAATTGCTTTCCTCACTAGTTCAAAGTTGAATTTCTTTACGTCTTCAGTGATCCTTTTTCGTACTGTCTTGCATAGCTCTATATATTCCACTTTGGAAGTCACATCATCTTTAGTTGTCCTCATCACTCTTCTTTTTGCATCAACATTTTGGTTTTTCCTGATAATTTGTTCACATGCAATTTGTTCTTAGACCCAGCTAATTTTGTTGCTGTTTCCATGTTTTTTAATTTTTTTGTTGTTTCCATGTTTCGATCTTATGGAAACATCGAAATAATATATATATATATTTACTTTTTAAAGTAAATAACTGAAATTGGTAGTATACTATATAAATATGAAAATATTAATATCAATTGCGTTAGTTAAAAACTGAAAATCAGATCTTCATAAATAATTTTGCATCACCAAGTGTAAGGTTTTTAAAAACACCCCACAGTGGATGGCCTTTTTTAATACTAATATACACTCAGGTTTTCATAATAAACTCACTGACAATGAAATTTCTTCATCTCGAAGAAAACATGCTACAACCCTGAAACTTTGCAAATAGCTGGAGTGCGTGCTGGTGTGTAAATTATCCAAGGTTGGTGTGAGTGCGCATCACCGCACACCCTGTGGAGACGCGACAAGTACGAACGGGCAGCCACATAAAAGGGCTTGTAATCGATGCACCATGAACGCGAAAAGCACCTGCCAAAGCAAGCAAGAATACAGAGTGACAAGAGAGCCGGGTAGACGCCAGATACGTCGATTTAAGCAACTTACAGACTTTGCTAGAGGCCGGATCATCGGGCTGAAAACCGTAGTAAGGGCTGCTGGAAGTACAGCCCGCCACGTGGATCATTCTGACCATACCGTCCGACTGTATTCGGAGCAGATGACACGTGACGGCACTGCGACACAGAGGATAGGCTCCGGACAGCACAGGATGACAACCGGTAGAGGGGTTCAAGGGATCGTGCGCTAAGTAAGAACAGACCTCACGGGGACCCGGTGCACTACACAGGAAGATGTAGCGACTCCCGTGTGCCGATGAACCATTTACCGACGACTCGCGATAGAATTTAGCCACAGGGCGTCCTTGTGTCCATGGTAACATTAGGATCACGATGGTTAAACTAGGCCTAAGATGTTTTTTTCATTTTAATTAAAGGTTTAACGACCACCATGAGCAACTCAGTAGGCTATGAGCAGTCTCCCGTCCCTAATGTAGGGCCACTGGTTCCAGCCAAGGGAGAAGGCCAGTGCCGTAAGACAAACACAACAACCAAGCCTCACCGGGATTCGAACCCGGACCCTTTCTCGTAAGAATGGTTATAAGTCAGTGCTTTGACCACAGCGTCACCGGGCTGACCTAGAATGATTGAAGTAAGATCGTATGGTCCGATGGATCTGGTTTCTTGCTGTACTTTGTGTACGAGCAAGTACGTCTGTTTCGATTACACGGGAAGTGCTGTCATTAGTATACACCGTGAGACGAAAACAAGACGGTGGAAGAAACGTAATGCTTAGGGCAATGTTGTTTTGGGGAACCCTAGGTTCAGTCATTAAGTGAAAGGAATTATGACGTCTACCGCCTACCTAAACATCAATGACGACCACGTACATTGTTTCTTGCCAACGGCATTTCCATGTAGTAGTGCCTTCATTCAGAAAAATCCTGTGCAGTGTCACACGGTCAGGTTTGAGAGAAATTTGTTCACGGAACACGAGGAAGACACCCAGGTATTGCCCTAAATTTCTACTTTCCCTGAAAGCAATGCAATCGAATATGAGTGGTTTGTGTTGGAACAGCAAATACGAGCTGTGGAACGAACAAGACTCAAAGAATCTGCTGACAACACATATTTACCAGATACTACAAGATACATTTGAAAACAATCAGTGTTGTAATACAGCCACACACACCTATATTTCGCTTCGAAATCCACGGGAACCTAACTTGGATGAATTTCCAGACTTGTTTTGTGTAGTTCGGAGAAGCATCTCATACTTTCATTGAGTAAATAAAAACGTATGACTTTTTCCCGCAATTCCACTGAAATAAGTAGTGAAATGATAAACCTACAAAGGAAATATCACAGTGAAATAAAATTTCACTTAGCATGAATATTGGGGTAAATCAATCACTTCTTTTTCTGATTTCGACATGTAATACATATCAAACTTATTTACAATAAAAGTAAGAGTGAGAAAAGTTGGGTTGGGGAACACTGTCCGCCGACAGGGAACACCATGACTGACTCAGCTAATCATTTTCGTGTGGGCATTAAATCCAAAGAGAAAGATTTAGACTCCATCGACTAACAAATGATCAGCCTCCCGGAAGAATTACGGCAACGGTATGATTTAGTGAAAGTCTCGCGACTTCGGTAGAAACAATTATACGTACTTAGAATAGTTGTCTAACTTATATAATCTTACAAGTTATAAATTTTATTTTTCTCAGAAATTATTTACAGGATGCACTTATACAAGTGAGAAGTTGCACATCACTTTTATTTATTTATCCTGTTAAAAGAAATACCCAACAATACACAAATTGTGTTAATCTTTACAAAAATAACATTAAATATCCTACGCCCGTTACGTCAATGTATCATCACATAACAACAACTTTAAAGAATTAATTTAACTGCGGAATGAGTTTGACTTTCAAAGGGGCTCATGACAGCCCACCTAAGTGCAATGGTTGACCTCTGCCAGGAGGAACCATCGTAATGATCATCGAATCTTCTGTGCAGAATAATCTTTAAAAATAAATATTGTTAGTTATTTTATGTATTTAATTTTTGTTATAATATAGTGATCTGGATCACAGTAGTAAGTAATCATTGTTAAAAGTACAAAAATATACGTCTTTATTCTTCAACACAGAATCAAAGTAATTTAATTAATTGACCATCGGTATGGCCTAAATTCCTAATGGCTGGCTTCGTACCTGAGTGGTATGCGACAGTTGTGTTCCTGAATTTGCACTGCCGCCGATCCACTTCGGATTCTTTGAATCCCTTCTCCACGGTACCCAAAGCAAATGCGTGGATGGCCCGATAATATTGGGTTTAGATGTCTACACCGTTACAACGGATGTCCTGGTCATCTGTACCTTCCCCATCTGCTTATAAAATACCTTCTCTATCACGACTCAATTTTCATCACTTCTGGCTAAAAAGGGATTGAGTCTACTGCGATGTTCGAAGAACCACTTGTGTGTGGAAACTCCTGAAAGCAACAATTATGAAAAAGGTATTGCGCTGCAAATTTCAGTACCGCGGTAGAGTTCATGCATTCTGAGATGTTAGTTTTCACAGTTTTGCGACATAATATGAACGTGATTGTATATTTAAAATAATGGATTTTTCCTAGTTTAGTGCTGTTCCGACGCAAACTGATATTCATTCGTGTGATATATAGAAGTTGGAAATTATTTTGTAAGAATCGTATCACAAGAAGACAGGAGCCCTGCAAGAGAATCTAATGGGTATTAACTATTAATGTATCTTCCCTTTGTAGCCCTGCGTAACTCCCTGATGTATAAGCGTTCTAAAACTACGTTTCAAAAGTCGAGCAGGGTTCCTAGCTAAAAGTAGAAGTTGCTAAACGTCGTACCATGAAGAATAGTTATGAAGGACTACAACAAGCATTTGTAGCCAATGGTGTACAGTGTAGTACGATAACAAAGTGGGTGGTAGCCTTAAAAAAAGCGGAGAAATGTCTCAGATGATACTGAACGCGGACATCCAAGTTGGTAAATCTCTATCAAAACCAAAAGAATGTATTCATTGGATTTCTTATTAAACATCCATTGCTTCTTTTGGAAATTTGTGTTTGTTTCAGTAATCCTTTATAAACAAAATACACAAGTATTTCAAAGAAAACTGATTTTATTAAATCTTATGTATTATTCCAAACAGGGGAAAATTATTAAAAATAGTCAATTATCATTTGTAGACATCGATCACATTTAGAAAAACATTGTTCATTCAAAGTCATCTACTTCTCTGAGTTCATAAATTATCTGAGAAAGTATTGAATTTACTTATCATATCTTACATTTCTATGCCTAATATTTCACAGTTCAAATAGAAATCACTCGCCACTGTATTGTACATATCCTTTCTTTCATCACGAGAACTTTCTGTTAAATTCTGCACTTAATGTGTTTTCAGGATATTGTACAATAAATGATTCAAGCCACTGTGATCACAGGGAGTAATACAGTCTTTGATTTCCTCCCCAGTTAATTCGTTAAACATAGCTCTTAGCGGAAATTTAATTTTAAAAATTGAATATGACGCATTTTGTAGCTTTGTGCTTGATCCGATACAGAAATTTCCACTGCTGATAGTTGAGTTTCACATTCCCCTGGCAACATTTTCCACTTTTCGTTGTGGTGTTTTTTTTTGTAGTTGTACATTTCGAAAAGCGGGAAAAACAGAGATCACTAGCTCCCCGCCAAAATACAGACCACGAATTCGAGGGCTATCCGAATGAAAATATTGCTCTATTATATCGAGCATTCTGTACATACGTATCCATTCTTCCTGTAATAAAGAAATTCCCCCTTCTGCTGGACGCCACTCTTCACCGTGCACAGTAAAACTACGATATGTATTAACTTGAACTTCGTCATGAATCGTTTCAATACTGATGAAAATGCCACCGCCCAAATACCAGCAGCTTTTGGGCTATAAAAAAACAAACATAAAACTTAAAAAAAACTCATTAGAATTTTTGTAAAGAACATGCTTTTTTTTTAATTGCAATTACTTTTAACATTACGCCGCCATACAATATACTTTAAAGTATACAACAAGAACAATTATTATACCACATTTTTTTTGAAGCATACAAAAATTAGACAGTTGGGGTTGAACTCCACGAAGGGGTTATCATTGATGATGGTAAGACTCACAATCGGTCATTTAGATCCGCCAAAATAGTAGACAGCAGAGAGTCAGAATTCCGTCCAGCTTCGGAACCATGGTTTTCTACCTCAGTGCCCGAATTGAGGTCGATAATCTCAGGGTCGGAGTCCGGTTGCATAATTTCCGACTCCGAAATTAAATCCACTGTCCCAGGTTCGGAATATGTCAGATTTATCTTCTCTGGCTTCGAAATCAAATCTATTACATCGGGTTCACAGGTTATATCAATTTATATTGGGATAGATTGAAATGATTCACCATCTAGTTCAGCCGGATTTACATTGTTTTGTGAGGTAATTGGCAACGCCATTACCCATTTTAGAACATATGTTCTTCGATTTTCTAGAAATATTCCCTAACAACCTTGGGGAGAAATAAAACAAGGACGATGCTTAAAAACAAAGTTCTGGTACTTTAGAAATACTAGAAGTACAGTTTTATTTAATATTGCAGAAAACTCAGTAATTAAATGTGAATGAACCAAATGCTTTAAAAAAAAAAACTTACAAAAACACAGTGGTAGTCACAGAAACTTTATTACTTCTCATACCTATATGGGAAAGGCACATATGAATGATCACTTAATATTCTGTTTTCAAATACCGTTTTTAATCCTTTTTCGGAAGGTATATTTGTTAAAGTTCCTAAAAACTTGTTTCTGACATTATTAAATGGTTTTAGAATTTAATTTCCGGGCCATCTTTGTTCATAATCATGCTTTTTAATAAGCCAACAGTGAACTTTTTCTTGTAGGCCCAGTTCAAGGTTATTCCCTTGCAACGCTGAATAGTTTCACCGTTTGGAAGTCTCAGGTTGTATACTTTGGGCCCCGTTGAAACAAATTCTTCTATAGAAATTCCTTCCAAGTATTTGTTGGAGATTTCGTCCACTAACTCGCCAAGGTAATTTCGGCATGCAGGATGATATTTGTCATCAGGCTTTGATATATAGATGACAGAGTCCGTGTCCATATATAATACACGGGTCTGCAGAGCTTCAAATATAGTGTACAATTTAAGGCGAGCAGTTGATTTGACAAAGGATGCTATTACGTAATTGCCTTTTTTATCATCAGGAAGAAACGTTTTTATATATTTAAAAACCACCATCATGTTTTCTTCACTGACTTAACATATGTCAGTGACTTCCTTTGTTTTGTCGTTCAATATTTCAAGATAATGCATTTTATTGTCAAATATTACATTCTGTGGCTCATCGAGATTTTGCGCGAACTTACCCCACAAGGAATTTAAAGCAAGTTTCACCGTTAGCCTCCTAACTGAATTAGTCGAAACTTCATGGGGAGCAATTCTTACACCTTCTGCAGTGAAAAAATCATCACATAACTTTCTTTTTTCTTCGTCAGAAGAAATATTTTGGGGATATCCTGAATATTTTTGCTTTGCTGCTAAAAAACGTGTCTATATATTCAGAAATAATTCCTTTATCCTTTTACATATTGGGATGACTCTTCATAGTGCCAGACATCATGGAACGCAATGATTTTGTATCCCATGGCCACAGCCTTGTAAAACACGTTACTGGGCCAAGATCCTATGATGAAACGTTCTTTGTCAACATGGCAACACACATCACGATTAAGATCTTTACCACAATGAGGACATAGAGTGAAAATCAGTCTTCCTTGAATTTTTAATGGAAGGACAGGGAAAAACAATTTCTTTGGTGGCAGTACAGTTGCTTTTATGATGCCAAAATAGGCTTCGGGGTCGTGACAGAAATTTTCTGTGATTCTTCGGGGATGACCTATAGGAAATCTGCCGTACTTGCAGACAAATGGGTAGAGACTACAGAAATCCACATATTTTATAGTTTTCCCTTCATCGGCGTTAGCGTAAAGAGTAATGGTTTCTGTTCTTCCTCCATATAAAAACTCTCGGGGTTCTATACAGATCCTCTCAGGCAATGAGTTTAATATGGATGATACCAAGATATCACCTTTAATCATACGATCGAATTCATGCTCCCACATGATTTTCAGCTGAAAACTAAGCATAGTAGCTAACAGATAGCTCTCTTTATCAATGTCTCGGAACCTCACTTGCCTCATCGGGACTTTAAAAAATGGGTGTACACTGTTTCTGTCGGGATAGCATTAGAACATCCATGGAAAAAACACCCGTTAAACTCATAAATAGTACTGGTATTATGACAAATACCATCTAATTTGTATGATCCAATTTTATGCTCTCCAGATGCTGACTGTATATTCTCTCCGGTGGTTTCTTCGATGTACTTCAACAATGTCCTACATTTCCTACTAGATACGACACATGAGGAGTATCCTAGGGCAGGAACAACGCCTATCGTTTTCGATTTTTAGAAATTTGATTGAAAGACACGGAGACAAGCGCCTGCAATGGTGAAGTCTTCCTCAAAGGGGTTTATACCGGTGAAGGTCAAAAATTCCGTACAAAACGTTTCGGCTCCTATGAGGAGAACTCTTACATCATCTGTGCAATAGCTCATCGTCTCCTGATACAAATTGTATTATTTTATTTTTGCGTTTTCATCATACCATGAGTTAAATTCTTTGATCTCTTTTGTTGTGAGGTTTTCAGGTACAAAAACCTCTTTTGATGGAATGGGGCCGATGTAATCGAGATTTTCCGCAGCTGCAAATTTATAAGGGAAAAATCCTTTTTTCACATTTTCAATGCCAAATGTTGAAGGAAACTGCCTCAGAGAACAAGGGATGAAGGACAGAGTGTCAATGAACCTAATTTTTAAAGCCGAAAGAAAAATATTCATCACCTTCCCACCCTGAAAGACTATCTCTGGTTTCAAACTCTTTTTGTAAAGAGCGTTAAGGATGGGCATACCATCGAATCCCTTCAGATTATGTGCTAAAACTCTCATGTGTCGAAATCGGGGTCTGATGTACTTCTGACGTCAACGGAACCGTTGTTATACACTTCTGTACCTAGCAGAAAATAAACGAAGCGTCAACATTTTGAAAGGTGACAAATTTCCAATTGCCTTCTTCGAGAAAAGCGGCTATCAATAATACCGGGGTCAAAAATACCTTTGCGGCCCTCCACTGTTTCAATATCAAACTACATGTAAGAAATACCTCCCTTTTTCTCTTTCTTGGGGCCCTCGACAAACAGGTCAGTATTTAGCTGGCATACGTGGTAGTCTCAGGATGGATTAAAATGTGATAAACATTTTATACATCTATGATGTGTATTACAAGTACTGTTTGCTTTATGGGTATCTAAGCATATTTGACCCCGAAAATAATTCGAACAATCTGGACATATGACGTAATCACCTGATTGGGGGCAATTTTTTCCTTTACACGAAAGGCACATGTTTGTGCATACATGAATATTCGAATTATAAATAAATTTTAGACAATCAGTACACTAAGATTTGCCACTGAAATACCCAACAGGATTAGAAATTACGTCAAAATGCTCGTTGTTTAGAAGAAGGAATAACTTAATTTCAGCATCTGGACCCTTAAAAACGACGGAAAAGTCATCCTCAACAGAATACACAATAATTTGATATTTTGAGGAGAGGTACTCCTGGAACTTTTGAAGTTCGGGGATACCACAACTTCCTTCAGGTAGTCCCGCGGTAGTGTTTAGCAGCCGTGCAAGGTTAAGTTGGCGAACTTTCGCAGGATTTTGCAGGGCTTTTAACTCCGATTCCAAAATTTCCCAAATAATTTTTCTGCGCAAGTCCACGGGCCACAACAAGCGGACTGGCTAAACATAGGTTATCATGATTAGAAATGGTTATAAGAGCATTTTTTGTTTTATTATATAACTTCAAATCAGCAATTTTTCATTTTCTTGGCCCCTCTGTTCTTGCTCCTCCAACTCTCTTTATATTCATAAATACTAAATCAAATTCAAGTTCTCCATTGGTCAGAATTTCAGTGTTTGATTGAATGACTTTTTCTAGAGCCTTAAAAAATCGTTCCACCGTTAACTGGCTAACCTCGATGAGTGGTAAGTTCACGGGATTATCGAAGTATCTCGACCGCATGACTAGTCGAACATGGGAATATGGAGTACTTCGTGTAAACTCTTCAAAGGCCGCGGTGAGTACTTGGAGGAGATAAGGCATAAAATCTTCTATGTGTCTGGTATCTATTCTGAGAGTGTAAGTAGTGAACTGTGTACGGTATCTCCTGCTCAGTCGGGTCAATCTGCGAAGAATACTATAACCGCATGACCACTGTCCGTTACAGGTGGATTAATTTTTTCATCCTCGATAGGCGCCGGAACAATCACGGGTCCTCCCATCGAGGGTCCTGGTTCCCCAGCCGACTGAAGATTCAAATGATTTTGGGGTGCTAATGGAACTTCGTTGTAACCATTAGTGCTTCCTCCCCCAGCTGCCATCTTGTTATATTCATTATTGAAATCCTGGGCGTGTGGGGATAGGTCGTCCCATGCGGCGGTAATTCTTCTGACGCTGGTGCTACGGCATCGTGTCCAGCGAATGCATCCATATCGTCCCAGGAGTCATCAGTCTAGAAAATTTTGAACAATTCCTCAGTTTTTTTTTTAAATAAAAAAAAACCGGATGGCTGACTAAGCATATTTCTGGAGTCTCCTTCGTTCTTTACCGAATAAACATTTGTAGCAAAAACGCTCATACAGCCCCATATGATAGATTTATGTAGAGTATTTTAGGAAGGAACTGTATGGACCGCCAGGTCTTAAACAACCCTTAGAAGTAGGAAGCAAGAAGAATAAGGATAGAGTTCCCGACAGGAAAACCACACGAAGAGAGGAAGAAAGCCGGCGTTATTTATAGCGCGGACAACCACTTATGGAATAATGTTACGTGGTTAATACCTACCCCCCCCCCCCCATGGAAAAATGTTCTAACCTTCAGTGATCATTCCGCCAGCGTAACTCGAAGGTAAACTTGAAAAATATACCGAGTATTGCCATCGAATGTAACACTACAAATAATGATACTCCTTTCAAGAAAACATTTCAAAAACAGAAATGTGACATAGTTATGGTAATTATTCTGTCAATGACTTCGGTAAAAACAAATTTTGATCTATACCATTTGTTAAATTCTGCTCTATAGCATTTGTTAAATTTTGTTACATACCATTTGCTAAATTTTCTACTGCATCAAACGACTTATAATTACAAACCAAAATTTTGAGGACAAAAACTTTAGAATCACCATAGACAACGTTAATACGCGCAAGGTGTTTACGTAAAGTAAATTTTCAGCTAACACAATTATAAAGACATGACTAGACATTTTCGTAATTTAGTTTTAGAAACATTAATCTGCTAACATGGCGCCCTCACACTAAGAAAACAGCACGTGCTAAAAATAAAAAAAAACAATAAAAATACGTGCCACCTGTTTACGCGAAGTTAATTTCAGCTAAAGACATGTTAAAGCTTCAAGCAAAGATCATTTTTTGTAAATTACAAGAATAAAGTACTATATGTATCCCGGAAAATACATGGGAATCCTCGAAGAAAATGGCAATACTTGCCACGTGTTTACGCGAAGTCAATTTCAGCAAAGACATCCCTGAAAATATACAGGAATCCTCTTAGACAATGAAAATACGGGCCACGTCTTTACGTGAAGTTAATTTTCAACTAATACAATGATAAAGACATGACTAGACATTTTCGTAATTGACTTTTAGAAACATTAATCTGCTAACATGGCACCCTCACACCACTAAGAAAACAGCACGTGCTAAAAATGAACACTTCAAAAAAAATGAAATGAAGTTACACATACCTCCTTATCATCAGTGGTAGAAGAACTTGAGGCCTCCATGCTATCCAAATGTTGTATATCACCCAAACGTATAACACACGTCTTTTTGTCGCTTCCAGACCTCCTTCTAAGAATACAGAAGGATTAGATTAGATGATATACAGAGGATTTTAGGAAGGGAGTGTCTGACCCCAGGTCTTAAACAACCTTTAGAAATATTAGGAAGCCAGGAGATTTGGGCTAAAGTGCCCAATAGGAAAGTGACACGGAAGCGAAGTAGAAAAAGGAAGGAAGACGCTCTTATTTATTACCGGGGGGCCAGTACCCGGGGTCCGATGGCTTAACGTGTCCATCCGACGCACGGCGGATATTTAGTGGATCGAGCGTTCGTACCTTCTAGGATCGAACCTGAGGTCCTTTACGTGGCAGTCACGAACGTTGCCAACTAGGCCACCCACGGTCCACAATTCAGACAATGCAGAAGGTTTTAATATTTGATCTTATAGTTCAAAACTTCAACCCTGCACGAGCTACCATACACTCCGAAGCAAAAAACGTCTCCCCTTTTATACCTGAAAACAGACACATGGCCGGAAGTGTTGCCACCGAAAAAGGTTACCACCCCTTTGGAAAATTAATTTCAAAAAGTGCCGACAGATGGCGCAGAAAATTTTCGCGAACCACCACCAGAGGGCGCGGCCATTGTCTTCCTCCCTCGCGCCGAGAGGCAAGTGGAAGTGACGCGCCACTTCCCCAGACAAGTGTTGCCTCCGAAAAGGGTTTTCAAGCGTGGTCTTGTACTACTAATGTCATTTAAACACGTAAAAAGTAATCGAAATGCGTAAATAGTTTTGTGGCATGGAATATAATATCGAAGACGAAGTGGTGCTGAATTAAACGAAAAGGGATCTTTTCTAACGTGCGAGCCAAATACTCTAGCCAAAAGCAATCATTTTGCGTTTGAGGATGAAAGTGTCATAACACTTCTTGTCCTGCAAAGTAATCATAAAAATGGAGAATATTTAACAGATATTATTGAAAAACAAAAAGGAACTGTGACAGTTATTGTCCTCTCTGATTCCGCATAGATTTTACCTCATCAAATTACTTTTTGACCAGATATTTTGCAGGTAACTTTCGGGTGTGTTCAAAACGATGAACTGCTAGTACGACACTACAAACCTAGTTAAAGGCAAAAGCAATGTTAAGAGCCACGAAAACGAAGTACAAAATAGGAAACGAAAATGTATTATTGATATTTTTTCTACATAAATGACTCAAAACAAAATTTAAAAACACGTGTTCTAGTATTTATCAAAACGTTTTATTTGATATATTATCTCCCGTGAAAATCCACGGTGTTTTGTCTCACTGAAATCATTCAAATGTTTTTTAATTTCGGATTTAATTTGAAATAATTTAAAATCTTGAAACACAACTAAGGTTTCACTAATGTTTTCCTACTGAAAAGTGCCTGCTTTTGCCCAAAAAAAGGTATTCGCACAAAAACTGGCTGGTACTACGCTGAAGTGCTTATACCCGGCTTTACTCTATTAGCACGGTGGTAGTATGGGACAGCACCTCCTTTGAATTGCTACCTCTATCCTAGCTAATTATTACGTGAAAACAGCTTTGATTCTGCTTTACTTACAAATCAAAAAAAAAAAAAAAATTGAGATCAATCAATATTTTTCAATTCTACATATAACACAGCTAGTGTATGTTACACTATAATTATGTGACATAATAGACTCGCTATTCTTCTTAGCACAATTAGGTAAACTATGGAATTTGTACAATTATCATAGTAAAATTGGCAACACTGGACCAGACTGAGTGTTCCCCTGCAGAACACTGCGCAATGTATTATACATTCTCCACCGGCTTGTTCTCGTCCCACGGTGCACCGTAGTGTCCGCAGTTCCACAGGCAAACGATGCACCCAGCCATTCGTATTCTGCAACATGAAATGAGGTTGGTCCGATCAGACGACTTTCCCCAATTATTGAAAGTCCAGGTACCATATTCACCTTAACATTGTATGCGCTTTTGACGGTGAACCGAAGTGAGAATCAGCACTGGAAGCCGCCTGCCCATATTCAGCGTGATTTCAGTGTTCAACGTACTGTGTAATGTGACACGCCACCAGCATTCAAATTACTGGTACTATACGGTATTTCCTTCACTCACCTCTAGCATTGATGAGCCCAGTTCGGACAACACCAGGCCGGCTGTTCGTGGTCGTTCTCTCCTCGGGCCCCTTTTTGAAGTCACTATTACCTGTGAGCAATGCACAAGCCTTGCCGTTACAGAAATGCTCTAACATAATCGTCTTGTCCTTACAATTTGTCTTTCTAAACTCTCGCTTAAGGTCCGTGACTTCCCTACATGAAGAACCACAAAACATTGATTTATAGAGATCAGTTTCAGGCATTTTATACAGTTTCATGATCTTACCACGTGCAGTCGTTTACCAGATTTTGCTTCGAGTTGCATAAAGATGCACATGCTGGTCTTCATGTTTTGGCTTTTTTGTGTAAAAAGACAGTTTTTTCGGAGCACACTGTTTTATATTCCAGCTTCCTAAACATAATTTCCCTTCTATTGAAATGAAGATAACTTTAAAATGCATAAAAGAATTATGTAGATTTGTTTGACACAAAACACCTGACTGTATATGCAGTATATCAGCAGAAACGTCATTTAGGCAAAGCATACAATCTTCTTACTCTAAGACCCTGTTATAATACTCGTAAACCAGCCTCGAAAACAAAACTATCGTAAACACCTCTAAACCTACAATCCCCACCCCTCTCGCTAGCTACCACAAAGGGATACGTATAACATTCGGAATAAAGCAGCAGGATTCTTGAGTACATAGTGACCAAAGTTGAAGCAAATCTTTTTTGCTGTCAAGCCAGGAAAAAGTCAACTGCTTCAACCTATGATTACACGTATTTCGTATTCAACAAGCTTAAAACTGCTAGCGAAAAAACATCAAAGAAAAAATCCATTGGATAAAATTAGTTGAATTTTTCATTTGTGCTTGTTACATTTCTGATAACAAAATATGATAATCGAGTGATTGATTAAAAACAATAATATCTACTTAATCACACCGCAATAAAACAGGAAAAGAATAATAGTATCTGAACTTCTCCAACATGTAACGTGCTATTTCAAGTTTTCTGAATCACATATGTCATGAAGTTTTCACGTAGTGTTTTGTGCTTTCTCCTACGCAAAAATGAATTCCGTGACGTTTATGCCTGATGGACGTTTAATTTTTGTGCATTAAGCAATGTTTTCTAAAGCGCATGGGAAACGAGTGTTATAAAGCATATATTTTATAGCAATGCTGAAACTAGGAATTCCTCTAAATCATGTCTTTACGCACCTGAAAACAAATACCGAGGTGTACAATAGAAGTGTAAACACGGGTAAAGACAACAACCCGAGATTGAGGGTAGCCACATAAACGCAACGACGAAGTCTTTAATGTCTTCCTTCTTTGGAAAAAAAAGGACACGGTATGGCTGCAGCTTTCGGTTTAGGTGGTATTATGCAAATTCGTGCAGCATCATTCAGTGTAAACATCTTTTCCCACACATTATAGCAGACTTAGGATAAAAAAGGCAAATGAGATGACGTAGATGTTGGATATGGCCGTTGCGACCGTCGAGGTATCTCTTTTCATGCAATCAACCAAATTTTCGGTAATGTAAGTAATTTAAAACCACTGCAAGACATTTATAAGTGAGGAACTGAAGAACTAAAAACTGTATAAATGTTGTAAATATACTTAGTAATCCGCAATACATGCGGTGAAACGTAAAGCACTCACAGATGTTTAACACAGTGAATATCTAAATCCACAGAGCAAAAGGCCCAGATGTAAATCTTCCATAGAGACTCATGGTAACATTTGACACCGAAGATTACGACTAAGATGAAATCATATGTAGATCTGTAAAAAAATGATGTAATTCTTTTATGCGCATCCAAATATCTTATATAATAATTTTTACAAAAATTATACCAACCTCCATTGTTGATTCTAATATACGGAAAACATAAATTCCTATCTAAGAAATACAAATATATGCCTAACATGCAATGAGAGTCAATTGTCGATTTTCTCCTAATCTTAACGCCCTGCTAAGTGCATAATATCTAACAGGTACCACTCTCAGAATAATGATGCCTACTTATTTCACGTGAACAGTGAATAGTAGTGATAAGACTTCTTCACTTTTGCTAATTTGTTCTTTTAAGATCGACAGAAATCAGTACTTGGTATTTTCTATTTTACCTAAGGATGACACTCGTTTCTTGTTACATGATTAGTACACTCCCATGGCAACCATATTTGCGGTACAGTCATCCTTCTTCTGTATGATAATTGATCTTTACGTTAATTTGACGTCAGTTTATATGTGGATCAAGTTTTTTCGCAAATTTATGGCTCTTCAAATAGGGGTCAGCTTATACGCCATAATATAAAACACTTTCAAATTCGGATTTGCGTTGTATCACAACAATGCTACCGAAACAAAACAGATACACGTGGCGCAGAGAATGAATTACGTAGCACTTCTACATTGCAACAGGATGACTTACTTTGGAAACACTTTACTAAAGTTGATAACTTGGAATTAAGCATATTGAAATTACCAACTGATTTTCAAGAACTCAATGATAATTTGCGAATTTTTATTTTGGAGAAGCTCTTTATTCAACAAAACCTTTTTTATGTTTCTATCGCGACTTCAGGCTAAACGACAGATTGAAGACAATTTTAGTTCGCGTTCCGAGAAGAGAGCCGTAGGAACCACATGCTTTATCTGGAGGAACTTCAGCAATGCTTGCCGTTGGTTACACATTATTCTGCAGTGGGAGAACCGGTTTATATCTCCAGTACGAGCAATCGTTAACCATCATAACCATCTGTAACGTCAGCTCCGCTCTCTCCTGCTATTAAACAGATTGGTCGGTCTAAAAATAGAATGCTTCTCTGCCTCTCTCTACCGGGGCATGACTTCGCAGTTCGGACGTTTGGGTTTCCGAATGGAATATGCTTGCCCGTCTTATAAATCAAGAAGCATGAAGTGTGAAAAAGTATTGCAAGCCTTGAATATTATTATTTTATAAATTTTATAACCTGTAATTTTTAAGAGGTCGAAATATAGAGAAAATTCAGTCCCCACGTCTGACAAACTAATGGTTTTAATTATTCTTTAGCAAGTACAACACGTAGACTGAACATGAGACTAAGCCTTAGTCTCCAGATTTATTATTCTCTCATTGATCATGTTACAATAATGCATAGCTATATCTAAAAAGCCACTGACAAATAAGAAACACAGAAAAGTTCATATGTTTAAAGAACTACCGTTCATTTCATTTTCACCTACCTTGTTATGTGTACCACAGATAGGGACGATCTTTCGGCTCTCACAGTAAAATAAAAAAAAATGTCTCTGAACCACCCTTGTAAAAACAGAACAAAATATTTCGTCAAACAAACATAAAATGCATTTGTACGCTTAAAAATGAAATGAGCTCGCTTAAATGTTTTATTTCCACATTTACAGATTAATAATTTCGTTTGGATGTATTCTATAAATGTATTTTTTAATATTTTGTTTAAGTTTATTGTTATCTTATACTGTAAAATAAAAACGGTATAAAATCTTGAGTTAAATATTTGGTTTTCAGTTAAATACATGTAAATTAAATTAATAATATCTATATTTATTGTAGAGAACGAAGTATCCGTTAAACAATTTCCGTTTCGTTCACATTTGATAAGGTTGACTTTAAAACAGTTTGGTGTAAGTAAAGTTGAACTGCGTATGCTCAGAGCGGTGTACCTAGAGCAAGGTTATAAATCACCCTAATTTGTGAAATCTGACACGCCAGTTTAAATTTAGATACAAAACAGAAAGCGATAAGTAGCGCATTTCACTGCAGAATGGTATTCGCAAATTCTAGATCTAATATGGTTTTCTTTCCACTAATTAAAATGTTTTGCATTCCGATTTTAAAGAGTGTTTGTACAATCACATTTTATACTAGTGTTGAACTGGTTTACGAAATCACATTTTTCAATTTATTTTATAACATTCCTGTCACACTGGCACATAAATTATAATTTGGTTTTCTCTTATGAATAGAAAACCAAAGTTATATGTCATGAACAGAGAGCGTTTTTTTTCAGAGAGCGTTATCACACACACGTCTATCAATCTATCTATATATAAATAGTAGAGTCACATTATTGTGACCAACTCCTACTTTTGACGTCAAAAGCGCGTAGCCAATGATAGAAGGTACGTGTCGTGACCTCGATTGGAGGGTATATAAGGTGTGATGTAGACATTCTGAAAACATATCACTCGTTGCTGTCATGTATAAAGGAGCGATTTATCAGATTGACAAAAATGGATGATTATCGGCTTTCGGGCCAAGTGTGGCAGTATTTCTGAAACAGCGGTTCGTGAATTGTTCTCGTGCTGTTGTGGTTAAAGCGTATCGTGATTGGAGAAACGGCACCATTGCAAATAAGCGGATAGACAACTGTGGAGCACCAAGTGCCATTGTTGTGAAAGGTGAACGTTGGCTTTGAAGGTTTGTGAGCGCCGAAGGAGACTCTACAGTGGAGGAACTCACCGAATGAACCAGGTTGCTACTGGAATTGTATCAAAAACGACAGTTCAGCGAACCCTGCTGCGTATGGGACTCGTATTCAGATGGATGGTCACTGTACCTATGCTAACGAAGGCGCATCGGCTGAAAATGCTAACATTTGCACTGCAGTATCGGAATTGAACCTCCGCTGATTGGCAAAGTATTGCCTTCTCCAATTAGTCTAGCTTTCTGGTTCATCAAACGGATGGACATTGGCGTATAAGTCGAGAAGCAACGGAGAACAAACGCTCTTCAACCTTTGCTAGAACGCAAGCTGGTGGGGGCAACGTTATGGTCTGGGGAATGTTTTTGTGGCATACCCTGGATACACTCATATATTAGGAAGTCACTATGGATTAATTTTATTACGAATCCGTCCTTGCAGACCACGTACACCCATACATGCTGATTGTCTTCACTGGGGCTGGTGGGATTTTCCAGTACGACAATGCGACGTGTCATCCAGCTAGAAATGTCCGAGAGTTATTGGAAGAGCACGATAAAAACTACAAAATGGGTCCCTAATTTCCCACACTTAAACTCAATTGAGCATTGGGACAACCTCGATCGTGTTGTTTGTTCTATGTATCCTCCACCATGCACCCTAAAGCAGATGTCAGTTGCACTGCAGTCAGTATGGCTTCATATACGTGTGACTACCTACCAGCACCTTACTGAGTCAGTCACTCCCAGGTCGTCTAGCTTAGTCCGCATTGCACACCGCAGTTACTCTAGAAATTATCTAGTGGTAACAATAATATGAATCGACAGTGTTTTAATTAGACGCATGGAGAGATGGACATTATTGGTGTAACCAGGAACGCAAAGATAAGGAATTCGTTGATATGGAAAATGACAAAAGTGAAAGACAGAATGGTCAGAATAAAACACTGGAAATGGCAGTGGAATGGACATGTTGCCAAAAGAACGGACCACCGATGGACAGATTAAATGATATATATATATCATCATCATCATCATCATCATTGTCAACCATTATCAATCCACTGCTGGACGAAGGTCCCCCCCAATTTTCCTCCACAACGGTCTTTCTTGAGCCAGTCTCCTCCATATCACTCCCGCTTACATTCGAATTTCATCTACCCATTTTCCATGTGGTCTTCTTCTGGGTCTTTTCCTGTCCATTGGAATCCAATCTAAAATTTCGGCTGTCCATCGATGGTCTGTCCTTCTGGCAGTGTGTCCAGCCCATTGCCATTTTAGAGATTTAACTCTGATCATGATGTCTTCTACTCTTGTCATTTTGCGGATCCGGGAGTCCCTCTTCTTATCTCTCCTGGTTACACCAAGCATGCACCTCTCCATGCTCTCTTTAAGTTGTCTGCAGCCTTTGTTTGCTTCTTTTAGTTAAGGTCCACGTCTCTGTACCATACGTAAGCACTGGAAGTTAGCATTGATCAAACACTTTTCTTTTGAGACATAATGGCATATTGCTCTTGAAAATTATGCTGTTTCTTCCAAAAGCTCTCCAGGCAAGTTTTGTACGCCGATTAATTTCTTCATTAATGTGACCTTCACTTGATATCTGCTGTCCAAGATAAACGTACGTGTTTGTTATCTCTAGCTTTTTCTCCATCAATCGATAAATCTTCATTTCGTGTAAAAGCATTGAACCTCACTTTTCTCTTCTGAAAGTTCATTTTTAATCCCACTTCTTTACTCATGTCCGCAAGTTATTGGATCATACTCTGCAGCTCTGATTGGGTAGTTGCAAAAATTGCTATGTCATCAGCAAAACGAAGGGGGGTTAGATAAACTCCATTAATTTTTATCCTTTTGTTTTCCTAGATCAGTGATTGAAAGACATTTTCCAATGTGGCGTTAAAGAGCTTCGGAGATATGGTGTCACCTTGTCTCACTCCCTTTCCAATTTTTATGTGTGTTGTATTTCAAACAGCCCAATCTTTGCACTTGCATTTTCATAGATGTTATTAATAATATTAATGTATGCATCTTCAATATAGCAGGATTTCAGAACCGTGGTAACTGCTGATGGTGTCACCGAATCAAAGGCTTTTTCATAATCGATAAAAGCCATGCACAATGGAAGTTCATATTCCCTCGCTCTTTCAATTAGTTCTCTTAGTACGTTGATATGATCTATTGTGCTGTAGCCACTCCTGAATCCAGCTTGTTCTCTCGGTTGAGCCATGTCCAGTGTTACCTTCAAGCGGTGTGAAAGAACTTTAGTGAAGATTTTACAAACAACTAAGAGGAGGCCGATAGGTCTGTAGTTCCAGAGATCCTCAATGTCACGTTTTTATGTAGCAGGATCATTGCAGCGTTGTTCCAATCCTCAGGAATCTTCCCTTCATTAAGGCATCGAGTGAAAATTTGGGCAATTACTGTTTCGATTTCTCCACTTGCTTCTTGTATGATGTCTACAGTAATTCCATCTTCTCCTGGAGCTTTTCCCCGCTTCATGTTCTTGATTGCATGTGCAACTTCCACTGGGAGGACTGGAAGAACTCTAGTACCTTCCATGATGTTTGGGGTACATGCATCATCCCTTTCATATAACGTGGAGTAGAAATTTTTCACTCTTGTTTCTTGTTAAAGAACCATCTTCTATTCTCAGTGCCATAATCTGTTTTCTTCTCTTACAGAGATGTCCCTTTGCTATCTTTAGGCTTTGGTTGTTTTCAATTGCTTTCCTCACTAGTTCACAGTTGAATTTCCTTACGTCTTCAGTGATACTATTTCGTACTGCATTGCATAGCTCTATGTATTCCACTTTGGAAGTCACATCTTCTTTAGTTGTCCTCATGTCTCTTCTTTTTTGCATCAACATTTTGTTTTTTCCTGATAATTTGTTCACGTGCTACTTGTGCTTAGACCCAGCTAATTTTGTTGCTGTTTCCATAAGAGCTTTGGTTACTTTTCTGTTAACTTCAGAAATATCAACTTCTTCTAATGTTAGGCTTTCTAAAGCAGAGAATCTGTTCTTTCGTTCCAATTTGAAGGTATTGTGGTGATTTTTAAGGTTGGTTATGTCAATAAATTTTGTTTGTCTTATGAGCTTGCCACGTTAAAGTTTAGTGTTGAGGTGCATCATACATCTCACCAATCTATGGTCACTACCTTTGTTGAACTTGTTTAGCACACTGCAGTCTTCCATGAAGAACTTTTTGTTACACATAATAAAATCAATTTCACTTGTCGTCCCATTTGAATGTCTCCATGTCCATTTCCTGTGCGGCTTTTTCTTGAAAAAGGAGTTCAAGATGAAAAACCCTTCTGCCTCTGCAAACTCAACGAGGGTATTTCCACGCTGGTTTCTGTTGCCGTGACCGAATTTACCTACTTAAGTTTCATTCTGTTGCCGTTGCCCTATTTTTGCATTGAAATCTCCCATAATTATCTTTAGGTGCTGCTTACCTTTATTATTTAGATGACGAATTTCCTCATAAAATTCTTCAATTTTTTTTTCAGGATGACTTGTGGTGGGTGCATAAGTTTGAAGAATCTGAGCCTTGTATCTTCTCAAGAGTTGGATAACGAGTCGTGCAGCTCTGTCAGAGGAACCTTCAACTTCTACAACTTTATCCTTCAGTTTCTTGTTTATTATAAATCCAACACCACTAGTTCTGCCAATATCTGTCCCACGATAGTAGAAAAGATGTCCACTTTTCAGTTAAATGAGATCTTCTCCTTTTCTCCTTACCTCACTTAGCCCGACGATGTCCCACTTGATCCTTTGTAGTTCCTCTCCCAATTCAAGAAGCCTTGAATCAGAAGATAGGGAGCGTCGAATATACGTTGCCAAGGTCAGCATCAGATGGCAGTCTAGTCCGGTCCTCCGGTGATTCTTAGCATCCTCTGTATTCATGTCGCACCGGCCGCTGCCTTGGCCAGGTACATTCCAGCTGCCGGAGACTAAGGGCCAAGATTTAAGTTGTCGAGTCATATATATATATATATATATATATATATCATCATCATCATCATCATTGTCAACCATTATCAATCCACTGCTGGGCGAAGGTCTCCCCAAGTTTCCTCCACAACGGTCTGTCTTGTGCCAGTCTCCTCCATGTCACTCCCGCATACTTTCGAATTTCATCCACCCATCTTCCATGTGGTCTTCTTCTGGGTCTTTTCCTGTCCCTTGGAATCCAATCTAAAATTTCGGCTGTCCATCGATGGTCTGTTCTTCTGGCAGTATGTCCAGCCCATTGCCATTTCAGGGATTTAACTCTGATCATGATGTCTTCCACTCATGTCATTTTTCGGATCCACGTGTTCCTCTTCTTATCTCTCGTGGTTATACCAAGCATGCACCTCTCCATGTTTCTTTGAGTTGTCTGATGCCTTTGTAAATCTCTTTTAGCTAAGGTCCACGTCTCTGCACCATGTGTAAGCACTGGAAGGATGCATTGATCAAACACTTTTCTTTTAAGACATAATGGCATATTGCTCTTGAAAATTATGCTGTTTCTCCCAAAAGCTCTCCATGCAAGTTTTGTACGCCGATTAATTTCTTCACCAATGTGACCCTCACTTGATATCTGCTGTCCAAGATAAACGTACGTGTCTGTTATCTCCAGCTTTTTTTCATCAATCGATAAATCTTCATTTCTTGTAAAAGCATTGTACATCACTTTTGTCTTCTGAAAGTTCATTTTTAATCCCACTTCTTTACTCCTGTCAGCAAGTTCCTGGATCATACACTGTAGCTCTGATGGGGTAGTTGCAAAAATGTCCATGTCATCAGCAAAACGAAGGTGGGTTAGATAATCTCCATTAATCTTTATCCCTTTGTTTTCCCAGTTCAGTGATTGAATGACATTTTCCAATGTGGCATTAAAGAGCTTCGGAGATACAGTGTCACCTTGTCTCACTCCTTTTCCAATTTTTATGTGTGTTGTATTTTCAAACAGCCGAATCTTTGCACTTGCATTTTCATAGATGTTATTAATAATATTAATGTATGCATCTTCAATACCGCAGGATTTCAGAGCCATTGCAACTGCTGATGGTTTCACCGAATCAAAGGCTTTTTCATAATCGATAAAAGCCATGCACAATGGAAGTTCATATTCCCTCGCTCTTTCAATTAGTTCTCTCAGTACGTGGATATGATCTATTGTGCTGTAGCCACTCCTGAATCCAGCTTGTTCTCTCGGTTGAGCCATGTCCAGTGTCACCTTCAAGCGGTTTGAAAGAACTTTAGTGAAGATTTTATAAAACACTGATAGGAGGCTGATAGGTCAGTAGTTCCTGAGATCCTCAATGTCACCTTTTTTATGTAACAAGATCATTGTAGCGTTGTTCCAATCCTCAGGAATTTTCCCTTCATTAAGGCATCGAGTGAAAATTTGGGCGAGTACTGTTTCGATTTCTCCACTTGCTTCTTGTATGATTTCTACAGTAATTCCATCTTCTTCTGGAGCTTTTCCCCGTTTCATGTTCTTGATTGCATGGGCAACTTCTGCTGGAAGGACTGGAAGAACTCTGGAACTGGTGTCTGGAGTACATGTATCATCCCTTTCATATAATTTGGAGTAGAAATCTTTCACTCTTGTCAAAATTTCGCCTCTATTTCTTGTTACAGAACCATCTTCTTTTCTCAGTGCCATAATCTCTTTTCTTCCCTTACTGAGATGTCCCTTTGCTATCTTTAGGCTTTGGTTGTTTTCAATTGCTTTCCTTACTAGTTCACAGTTGAATTTCCTTACGTCTTCAGTCATACTTTTTCGTACTGTCTTGCATAGCTCTACATATTCCACTTTGGAAGTCACATCTTCTTTAGTTGTCCTCATCACTCTTCTTTTTTGCATCAACATTTTGGTTTTTCCTGATAATTTGTTCACATGCAATTTGTTCTTAGACCCAGCTAATTTTGTTGCTGTTTCCATAAGAGCTTTGGTTACTTTTCTGTTAACTTCAGAAATATCCACTTCTTCCGATGTTAGGCCTTCTAAAGCAGAGAATATGTTCTTCAGTTCCAATTTGAGGGTATTATGATGTTTCTTAAGGTTGGTTATGTCAATACATTTTGTTTGTTTTATGAGTTTGCTACGTTCGAGTTTAGTGTTGAGGTGCATCTTACATCTCACCAATCTATGGTCACTGCCTGTGTTGAACTTGTTTAGCACACTGCAGTCTTCTATGACGAATTTTTTGTTACACATAATAAAATCAATTTCACTTTTCGTCCCATTTGGATGTCTCCATGTCTATTTCCTGTGTGGCTTTTTCTTGAAAAAGGAGTTCAAGATGAAAAACCCTTCTGCCTCTGCAAACTCTACGAGAGTATTTCCACGCTGGTTTCTGTTGCCGTGACCGAATTTACCTACTGAAGTTTCATTCTGTTGCCGTTGCCCTATTTTTGCATTGAAATCTCCCATAATTATCTTCAAGTGCTGCTTATCTTTATTATTTAGATCACGAATTTCCTCATAAAATTCTTCAATTTCTTCTTCAGCATGACTTGTGTTGGGTGCATAAGTTTGAATAATCTGAGCCTGGTATCTTCTCGAGAGTTGGATAACGAGTCGTGCAGCTCTGTCAGAGGAACTTTCAACTTCTCCAATTTTATCCTTCATTTTCTTGTTTATTATAAATCCAACACCACTAGTTCTGCCAGTATCTGTCCCACGATAGTAGAAAAGATGTCCACTTTTCAGTTCAATGAGATCTTCTCCTTTTCTCCTTACCTCACTTAGCCCGACGATGTCCCACTTGATCCTTTGTAGTTCCTCTTCCAATTCAAGAAGCCTTGTATCAGAAGATAGGGAGCGTCCGTTATACGAAGCCAAGGTCAGCATCAGATGGCAGCCTAGTCCGGTCCTCCGGTGATTCTTAGCACCCTCTGCCTTCTGTCGCACTGGCCGCTGCCTTGGCCAGGTACATTCCAGCTGCCGGAGACTGAGGGCCAAAATTTAAGTTGTGGAGTCATTTTGGAGGGGTTTGGCCATAACTCACCACGCTGGCCAAGCGGGTTGGTGAGTGTGGGATAGCATTTCCTCTAATCCCGATGGTATAGTTATACCGCTATTTTCGGTCATATATATATATATATATATATATATATGTTTATATATTTATTGGGGACGTAAGGTCAGGTGATGCGTAACATCACCTGACCTGTGGAGGAGAGTGCGGGTTGTTCACCAAGCATGCGCTTCTCCATGCTTCTTTCATATATCTAAAGACATACAAAGACTACAGACAACTGAAAGACGCATGGAGAGATGTATGCTTTGTGTAATTAAGAGAGATAACAGGAGTAACTCTTGGGTAATGAGAATGACAAGAGTAACTCGTGGGTCATGAGGATGACAAGGGTGGAAGACATTCTGATCATGGTAAAATCCATGAAATGGCAATGGGGTGGACATATTGATGGATGGACGGACCACCGATTGACAACTGAAATTTCAGACTGGATTCCAAGGGACTGGACAGGACCCTGTAGAAGACCACATGGGAAATGTGTGAAAGAAATTCGAAAGCATGCGGGGGTAGCATGGAGGAGACTTGCACCAGGTAGACCGTTGTGGAAGAAACTTGGGGTGACATTTACCCGACAGTGGATTGCAATGGTTTATCATGATGATGACACTGTGTTTCATTTCTTAACAGAGTTGGCGATATAATTAAGTACAAAGGTCATTCCATAAAAACTGACAGTAATTTTGTTTGAGTTGGCAACAGTGCGAAGAGGGGAAATAACCGTGCAAACGACTAAATGAATTAAGGAAGTATTTACGGCAGCCAGTATTAGCCGTGGCAGATGATTTTGGTTTTGTTATTGCGCAGTTGTTTAAGGTACGTCTGCATTTCGCCATACAATCATGGAATTAAATGATTCAGACTTAAGACGTGGAATGCGTCGTGCGATAACATTTTGCTGTCGTTTGGGTAAAAGGGCTCCAGAAGCAGTTGATTCAATCACAAAGCTTACAAAGATAAATATTTGGTTGAGTCAACGATTTTTGATGGCACCATGATTTCAAAGAAAGGGAGACTGTCGGCAGAACTCGCTCCTAGGCCTGGTCGACCTGAAAGTGTTGTTACGGGCTATAGTATTGCACTTTTTGGGAAGACCTGAAAGAAGATCGACGAGTGACGTGTGAGGACATAGCGGTGTCAAATAATATTTCAAAAACGTCAGCATTCCGCATTCTACACAACAAATTACTGCTGCATCGTATGCGTTCCTGATGCGTACCTCATAACCTGACGAGAGAACAATTGTTAGCCAGAGTTCAAGTGTGTGATGAGTGGAAACAAATGATTGCAAAGGATCCAAATTCTCTGCCGTGAAACATGGCTCCACAATTTCGACTTCCTCACTAAGCGCGCAACGGATGTCTGGAAACACACATGCTCGCCTCCTCCGAAAAAAGTGCGCCAAACCCAATCAACCGCAGAGATGATGCTACTAATATTCTTTCATAGTAAATATGTAATCTACCAGCATGCTGTTCCTATACAAATAACTGCCGATGCTGAGTATTACACTTCAGTCTTGAAGCGCCTGCGACGACACATATCAATGAGCGACCAGAACTGGTGGGCAAGTGGACCCTACGCAATGATATGGCCTGCCCACATGTGGCTGCTTGTGTTCAACAGTTTCTTATAAAAGGCAGTATTGAAATCATGCCACAGCTTGCCTACAATTCTGGGCTCGCACCGTGCGATTTTTAGTTTTTTCCAACGGTGAAGGAGAAGATTCGTGACGCAATATTCAGTACAGTGCTGACGTTATTCAAGCTGTACATGGGTCGCTAGAGCACCTTCCATAAAATATCTTTGCCACATACTTTGAAAAGTGGACTGAATAATGGGAACGTCTCATATCATCCATGGGAAGATACTTTGAGAAAGAATAACGTATACTTTAATGTACTTATATGTCTTCATTTTGTCTGATTTTTGTCTGTATTTGCATGGAGCGACCATTGTGTATTTTTCCTCCAGTGTATAATTTTCTCCTTTCCGTCGCCCAAATAATAACAGCAGTTGGATTTTTCTGTACTTTGTGTGCGATTCCTGACATCATATAAAAATAATAAAATTGTACCAAGAATCGTAGTTGAAAATACTCCAAATACGTGGCGACAGTAAATAAATAAATACATCGCTGTTAACCACGTTCCAGGAACACACAGCAACCGAAAAATTGTTTTTCAGCCTCCGCTGTGGAAATGAACCAACAAAACTCTCGATATCTAGCCGAGTGCGTTACGTTTACTTGAATAATAATTCATACTTTGTATTGTTTCGCCATAATAATCCTATTTATGGCGAAACAATACAAAGTATGAATTATTATTCAATTATTCACTCTTTGTTTTGTGCTCAACGTACAGCAGGAAACTTAAAGTTTCTAATTCATAGATCTCCAAGCAACTTAAATTTACACATATTCTTACTGTAAGCAAGAGCAAAAATGCTTCGCTTTGTTTCTACTGTTTTGTTTCCACAAATGTTTATGTTATCTCGCACTGCAAATATATAAAAATCATTTTTAATTCATGCTATGTATTTAAGTATGATTTGAACAGGTTGCGTTTGGAAACCTCACAACCCACTTAAGTTATAGTTCACAGTATGATAGAATTTCAAGAGCAATTTTAAAAATATTTAGCTCCGGATAAATTATAGATTTCCCTACGCTATTGATGACTTGTGGGAGTCTATTCAAAGTCGAACTACTTCTGTTCTGAAAGCTCGAGGGATCTGTCAGCTGATGAACAAAAAGTTGTCTTCAAGCGGTGTTTCCATTATTTTGAGAAAAACTTGCAGGTCAGCCCTTTTCTTTTTTGACAAAATAAACCATCTGGAATCTTGACCATATCTCTGTCAGAAGTAGTCGGATATTAACCGTTTAACACTTTCACTGCCACGTGACGCCGAACTGCGGTGTACAATACTTAGTACAGGTCAGATGACACCGAACGGCGTTGCAATTGTGGCTTCATATTTCCCTTCCTAAAACCTTCGCTAATTGAAGAGAGGTATCTGTTTTGTTACTGACACTGAGAATGAATATCCAACTGTTTAAAAATGACCGCGGTTTTGGGAAGTGTTGCGTGTGTTTAGGTAGAAATATCGTTCTTAGGACGGTTTGCATTGGTGTGACGTATGTATGAATGTCCCATGCTTCTTTTGATGACGTTTGAGAGCACTACGTGCTATAGTTTATTCATACGAAGAGTTTTATTTTGTGGTTGTCCTTGCAGTTGACGAGTTCTGCAAATGGCGATATCTACCAGCCATGTTGCAGTTGGCCATCGAAATGAGGTTGATCGACGTGGAGCAAGATCTACTGATAAGAAATCATGGTTAATCCCCACGTGTTGCTCCCGTGACCTCTGAGAGGGTTGCCATGGTGATTGACCCGAGCTCCTCAGGATATAAGAATCCAACAAGTCAAACCTGTTTTGGAAACCAACAGAGCTTGTCTTCGCGTGTTCCTGCTGAAGGAGTATCTTCGGCGATAAGAATGCAGGAGTGTGTTGCTATGGAGACTGGTACTTGCAGTTGGGCAACTGTGGTTGAAAAGGAGAATTCCGATAACACAAGTGATCAGCGTTGGGCGTCAGAGATTGAGTGCCAGGGAAATCGGTTTCGTCTCACTTTTGAAAAGGATTCAAAGGTATGTCAAGATTTTTATGATCTTTCTGAGAAAACTGTTATTTTCCATGCGTTACCACAGCTTCGTTACCTGTATATTTGAAAGCTCTTGGAAGAACGAGTGCCGAGAGAGGCAATTAAAGGAATCGGTCGTAGTAAACGTGGTATATCAGTGTTGTTTATAAATTGTGCCGATTGTAAACTTGTTTTAAAGCAAGGGATTTTTATAAATAGTCAAATTATGTATCCTACGTATGCACGTGAACGACAGATCACTGTTACTTTGTTTCCGGTGCCACTTAAGGTACCGGATTCATCGTTGATAGTTCTTCTTTCTCAGTTTAGCCGGGTGTTGGGACCAGTTCATAGAGTTATAGAAGCACCCTAATCTTAAATTATTGTCTTGTGGGTGGTTTGAAAGGGACCCTTCGGGTCATCTTCCCGAGTGAGTCATCTCTTCTGACTTGTCCTAAGGAAGTTGAAATTGTATTGGATTCTCATAGTTTAATGTTTAATATTTACACTGAAATTTTTTGTTACGCTTGCATGGAAAGTGGGCACATTCGTGTTAAATGCACATATGTACATAGCCACCCTTGAGGAAGAATCTCTCTGATTCCCATGAGGAAAGAATCGCTGTAGCTGAAGATAGATCAGACTTCATGGTATTATACATGTCGTTGACTTGGTCCCTACTGTGGCTGAGACTTGTGAAACCCGAGTGGTGGGTCCAGTCGAGCCTGCAGAGAAGTGTTTGATTGAAATGCCGACTTCTTTGGATCCTGCGACTCAGACAACAGCAAATATTGGTACTTTGGGCATTGCTAACTTAAAAGAATGTTCAGTAGCTTTACAGAATCTCGCAGAGAACTCAATTACGGCTTTGACATCTAAACGACCCCTTACTGATCCAAGTGGAAATCAGTTAAAACGTAGTAGAGCTATTGGCTGTTTTAAACCGGAATATTAAGATAATATAGATACTTCTATTCTTGATGAATTTGTGTGGAAAGAAGAAGGAAATAAGCCACCACGGTATCATCTTCTTCTGGAACTTGTTGCATCTTGCCCCGTGGAAGACGTTCCTTTGAGTCTTTTGGAGTTGAGAGATTTTTTGTGCCTAATAAAAAGAAATGTGCACTCACTCCAGAGTTTTACGGAGAAAATAAGTTTCAGTTAAATGCTATTGTATATCAACTAAATGTCATGTTGAATTGGATAATTACGAAAAATCCTGTTCCTGAATTTTTAGACACCTGTAAACGTATAGAGGACATTAAGATTTACCTAAAAAATATGATGGGGTTGATCAGCATTAGTGTGTCTTTTGATGTGCAGAGATGTTTCAGATGGATTCCTTGATGTTAGTATTTTTTTCTTACAAAGTTTTAGAAATGTTCTTGGACTTTAATAGATATGGTTTTTTGTTTACGTATGTTCCAATTAGCGTTGTTAGTTAATGATCCAGTATTTTTAAGGTTGTTTCTATAATGTAACGTTTTTCGCTTTTATATATTTTTTATGACTATTTTTTATTAAATTAGGTGGTTTACATCTGCAATATTGACCTCCCCATAGAGTTAACACAGGTTTCGCTTTTCACTGCAATGTTTGTTTTCCTTTGAACGTCACTGGTTTTGCGGTGAAGGGAACTATCAATAAATAAATGCTTGAGTGGCAATAAAAAGCATTTACTGCTTAGAGTTCATACGTAACAGGGTGGTTTATTGAGGACGCTAAAAATATTTCAAAGAAACCGATATTGACTTCAATGCTTACTTTTTTGGAACAACGGATATATTCAGACAGGCTGTCTCCTGTTCCTCCTAACCGAAAGTCACAGGCGGGCACATAATGCCGTGGAAATAAGTCATCCCGATAATTTGTCATCATATGCAGAAACATATTCTTTTAGTAGCTGTAATACAACCAGCAGTGAAAGTGAAAATGAAGAATGCGATGTTCTCTCTCATACTCTGCCTCAACAGATTTTAGCTACAGAGCGGTAAGAATTTCCCAACGACACGAGAATAATTATGTTCACTTATGTACTAGGACTGAAAATTAATATAACAGGTATTGAACAAAACGAATTCTTCAATCTTTTTGCGACTGAAGAACATTACATTTTATTAGATACCGTCTAGAGGATATGCACGTCTGTAGCATATACATTGCAAAGCCTTACATATGCTGTAGACGTGTTTATATCCATGGAGTTACTGAAAGTTGTAATTACAAATGTAGGTTACGGATAAATTTTGATCCAAATGCATAGAAGCTCATCTGTGATACCGCGTGACCCCTTGTGGCGTCTCGGGAGATTTGCTCGGGTTTCTTACCGGCACCGAGTACTTGCCGTTGAAATAGCACAGCGGCAGCGAATGTATTAAACGGCCGATGTACACGAACCAAATGGCGGCAAAAAATTCCGCTCATCCCAAACAGAGATGTTTCAATAATGACCGATTTCACGAAAGTTGAGGCAAAACAATTCCTTTCATCCCCTCATTAGAGTAGTAACGACCGTAAGCCTGTCACGTGTGATACGCGTGCTCTTCTAGTCCTTTATTATTTGCTCCATAATATGATGGGGGATGGTCTTGTCGCTCTTACACGGATATCACGCCACTGGACAGAAAGAAAACTCAAACATGTTCTTTTCCTTTTCTTAGGTACGTTTTGACAGTTTGGGCCGCTTTCAACATCTAATCAGTCAGAAAGGATCATTGTCAATCACTTCTCTAAATTGGCCCCCTTTTGAAGAGGAAAACAAAGGGAGAATGTAACGTCTTCGAATCCTCGGGCTTTTCAGGTCACTTTTTCGAATGGCGCTAAAGCCACAAAACATAACCCGAAAGAATTCGCTCCAGCCAGATTTCCCCACTTTTCAGACAGCGAATATATTCGTCTGAGCTGAATTCATCCGTTTTTGGTAACCCCGAGTTAACTCTTTCTGGCAACTTAAAGGGTTAATAAAATTTGGCAATTGTTTTCAATTGCACATTGAAATTTATTTGTTTTTACCTAACTATGAAAGTAGGCGCTGGATACGTCATTTAAAATTAGATTTAAAAGAAACAAAGAAACCCAACAGCTATTTTTCCGTATCTTCGACTCTAAGAACTGCAGTACATCTGCACATTTATTTGTCAGTCTCCTTTCGTGATACTGCATGATATATACTTTTTATTGTTTGAGATGTATAATTTTGCCCTGCTAGAACTAAATCCCGTCTTAACTAGAACGAAAATGTTTGGCTTTGTTTCTGTTTCAATTTTTTAATAAGAATTTTCATAACAATATTCACTACGAATTTTTTTTTCTATTCCATACATAGTCATTTTCAGCAACACAAAAATATTTCCGTTTTCTATCTGTGCTTCCGTAATAAACGTTGTTTACAGTAAATTACATATTGCCTTATATTTATAAAGAATTAAATTTCAACTGGATTATGTTACTTTCAGTAAAATCCTGGTAAAATTATTTTTTAAGTTCACAGTTAGCTTGTTTTGTTAACTGGCATGTAGTTTCTCTTTAAAAAAACCTTTAGGTAGGTGTATGTTTTTAAGTTTCGCTTCGCAAATATCTTCAAAGTGCCTCATCTCTGCTGATTTTTAGCAATAACGTTATTGCTCACGTTAAGCTATAACTAGAGATTATGTCTTTTTTCAACTTCGGTAATTTCAAACTTCGCTAGAGAATGTTGTAGAATGCCTAATTAATTTCTGTTACATGGAGAGGGTTCCTAAAATTCTCTGAATATGTAAAACGGATACAATCTCACAGGATTATCGTGTTAGATAGCTATATTTTTTCATTAGAAAGTCAATTAACGCTCCAAATTAAAGCCACGACAGTACTAAGGACTTCAATGTAAACAATACTACGGATAAGCACATAAAATTGATATCGTAATATAAGACGGCTATCATTTTCTAGACAGAAATATTCTGTTCAAATCAAATGAAATATATTCATTAGCACAGTACTGATCATTTACATTCCATTTTTACATCCCGAAATTCGTTGGAATTATTTGTTTTAGCTTTGTGTCATATGTTTCTCCAATTTTGACTAAAAACTTCGTATATGCTCATTTCCTGGACAGGACTGCAAATTTCGCTTTAAACGAATGAAACGGGTGGTTTTATGATTCAATCAAAGTACCAAAATTTCAAATTAACAAGAATCTGTGAATTTAGAGGCGACAGTTATGTGTGACTATTGCGAATGCAGATTCATCTCTGATGGGTCCCTTGGCTGATCAAAAATATGACTGTTATAACTTTTGGAGAACTAAAATTTCGGAAAAGTGAGAACACGATAGATTCTTGAATTGCGTTTTGGTCTCTTTTCTTTCGTAAAGGATAGTATTCATGTAACATACATGCTATTAAACAGTTGTTTTTCCGTTCATAAACTTCCCAAGAAAGTGCGCATTTCTTCTCCGAAAAGCAAGCGAACTGCATAGAAAATGTTTCCCAGTTACACGGTCAATCTCTAATAGATCATCGAATTAAGCGTTACTTTGGCCACATTTTTCAGTCTGTGCTTTCCAAGCAAGGCTGTAGGTACAGTTGAAATTGGTTTATAGGTTTCTCAAAGATGTCATTAATCAGCGTAGAACTGTAAGAAATAAATATAATAAATATAAGATGAATTCAAAAAAAAAATGCACTCAAATTTTGAAAAACTAAAAAAAAAAAAAAAAATCTGCAGTACAGACATCAGACGTGGACCAGGAACAACACTCTTTCCACGTTTATAAGTGAGTCACTGAAACATTCTCATTCACCGCCACCGGGAATCGAACCCAGGGTCTTCAAGTTTTCCTTCGATTCCTGGTGGTGGCCAATGAGAATTTTTCCGTGACTCACTTATAACGTGGAAAGAGCGATGACCTCTATTTGATATTCCTGGTCCACGTCGGATGTCTGTATTGATTCATTTGCCTTCTAATTATTTGTTCCGTTGCTGTTTGACATCCTTGGTGAATACTCCTCGGCCATACTAGTCACACTTCGACCTTCTTCCAACTTCCCAATGACGCGACCTTGAGTTTAGTCATGCAAGTGTCGTCTACTGGATAAGCTGTTGGCCATATCACACGGTGGAAGCAACTCGACGTCGTTCAAACCGATGTACACCGTGCAATAGCTTTCACCGAATTGCTGAGCGTACACCGTCCGTGTGCTTTATATCCTTCAGACACTCCGCCCCCCCCCCTACGTCATGCTGCATATATGCGCATGCCCTACCGTACCGGACCAAAGACTATATCCTGATTGGGCTTTCGGCCCGTTCTGTCAGCTCGTTCCGCTCTTATGCTAATTTCTCCTCTTCGTCCTTAATTTTTAAACACCAGTGTACATTTATTGCTGTCCAAAATTTCGTTTATAGTTCCATAGTTATTATGTTTGAGAGAATTCAGTCCTTGAAATCGTCACTTATTTGATTAATAAAATAAGGGTAGAAATGGAAAATTATGCGAAAAAACGGAAACATACAAAAGAGATTTTTAGCACTAAACGTTCTACATCATGGTAAATCATTGAAAATTCCATTGAAATACCTGTAGGTAAGTAACATTTTGCTATTATCTTTTTGTTAGAGTAAAAATCACTTTTACGGACCAACATAAAAGTTGTTTCTGAACAAACCAAATACGAAATAAAATGGTACTGGTATGAAGTACAAACAGAAAATTTAATTTGGATTAATGGAGTTATTTTAAATGTTCCAATTTCCCGACGTTCGAGAAAGATAAAAATATGCCTGATCTCTTGGCTCCATGCTATTTCAAGAAAATATTGGCTGAGATATGGGATTCAGACAAAATAGACCTGATGAGCAAAAGCATGCCCAAATTACTTTTTGTCTACCTTTAATAGCGGAAATAAATTTTCCCGGGTGGTATAATCATAATATATATCGAACGTTCACAACAAAATCCAAGCTTCGTAAAACGGGCTGTTACGATAATGGAGATGAAATGTTCAAGTTTGACAAAAGCAATAATAGCATCCACCGCCGATAAACGCACGCCCTTTGAGGTGGACTGCAAGCAGATATTTCTGGCAAAAGGCGAACAGAATAAAAAAAAATGCAATTTCATCTCAATTCCGAGAAGAATAAGTCTCAGCTGTCCGATATAAGTCAAGAAAGGAGGATTTCTTTGAGCCACATATCATCTTGGAATGAAGAAAGTTTTCATCACTGTGTTTGGTACGTCCTGTGGATAATAGTTGTTATAGAACAAATGTCATCCGAAGTTTTGGAGGATACTATTCCTCCGACGGTCTGGAACGATTGCTAGCCACGAAAACTTAGGATTCGTGTTCTGTTCCTCCGGGAGGTGAGGTAATAATGTCTGAGTTTTGCGCATACCTCATTGAATAGGACCGTTTCGTAGCGTGTGCTATTCTTTTGAAGGAAATAATTGCCCTTGCTATTGGGTTTGAGTGTGTCTGTAAAGTTTTTTTTCCAAATAGTCTTCCTTCATTGCAAAGTGCACTCATCTGCCTGACTTCCTCTCTTGCAGAGTATGTCATCGCTAGAAGGACCATCCCTGCAGCATGGTTCTTCTGAAGGGAGATGTTGTATTAGTGTCCCAAGATGCCCATCTATTTCTTTATTTCTGCCGATGTCCACTATTGCTCCCGTTTTTGTCCCAGGGATTGATACAGGCACGGGAGAAGTGGGTTCCCTAGATCCCTCTCCCTGTGTGTGAATCGCTCCCTTGATGTTTATTTATAAGGACATCTTCTAAAAGCATTAATGTTTGGTCTCCCATTCAACTTGCTACGGAGGGTGATCTATGAGTTGTGTTTAAGTTCTGCCTTAATTTTCATTGGGAAAACAAGGAATCCTGAAGTGTCCTCCACGCATGAGGCTAAACGTGGTTTAGAATTTACGACTATCCCTGGAGTGTGTACGCGGTGCATTTTTAAGCACATTCTCTTGATGCTGTGTGTTATATTTTGCCTCATACCCCTGTCCATGGGTGGTGCTTCATAATTCACACATGTACCCAATCTTCTCTTTTTGGACCCTAAGAATAATAATAAGCTTAAGCCACCGTTGTTGGTATTGTGCTTTGAAAATCGGTTCACCCATCTGAGGGCTATGCTGAGCCAACGGAAAGATCATAGGTGAGAAAGATATTTTCTCTTCTTTATTATTCTATCTCTGGCAGTGTTGGCATAGGACTATTTCCTGTTAACTGATCACTTTCCCCACCTTTTTGCTGCACTATGAGCCACCGTTGACGCCAATATCTCCGTCCCTGAGAACAATGTAATTTTGAAAAACTCACAGGTTGCTTTTAGTTAATTTGGACATTGCTTATTCTACTTTGGATGACTATTTTCTTTCAATATTTTTGCTAAGGACTCTACCGATATGCTCAGGAAATCACGATATGTTTTTAGGTTTAAATGCTAAAGAAACACTGCAATGAAAGAGTGTAGTACAACCGTGCTACACAATTACATATCCTTTGACTATGCATTACATATCCTTTGACTATGCCTTACTTTTAGGCATAGTCAAAAAGTATGACGAAGTCACTTTTTTGTTACTAGCAGGTGTTCATTTAGAAAAAAAAGGGGGGGGTGGAGTGTTTCCCTTCTGTAACGTGTGTTGCACATATACCGCTACCTTGGATAGGGATATATATATATATATATATATACCATTTTCAAAAAATTATATATATACATACAGACAAAGAGCAATAGTGGTCATGAAATTGCATTTCCCAAATTTAGTAAACACCTTGTAAATTGTAAACAAGCCTGAGGTAATCAGTGGCGTAACTACCATTCCTGCAGCTGCGGGAGCGCAAGTAAAGAAGAGGCGTACTACAGCTGACAGACTTTATAGTTTCATGAAAGAATCCGAACATGCACAAGAAATAAAAAAATAATTTACCCAAAGATTAATATATTCCTTTAAGATATATTCAGCTTTACAAGTAAATATATGTCAAGTTTTACTTTTTAAAAACTGGATAAGCTGATTGAGGTTATTCCTCCCTTTGGCTCCGGCATGTAATATGATCGCTCTCCCTCGGTGCTGCTACGGAAAAGTGTGAAGCCATATGGGAATACCCTGTGAAAGATGCGCGAAAACAGTCAATCGCTTAGGATTACGAACACGACAGGCCCATTTACTCACCGGAACTCTGCGATGTGTGTGATTTCTTCAAATGCTTTGTTTTATTTTGAACAAAACAAATGTTGCTATTGCTTCTTTATAGTAAGCATGTCTACCTCTCATTCACTGTGTAAAAACTTTAATATACAGGAGAATGGCATCCATTTGTAAAATGTCACAAATTTCCAAGTGGACCACAGTATCAGAGGAAAAGGTAACCAGAGCCCACGAAGAAACTTCCCAAACCCCAGCAGTTCTCTTTACGCTTAGCCCGTTAGCTCAAGTGACGTTTCTGATTAAAAGAGTGGTGCTTTGTTTAGCTCATCCATTGTTCAAAAGCAGGCATTTGACAAAACCTGGGCACATCAGAAACAACTGAAAGTAAAACGGATGATTATGAAGTCTTATAATTATTAATTTTACCATTTAAATATATTTTGTTGAATTTGTTCCTTGTGATAAAATGGATATTCATGCACCAGTCCACGCACCGTTAATCCTGATTGGCCGATTAATAACCTTACACTGTGTTTCTGTTCCAAAAATTATTCGCCGCCCCAGTGGTCTAAGTGATGACTTCTGATCATTCGCCTGACAAGGGTCCGGGTTCGAATCCCGGTGAGCATAGATGTTGTTATTGTCTTACAGCACTGGCTTTCTCCCTTCCCTGGAACCAGTGACCCTAAATTAGGGACGGGCGACTGCTTATAGCCCATTGAGTTGCTCGTGGTAGTCGTTAAACCCCAAATCAAAAACAAAAAAACATTCAAAAAGTAAGAATCACAGTCTCTAGGTACACCCCCTTACTTTTTCAGACACTCTCCCTATCTTCCTGACCCCCCTCCCAACCATACACATACACTGTAAAAAATACATCCTTCCTGGATCGTTCCAAATCCTGGGAAAATGTTTGTGCTTAAGGGAACTAAAGTAAATCTTGCGATGGGGGTAGGGGGCGGGGGCACCGCTAGTAACGCTACTGGTGGTAATGCATACATAGGATAATGATCTCAAACGTGAACAAACACTACGATTAACTAGTCTGATTGAAAATAAAAGCACTATATAGCGGCTAAAGATATCCGAGACGCTGCAAAAATTGAGACGGCATTCTCGGTGTGTGTAAAAAGTCACGCACGCATTTCAAACGTGCATAAAATGGGAATATATGCACACAGAGTTGCTAGAACGAACATCAATAAAAATGAATATGTATTAAACTCATAGTAGTACCTGGTGCTTCAATACAAACCTTTTTATATCCATCAAACGTACACATCAGAATTTGCCAGGACTAACATCAAAAACGCGCTATTGTTGCTAGGACGAACATTACTAAAAATGAATATGTATTAAACTCATAGTAGTACCTGGTACTTCAATACAAACCTTTTTATATCCATCAAACGTACACATCAGAATTTGCTAAGACTAACATAAAAAACGTGCTACTGTTGCTAGGACGAACATCACTAAAAATGAATATAACGTACACATCAGAATTTGCTAAAACTAACATCTAAAACGAGCTATTGCTCTGCACATCACTCACGCCAATTGGTTCCATGAATTTTTTAACATGCTTCTTTAAGTTATATTTCATCCCGAATGAACCACCACTGATTGAACAAATTAATCTGTTCGCAATATCCATGGTCACCGCGAAATATGAAAACACGCCAAAAATCCGCAGTAAGAAGGAAAAACAGTAAGAATTCTACCCGCCAAAAATGCCTGTCTGCCTGTGTTTCCTATCGCACACATCACGCACGCCAATTGGTTGGTTGCGTTTTATTCCTACCAATGAGAATCTTCCTACGAGATTTCTATTGCCGTTCCCAGCAGACGCTAGTCTTCCGAATGCTTGAAAAAGCATTAAAAATTTCGTAAGTACTCCTTACCTCTTCTTTGCCTATTATCCTGTTCCTCAGATTTGCTGTTTGAAAAATGTAGTTGAGGGCATCCGCATTGTGAATTATAAAGAGGATACAATTTTTTACGGAAAAACTGAATTTCAAATCGTACTTTTTTCAGTAAGTGTATTTAGCAGATACTTTTCAACTAAATACATCTTCGAGAACACTGAATTTTAAATTTCCTCCTCTCACTCTTATTATGTCGAACAGCGTATATTCTTACAACACCTAATATCCAAAATCGGGGTCAAACTCAATGTATCCAGAATATGAATATATCCGTTGATAAGGACATCTCTGCGTTTCCAAACTGATTCTCAATCTGGAAGGAAATAAAAATTCAAACTTACTAAATATGCAGAAAATTGCAAATGACACCATTTTTAATCCCCAATGTAAAAACAATAATCCAATTATTTTTAATGTTGATGAAACACACTGTTTCAATTATTTCACACACTGCACTGGTGATATTTGATCATGACATCCCGGATCCACATAAACAGTGGAGGATAAGCTTCTTGCTCTACAGCATGCAAATATATATAAATACACTCAGTAGACAATATATCAGACACAGGAGTTATGGCCAGTTGACAGGAGCATACCTAGCCCCAAAACGCACCCAGGCGATTAATAGATGGAGAAAAGGACATCCCAACAGTGTATCGCAATCGACAAACATGGGTAAAAGTGGTGATCTGGCTTTGGGCTCACGGTGAGATAAAGATGATGTTCGAGCTCTAGGTTGCAATGTTCGTACCAGTAATCAGGGAGCAAAAGGTGGCTGACCACTTGCTGCTGATTGTCGGGGTCGAAAGGTTTTTGTAATCTGTATTTGAAAATGATCATGCTGTTTTCAGACATATTGAAAACATTTCCAATTACTTAACTGTTTTGATATAATGGAAACGTGTTGCAATAAAAAAAGATTACAGATTCTCAGCATTTATGAAAAGTGATGATACTGAATCAATGTCCAGGGTTTAGGCATACTTTGCTAAAAAAAGCTTTACTGTTCAAAACTTTACTGTGTACTTACTATTTCATTTTCAGAAATAATTTTGTATACACTGTTTCTTATAACGAAATTTTCAGACTGCACAATTGAAGAGAATAAGGAAATATTCTTTTCGTCTACACGATCCGATGTAGTTTCGAAAAATCTAGTTTTTACAACACAGACTTTATATCACTATATTTAGTACTTAGGGTTTCGTATTCAGAAAATAATTTTATACATTCCAATGTGCTGTGTTTATTTCAGAAGCAACTTGCCGAGAATATTACTTTGGTATACTTATAACATAGTAGGAATGTATTCCATACTTTCTTAAGTTAAATACAAAATTTCAATATTCAGTAGGGATTGTAGTTGTTAGTATTAACATTGAAATTCTTTTTTACATAAAATCTGCCGCTTTAAAGATGTTTCTGTAGCAATACCTGTCTCTTATTATTGAAGCTTGATACTTCACACAAAGTATTAGTAATAAGTGCACTAATGAAGTTTGATAATTTCCTTAAAACTCAACACTGCTGTAAAAATAGTAATGTCGAATTCAGTTCAACGATTCAGCACGTTGTTAAACATTAGTTACGAGGACCACGGGAAATTCACCGACGCGTAAATCCTTGTTGTTCATCGACGGGTAAATCCTAAACCTTCAAAATAGTATAAATATATAAAAAATCCGAAAATTCTTGGCGTAGAATAAAGATAAAATTTTCCAAGCTTTCACACATGTCCCAAATCGCTATCTCAAGGAAGGTAGACAGCTAACTGCAAACTGGATAATAGAACGGTAACCATGACAACCGCCTTTGTACAGAAGTCTATTATAAACCCACCTCCGTTCCCAACCTGATGCTTCGCAGTTCATTTTACCCTGATGTTTACAAGACCGCCTTATTCCGTTCTCGAATTAGAAGAGCCTTCGCTGTCTCATCCGATGTCCGTTCTAGAGAATCCGAATTAAGAAACATCGTCAAATTGGCCACTGAGGCAGGATATACTTCAAACCCGATGCATAACTTTATCGTGAAAGCCAGAACCAGCAGTGCTAATAATATTTCTATGCCGCAACTTCGCTACTGGGCTCTATTTCCTACATACCAAAAGTTTCCTATCAACTCAAAAAATGAGCTCAGGAGGATGAACTTCGGTGTCGGCATAAGGTCTCTGGCATCTTTATACACAATGCTTAAGAGAAATATTTAAAAGCCCCTCTTCTCAATGAGGCAGGTGCTTATGCCAACCTACTAAAATATCCGGACGGCTCCAGACGATACTACATCGGAATGACCAAACGTTCGTTTTTAATTAGAATCATCGAACATAAAAGGAATACAAGAGACGGGAAAATAACCACTGCCCTATCAAGAGAAGTTCAAGTCCACCGATCCTATATGGAGTGATGTAAAGAATTTAGCTTCATACTCCACACCCAAATCTACCGCTACTCGCAAAACCTTGGAAATCTTGAACAGCTGCGTGGCTTGCAATGATAGCGCTTCTCTGGAGTTGCCGCGTATTTGGAATCAATTCTTCAAATAATGCTGAGTTATCTACCATTGTACCGCGTGCCCAACCAACGTGACCTCGTTTCTTCGAAATATCACGTTTGCTCCTAATCATTTATTGTCTAGTCAAGTCCCCGCGTTCAAAGTGTTGAAACGTTCTATTATCCAGTTTGCAGTAAGCTGTCTACCTTCCTTGAGAAAGCCATATGGTTGATGTGCGAAACCTTAGAAAATTTTATCTTTATTTTACGCCAAGAATTTTCGGATTTTTAGTATAGTTATACTATTTTGAGCGTAATTTGGTGTACAGTTCCTACTTTTTGAAATCCTAAAACTGTTTAAAGAGCTGCAAAACAAAATGAGCGTATCCTATAGTCTGGATATATGAAGCTTTTATTATTTTATGTATCTAGTAGTTCTCAATCATAAGAAACTTTAACCGAAAAATTAGCACTAGCAATAATGCAAATATGACTTTTGCAACTCCAGTTTGCTGATGTATTACTTACGTGTCTGTTGTGATGTTTCTTTCTAAAATGCAGTGTTTTCTATTTCATTTCGTCATTTTGATTTTTAAAGGAATTGTAATAATCCTACTATGTACGTTTCAGTCGCTGTGTACAACATATGAGGTACTTGATAAAACTGTAGATTAAATCATTAACTCCCAAACGCACGGGAATTCATACGGATACAAATACAAATGTGTAGCAAAACAACATTCCCGGCTTTTAAAAAAATACGCGTAATTAAAAATTGGCAAACATACAACTATAGTATATACAAGAAGTCATGATAGATAGTAATTGTAGAAAAATTGTAGGATCTTATCAGTTACTGAACAGAAGACAAAGCGATTACATTTTAAACTCACTTGGCAGTCTTTTTTGCAGCGTGTATAAATATACAGGGTGGTTCAGATCTATATGTCAAAAATGTAAAGGCAGGTAGAGGGGATCTAAATAAACAGATTTCGTATCAGAATGTGTGTGCGGTAATGCCGCATAAAAAGCGCTAGCACGTAAAGCAGTATGAATCACAGGAAACTGAATAGACAAGTAAAGACAAAAGAAAACAAAAATTTATTAACAGTTTACAAGAGGTGCTCGAAAGAGCGGCCACCAACAGCGATACAAATTCACAGCGGCGGCGCATGGGTCGCCGTACATTAGAAAAGACGTCAGGCATGTCCAGCAGCAACAGAGGCCACATTTCAACAGGACAATGCGCGCCCGCACGTGGCACGCATCGTGCAACAATTTTTCACGGCCCAAATGGTGTCACTGCGGCCCTGGCCCGCCTGATTGGCAACCGAGTGGCTCGTTAAGCACCACCCGCGGCTACGCCTGATGAACTGTGTCAACGTGTGAAAGCAACCTGGCCGCACATATGCCAAGCACACATCCAAAGCCTCTTTCGTTCGATGCCGCGGCGTGTAGCGGCCGTTATTGCCAGCTATGTAGGCCACACGAACTATTTCTGCCTGCGTGTTCCGCAAGTCGCAAGGGCCTATAAGCTCAATCGTTTCATCTTTGTATCTGTTGTTTTGTGTCCAGTAAATCTGGTATTGCTATCTCGTGTCCTTCTTGGTGTCTCATTTTGGGTGGCCAGCAGTGTATGAACATTGTTTGAAAAAAACGATATATCTATTATAACAGATATATCGTTTTTTGTTTTGCAATAATTATTTATGGAACGTTTTTGAGTTGAATTACTAAATTACTGTGCACTTTAGACAATGCAATTGCGTATAGCAGGGTTCGCCATACACAGGTCGCATACAAATATATGACACGCATAATTAGAAAAAATGTTTTTTTGCAAAATTTCGAATATTACATGTTCAGTTTTGTGTGTATTACTGTGTAGTGATATGAACCTTTATAAACAGTGACTTTGCTGTCTAAAAGAATATGTAGATAATTGAATGTAATATGTAGATATGAATATGTAGATATTGCAGTTAGCAAGAGCAGTTCAATTACGTTTTTTTTTAAAAAGAAAATGCATCTTTCATTAGAGCATTTCGTTGGAAATACTTCCATCTCCCCTAATCATATACTGACACGACATATTACTGCAGTTTTGCTTTTCTCTAAAGTATTTTGTGTTATACATATTACTGCAGAGTTTGCTGTAATATATGCAGCATTCTGCAGAAACCAAGTTGCATTGTTGTTTTTCTTTTCAGTCAGCATCTGACATCATAAATCCGTAAGATGAGCTCAGCTACTGAGACGTCTCCATCTGTGGGGATTAACGGCATCGGCTATATATAATTATAGCAATAATCCAAAGGGCGAGATCCAAGGGGAAAATCCTCTAACTACGTGGCGTCAGTCTGGATATCGAGAGGCTCGGGATTTAATACCCCGACGGCGGCCGAATAATACTTTTTCGGTTGATGTGCGTTGTTAACGCGGAAAGAGCGATGTATTTATTTATTGAACTGATGTCACGTATTTAGATGATTTCCACCTTGGATCTCGCCCTTTGGATTATTGCTATAATTATATATAGCCAGTGCCGTTAATCCCCACAGATGGAGACGTCTCAGTAGCTGAGCCCATCTTACGAATTTATGATATCAGATGCTGACTGAAAAGAAAAACACACATAGCGCCGTGAATTGTTGGCCGCAGTAGTGTAAGGTTAACGCGATTGGCTGGATATTGAGAGATTCGGGATTCAATTCCCCGGCGACGGGCGAATAAAATTTTTTCGGTTGCTGTGCGTTGCTTAACGTGAAAAGAGCGATGGATTTATTTATTTAACTGATGTCACGTATTTCGATGATTTTCACCCAGTTTTTATCTCAGTACCTGAGATAAGTCCCTTTAACATTTAACAATTTATTGTCAATGATAACTTTTAAGACTCCCAAAACTTTCGAAATATTACAGAATTTATGAACAGTGTGTCAAATGGGGGAGCAAAAAGAATATACGGTACGGAAACAAAATAGATCCTTAGCTAACGAAAAAGTAACTAGCTGTTGAACATCACACAGCAAAGAGAACACTGTGGTAACCATAAAAAGTAAGCCGACAGGTAAAACCAACAGAACCGGCAAGGTTGAAGTTGCGGCTTTGAAGAGAAGAGGAATATAGAAGATAGAAGCCCATGCCATGATATACATATTTCTTATTTCCATACGGTCATTTCGCTCATTTAAACATAACACATAAGCACACTGTTACATAAATATATTATTATGACGACCCCGGGAATCACAGTGTACCCGGCTAGACCGCCACACAGTGCGCGTGACAAGATCGACCACACGGGGATATAAATAGACGGCCAGCACAGATGAGCCATAGTGCGTCACGTGAGCACAATAAGCAGTGGTAGTGATTGGACCGACATTCAAAAAGGAATGATCATCGGCTGCCGCGCCATGGGTGGAATCATCTCAGAAACATCATACATCGTCGTTGTACACGAGGAGCTGCAGGAAGGGTGTACCAAGAATGAACCGCTGCCACACTGAGTACCTCCCGACGCCATAACTGTGCAGCCCCAAAGGCCATCAAACCCAGAGGAGGACGTCACCTCCGTCGACTGGTAAAGGGAAATCGGAACGCAACACTAGAGCAATTAACCATGCAAACAAACTGGGGAACACCCAGGTCCGTGCCCCAGATGACAGTAGAGAGAAAACTCTTACGCATGGGCCACCGGAATTGACGTTGCGTCAAGGAGTAAAGGTTAGATTCTCCTCAATCGGCAATGGGACCTACAATTCGCATAGGACTACCGTCATTGGACAGTGGAAGAATGTGAAAAGTTGCCTTCTCCAACGAATCGAGGTTTCTACGCAACACAAGTGACTGGTGGTGGCGGATAAGGAAACAGACACACTTGAACCACCATTTTGACACGCTTGTCGGTCAAATGCAGGCCGGCAGTGCCAGTGTTGATGTCTGGGAAATGTTTTCATGGTATGACCCTGGACCGCTGGTCCCAACAGATTGGTATCTGAAAGCGAAAGGCTACCTGTCAATCCTCGCTTATCACATTCCTCCTTTCATGTTGATGGTTTACTCCGGTAGTGAAGGTATGGCCAACAGGACAACTCGTCGTGTCACACCACTAAGACTGTGCGTGACTGGTTCCAGGATCACGACAGCAATGTCTCCGTTCTACCTTGGGTGGTGAAATCGCTCAACCTCAATCACATAGAACACTTGTGGGACTATTTGGATCGACAGATTTGACGTGCCGACTCAAAACCTCGTCATCTCCGGGATATACGTGCTATGCTGCTGACCGAATGGTTACGTGCGGCTCAGGCAACTTTCCCCGGCCTCATTGCGTCCATGCCACGCTGTCTCGCCGCTGTCATCAGGGCCAAGCGTGGGTATTGCCATTTTTGCGTAGGTTGTCAGAGTTTTCTGATACGACTATGAGCATATTAGTACGGAAGGCATCAGATAACATACAATATATGCTGCGGACTGAAACGACTTGTTGCATGAAGTTCAGCAGAAAAAGGAGGGAGACACAAAATCAGAAATGCACGGGATCATTGTATGCAAATGAGATGATACCAAGAGCTAACTCTCGAGCTACGTACGTTGCGGAAATCTAATAACATTAGTTCTAAAACTTAGAACAAGAGCTCTGTGTAATGCGCACTGACCATGGGAGAATACGAAAATCTGTATTAAATGTTATTTCCCTGATTGCAGGTAAAACAGTGAAACAATTAGTGAAAATAAATCTATTTCTGTTCTTGATTTTTTAAAAGTGTGAGATTAACAATTAGAAATAAGCTCAAAACACCTGAACACCTAAATGCAGCACTCAGGAAATAGGAGTTGGAAGTGCCAGGAACCACCTGATTTTCATAAAATCAATTTTTCTCATTTTCATAAACAAACGGATCCGAACACTTACACCAAGTATTGAATGGAGCAGGTCACTGAGGGATCGCTTCTCACAATAAATTCCAGTGGAAAAGAGACAGACAAATGAATGTAAGTGTATGTAAAAGTCATCAGTTCTTGTAAGCAGTTTAGAATACAGTTACAGGGCACTAGCATAAAACAGTCCCAAATAGGAAAAGCAAGGCAAACTGTAAAAGTAACCCACATAATTCTAAGAACGCCATGTATTGTGTTAAGGACAACTCATTATGAGAAAAAGCATGCTATAAGTAAACATATGAATCATGTCATTGCACCAAATAGAGTACAATTGCTTTTTGTCAGAGTAGTAAGTCAGATTTCAATTTGTATGCCTCCCACTGACAATCCTAATCGTGTTTTATAGCTTATTCTTTTATACGCAAGATTGGCCCATTAGAAGTTTCAGCATCGCCGGACGATAGCTTTAAAATATTTGATCTCTTCCTTGCGTTCTGCGACGGGATACTTTACTATATTTTTCGGTGGATTTCAAAGTTGCTTGTATTAGGGTGTTGCCCAAATTTGTATTGCCTTTGACACCAAGTTTTTTTCGTTTTATTTTTCAGTGAGGACCCCGCAGACAATTTGTGGCGCCATGGTTTCAGCCGCAGACTGATCCAATATTGATGCCAAAACCGTTCTGCTTTCATATTTGAAAAAAAAATCACTCTCTCAAGAAATGTAAAGCAGACACAAACGCTTTTAAAGATTTGAGGCCTCAAACACTGAACTTGTAACATATAAACTTATCGTTCTTTTTATCCAACCTGTTAAGGTAAATGAAATATTTGTTTTTTTCACAAAAGGAAGATCCGCTTTGTGGTTAAAATTACTAAGTTCCAGATATTCGTATCTACTGATCTGTAGAACAAAAATGTTCTTCTGAAAACCCTATAGGACGAAGTAACAGCTTTTGAAACGAAAATATTATGAATAGAAAATCATCGGTGAATCAAACCGTTGGATTTGTCAGTGGAGAACATAAATAGTAGAAACTTGCAGCTTCCTTCGATTTTCCTTTAATCGTATTATGTGTCCTGTGCTTAAGCCATTTATCAATTGAAAACGACTAATATCTAACAAAATGGTGTATATAAACGGATTAATTTCATATCTCCAACACAATTTTTATATAGTATTTCTTGTACTCTAGTTACATCACAATTTGTAACAAGACTTTCCTTGAAAGCTTTTTTGTAGGCCATATACAAGAACTTCATTTCATTGCATGTTGGAATATTATCTTAATTACAGAAAATTGATAAATTGGACAGGTGCCGTTAGTCGAAAATATGCTAAAAAGACCTTTGATCATTTGATTTATTTCCAAAATATATAATAACGTCAAAAGGTGGTTCCAACTACTCGTAGAATATAATAGTTAAAATTTATGAAACATGGTCAAATGGGAATGGCTGTTACAAAACAACGATTAAATGAAATGCATTGATTTTTATGTTCTAATCGTAAATCTAATTTTTCTGTTATACTTTTATATTCATGTAACATTTTCTTCTAAATCAGAAATTGCAGAATTTGTTGATCCTAAGTAGTTGCAATAGACGAGCATTACAAAAACTGGTCACTTAAAATCGATCCAGTTTATAATTATACGCAAAAAGCAGATGTTTTGAAAACAAAAAAACAGTGATGTAATGATATGAATTACATTTACATTTCTTTCCAGCTCACTGTGTTTCTTTACATGAGATGACTTCCATGAGGACTTTGTGTGAGGAAAAATTATGATAATTTTACGTAGGGAAATACGACATAATATAAGTTACCGCTTTAAATCTAAACAGTTTATTATTGTGCTTCTTAGTATATGACATTTTTTCATTTTGCTTCATCGTTGTTGATAGTTCAAAATGAATTTCGAATGCGCACAACAAGAAATTTGTATGAGGATGCGATTTAAAATACAACCTGATCGCAGAAAAGTAGAAACGGATATATTTTATTTTATATAGATATAAATTATTGGATGTATTCCGATTACCTCAAAGTTGTGCTGAACTAATATTTTTTTGAATAAATAAATAAATAAAATAAATAGAAACTGATAATACAGGGCACTAGAGAGCTTAATGACGTCAATTCGCCAGCGAAATTCCCAAACCACGGGACTACGTTCTATATTTCTAATGACACGACGTTCCTAACGAAAGCTGGGGAAAGGAAAAGAAAAATGAAATCTGCTATCTATGATTTCCATACTTTTATGTGGAAATAAATTACACTTATTGTTCCTCATGCCATTCAAAGTAAACCTGTAATGCCGCATATATAAGGTGGCATTTGAAAGAAAAGATGGTCCATGCACATCCGATGGTATACACATACATAATAACCTCTTCCATCATATAAATAGGTGGAAGTCAATATCATTAACTGAAATGGTCTGAAACCGGACTGTAGTGTGGAAAATCCAATCGTTTAAGCACCCTAGCCAGTCAATACACCAAAAATCAAAAGCAACCTTTGTGTATGACATTTATAACTTTATGGGACGTCCAATGATAAAGTAAGTGTTCATTTGTAGCTTTGCTTCTAAAGGTTCGTTTAGAACATTCGCATAGTGTATCAGATAATTTTGAAAAGAAATGTACTGTAGTCATGTATGAACCGGAATTTCAACGAAATATCGCTTCCACGTCCTAAAAGTGTATCCGAACAGATCAGTTGACGCCGGTAGAAATTTGAGATTTCGTAACTAAATCAAAGCTGCGTATTAATTCTGTTGCAAATATTTATGAAATATTTTCCTGATATCCTGCTTTATATGAGGCGCATACGCGGAAAACTGGGAAGAAAGAAGCTAAAATGTTGGAGGCATTTAAAATGTGGTTATGCAAAAGAATGGAAAAAATAAATTGGATTAAAAAATTTCCAAAAATAATGTATTGCAAACAGTTGAAGAAAGAAGGAATTAACTAAAGGCAATAAGAAAATGAAAATATAACTGGATTGCACATACAGTATGTTAAGATGAGACAGCCCATTGAAAATAATGATAGAATGGAAAATTGAATGTAAACAACCAAGAGGAACGAGACAACTAATTATGCTTGATGATATAATAGGCACAGGAAGCTAGCTAATTGTGGAGGAAGCAAGAGACAGAGAAAACTGGAGGAAGAGAACTTGCTGAGTTACCGTAATACCTGACAACAGACAGAACAATAATAATATTTATGATGATCCTCCTCTGCTGATCGATTAATAGAATTAAAAAGGTGGGGTACTGATGGCCGGAGAGGGAGAAACTACGTAACACCCGTACGTATTTCTCACTCCGCGGACAACACACCTTGCTTCTAGCACCGTTTCATCAATGCTAGAATTTAGCGGATGCTATCGGTTGTGGTGCGAGTCAACAAGAGGAATCATGTGGCACAGCTCGCCAGTAATTTGAATGCTGCTGACCGCAGTAATGTGTCACAAAACAGAGTACATCGAACCCTGCAGAAAATGGGATTTCGCAGTCCCAAAGGGGTTCGCCTTCGAAACCTAATACAACCTGCTCGCCATCATCTCGCTTGCAATCCACTCACACAGTTCGTCGTCGAAAGCGCCGGTAACACCTTAGCCATAGTCACAACTGTGTCGTAAATGATTGAAGAAAGTTATCTAGTCCGATGAATTACGTTTCATGTAGTACAATGTTGACGGGCGGTTACGTGTACGATCAAGACGACTACCACCTACTTGAACATCATTGTAGACCAGGTTCCAGGCAAAGGTATTCCCCTCTCGTTGTGACTTCCTTCACCAGGAAAATCAGCAGTGCCACACTACTCGGCCTATTTTGAGAATGATTTTCGGAACATGAGGAAGACACCCAGGTATTTCCCCTGTGAAATTGGATGTAGTTCTCCAGACACCAATGTAATCGAACATCAGTGCAATTTGTTGGAACAGGGAGTCCCACCTGCGGCGGTTAAACCACGTAATTTTCAAGAGATGAATGATCAGACTGCAGCATGTTGGTACTAGATACCACAAGGCACCTTTAAAAATCTTTTGGCTTCCATGTTTCGCCGGGCAATAGCTATTTTCGGAGCATGAGCATGAAGACCATTATATCGGACAGTTTCTCATAATGTTATTGGCTCTTCGGTGTATATTTGTTATAATACTCATTTAAGATAAATGTACAATCGCGGGCAATGAATTTGCGCATCTAGAAGAAAACATGCTACAAACGCGAAACCTTGAAAACAGCTAGAGTGCGTGCTTTTATGCAAATGATCCAAGTTTGGTGCAAGTGCGCATGACCGTACGTACTGTGGTGGCGTTGCAAGCACGAACCGGCAGCCTTATAAACCGGCGTGCAGTCGATGCCACCTAAACGCGAAAAGCAGCTGCCGGGTAGACGCCAAAGAGGTCGATTTACGCAACTTACGGACTTTGAGAGAAGCCCGATATCAGGCTGAAAACCGCAGGGTGGTCGGGGCGGCGTATAGCCCGCCACGTGGATCGTTCTGACCATACCTATACAGCACAAAACTCTTCAGATATGCATCGATATTGTTACAATCTCTCATCTTCGTTACACTTTCAGAGATATCTTACTATTACGTTTCAGCAACATCTATTTTGTAACATAACTCTTTGTACATTACGGTTACGTTAAGAACATCATTCACCGACAATACTGTTTTATAGTTTGCATTGTACATAATAGCTACCTTGATGGTGTATTCCGGCCTTATTTAAGATTTTGGGTTTAGCAACGGCGTGGATGCGCATGCGCATTTGGGTCATTTCAACGAAGTACTCTCGTTGTCGTTCCATGTGCTACTGGGATATTCCTTGGTGATACTGTCGTACTCGTAAGTATAGACTAGTGTCCGTCCTTAGGTTTTTCACGCCAGTGTATAATATCTTAGTACGTTTGTTAGTTTTGTGTCGGAAAAAAATATATAAATTAAAGTAGTTGTTAGTTTGTAAAGGTAGAAAAACATAATTCTGATATATTGAGACGTTTAACGACTACGTAAATTTAGAAAAAAAAATAGAGTAAGATATGCATTAAAAGGTTCATTTCTTTGATTAATCAAGAAAAAATTAAGGTCATCTTACAGAAAAAAAAATGATCCGTTGAAAAAATAATTATACATTTCTATTAAATAACGTATTCGCAAAGCATTGACCGTTTCGTTAGTTCCTACAGAGTGCTGTAAGGTCAAGGTGACCCGTGGTTGAGTGGGATAATGCGACTGCCTAGAAACCCGCTGGACAGGGGTTCGAGCTTATCGTGATCTTGGAGGATTTGTATTTCCTTGGGAAAAAAATTCCCCAGTCTCGTGACGTCACACGGTAAAATTTCCTGATAGGGGAAAGCAAATGGCGTACAAATAGGTGATTCCATGTCTGGAGGTAAAAACAAAATGGCGAACAAAACATGTTCGTTAAGATCACGTCGCACACAAAATGTTATGGTTGAACACAAAAGAAAAATAGCGGACAAAGATGGTCGAGAAGCTCACGTGGAAAATTATCCGTCCTTGAGACAGCACGTGGACAGTTGTGGGCGGTTTTCTTTGTTACAGAAACTCCCTATTATCACGTGACAGTAATATGATGATGTCAGAAATATCTTTCAAATACGTAACAGTAAATACAAATATATTTCCAATACATTAACATGAAGTTGGTATGTTGAAGTTACAAAAGCATTTCACTGTAACTTATCGGTTATGTTTCAAAGTTAAGTAACGTTTGCGGATATCTTGACCTAACCGTAACGTTTCAGAAACATTAAAGTCACATTGCGCAACGTATCTGAAAAGTGTCAGTGTTTTAATGCTACGTACTTGTAACGTACACGAAATATTTTATTCAGAGTGGGTTACGTCCGACTGTGTTGGGAGCAGTGGACACGTGACGGCACTGCCACACGGCGGAGCGGCTGCAGACGGACCAGGATAACCACCGGTAGAGAGGATCGACGGAACGTGCAGCCAAGAACGAACGGATTTCACTGGGACCCTGTCTACTATACAGGCAGATGTAGAGGCTCCTATTAGCCCACGAACCATATCCCGACACCTCAAAGAAGAGAATCTGCAATCCCAGCGCCCCTTAGGCGTGCTGCCTTTAACACCGGAACATCGCCGGTTCTGTGTGCAGTGGTGCCAGGCTAGAGTGACGTGGAACGCCACAGACTGGCGACGCTTGGTGTTTTGCGATGAATGCCGCTTAATTTCTGGGACAGATGATCATGGTGTCTGGATGTGGAGGTCCCCAGGTTAACGGCACAGCCCCAACTTTGCTGCCGAGCGCCGCACCTGCCATACTGCAGGCATTATGGTTTGGGGAGCCATTGCCTACGGTAGCCGATCAGTTCTAGTAGTGGATCATTGACAGGCCAGCGGTATATGGATGACATCCTACGACCCCATGTGCTCCCATTCGTGGCCGGGATTCCAGGTGTGCTATACCAATCAGGATAATGCCCGCGGGCACACGGCTGGGGTAGCCAAGGACTGCTTACGTCATGTCCAGATGCTTCCACGTCCTGACCGCTCCCCGGAGCATATGTGGATCGAGCATGTGTGGGGCCAGTTGAAACGTCGGATGCCGCCGTGCAGCACTTTCTGGGACTTGGAGCAAACCCTCCAACACGTGTTGGCCAGTCTACCGCATGACAACACCAGGCATCTGTTCGCCTCCATTCCGGACCGCATTGCAGCCTGTATCACCGCACGGAGCGGTGCGACGCGCTATTGAAAATAGCCGGACCGCGCGGCACAGATTCTCCTGTAATTTTCCTGTAGCTATGTTTTTACCATCATGTGTATCATTGATTTGTATCATTATGTCCATAAAATTTCAGTTTAATGCGATGCTCTTTTCTTGGTGCACACATTTAATTATCCGTGAGTGTATTTTAAAGTTAAGTATACACGTACGGAAATTAGAAAAAAAAAAACCAAAATAATATGTGCCAAAAAAAAAAAAAAAAGATTGTGATTAATCCTCTGCAGTTTATTATTCATAAAATAAATTATTTTTAAAAATCAATGGTATAAGGTTCAACGCTTTTTCCTCGTCAAAACTGTTTGGGGAGCCTTTCAATGGGCTTAATAACGATGAGCAGGACGGAACGGTTATTGGGTTTGAAAGAAATTGAATAAATTGGGTCCTGGAGTATTCCTGACCAAACTACGTTTAGTGGAAATACTTGAGTGTGAAATACAGAATTGCAAAAAAGCAAACATTTAGCCCACGCTGTCCTTTACTGTTCCTTCGCTAACTCCTGGCTTGTTGATAAACCTCACTGTTGATGACACTGCCCCTAGAATTAGTTTTCTACATAGCTGAATAACCGCAATATAATATACAACGCATCTTGCAAGTCGTTTTCATATAGGCATCCTAATGAATACGTGGCACCAGTATTCTTATACATATAGCCAAATTGGGGGTCAGCATCGCTAGGTTAAATCGTAGATGAGTGTCAACACGTGGATATCACACAAAAGGAGCAATATTTGCCGGCAGTCGACAAATGTCCACTTTCTTTGAAGCTATTGCTTATTTCATTGCACTGCGTTGAGGTATTTACAATTTGTTCTGTTCCTTAGCGAACTCTACGTTTCAACATTCGAAGGAGTTCAGCCTTATATAATGAAATTGTTATCGGCGAGAAGTTTCCGAAAGCGCAAGAGTGCTACATTTTCCGCATCAGAGAAGTTGCTTCTTTCTAGTTCCGAGGAAGGAGTACTTCAATTTTCATTTACGCTTTATTGCATAATCAGATATGACTGACTCGGGTGCAAGCATCTAAAGACAAAAATTTATATTATTTGACTTCATGTTTATAGATTATTGGTAAAATAAGGCGAAACAGGCATATTACCCTGACTGTAGCTTAACACCTTCCTAAGTTTTCATTCAGTGTGCATATCTAGCCAGCAATGTAAATGAAATAATCGCAGTTCTGCACCCGCTGAACAGCTCTGTGTTCCAAAGACAAATTCTTCCCAATATCTTTAAATTTCTGACTCTCAGATGGCATTCATGTGACTGAGATTCTTAACTTAGGAAGTTAAAAAAAGCATCCATATGTCTATATGTCGACTGTATTGTCAAGAAGAGACTTAAAGAAACAATAGTGTGTTAAATAAATAGAGTGTGACTTTTTTTGTGCATGTATCTCCCATACTGGGAAAATTGATTCTCATATTTTTTATACATGCAACATATACTGATTTTTCCTCAGGCATTGGTATTTGATTTTCATCTAAGGCTTTTAACAGGCTTTTAGGCGGGAGATAGATAGAAACGGAAATGCTTTAACCCCCCTCTCCCCATTTCCCCGAAAAAAAAGCTCCCCTTTTGCAATATACTTGTTTTACCTCTTTTGACAAATATTTTCCCTGCATTATATCCTTCGTGTATTGAACTGATCATTTTAAGATAATGAAATGCCGTTAATAGAAATTTACTGAAGCCAAGTCTTCTGTAATGAAGGAGATTACTGTAATTTTTATAGGAAATCAAAGAGAACAATGCAAGCTTAAAAATGCTGAAAACAGGGAAAAAATTATCAGTTGAAAAGTTTCTGCATACTCTAATATCATTGTTTGGTTGATTTAGAAATCAGGATTTCCAAATCCGAAACTGAGTTACCACGTACAAGAATTGACCGATGTGGTACAGAAGACAAGACAAAGAAAAAATGGATCCATTGAATAAGCTGATTCTAACAATCTCAGCCAAAAGCCATCCTCAGTATCGGTAGAAGTATTCGAAAGATCCATCTGGAAGAAATATTCTTAATTGCCAGTGTGACATCATTCATTAACTTGAAAGCTAAGGGAACACGCCCCAACCATATACGTGTGATGTTTACTCTTCATCTGTACTTCAAACGAATAATTGTCATTAACTCCAACACTGTTATCAAGTTCCTGGTTGTTTTTTATACAGGGTGATCAGAATCGTCAGCACAATAAACCTGCCGGACGATTCCTCTTGGAGAAAGAAGCCGAAAACCATTGTCTGTTGTCCGATCGGACGTCGCATTCAGGAGATCTACGCGTCGAAAGTTTGGTGACTTCAATTCCGGTAACGCACATCCTTGTTGAAGGACTAGGTGGATAGTCATACAGACGCACGTATCAGAAGGCAATCAAGCCGCCCCGGTGGCGCAGTGGTCTAAGGCAATGGCTTCTGTTTCTTTGTCCGAAAGCGGTCCGGGTACAAATCCCTGCGAAGGATGGATGTTGTGTTTGTTATACGGACTGACTCTCTCCCTTCCCTAGAACCAGTGGTCTTAAATTCAGGACTGGCAACTTCTTATAGCCCATAGAGTTACTCACGGTGGTCGTTAAACCTCCAATTAAAAAATAAACGCAATCAACATTTTAAAATGTGGCACGGGATGATTTGCAAATTCGAAGGACGTGGTGGCGTGAAACCATTAGGTGAACGCCCGCGCGATATGGCAGGTAGGGATAAAAAGGGTTGGCAACGGTGGCAGTTAAGCTCATACTGCGTTGGTACATTTCACAGTATTGTGATTAGCGATATGTCGTACAGTTTAAGGGAGTATTGTAACATGTATCTACTATTTGGGGAAATGCCGTGGTCCAGCATTGCGTGCAGTAAGGGTCTCAAGGGAGCGATACCCAGCACGACGGCACCCGGACGCCCTGGTCATACGGCGGCTTGACGCCCGAATCCACGACACAGGCAATGTCGCACCACGTCCAAGTGTAGACAGTGGCGCTGGTTCCTCTGTCAGAAAATCCCTCGAGGACGCCATACTAGATTTCATAGAGGAGGAGCAAACGACCAGCAACCGTGCAATCACGCGATAGTTTGGTGTGCACCAAAGTACCATATTTGCCGTTCTACACGACGAAGACCAGAATCCATATCACATCACACGGGCGCAAGGCCTATTACCACAGGATTATCCTCGAAGACAGGCATACTGTGAGTGACTGCTTCTACAACATGCTGACGATAATAGTTTAATCCGCCGGATCTTGTGAATTGAGGAAGCAAGGTTTACACGGCAGGGTATCTGCAACACCCATGATAGTCATGTTTAGGCATTGAACAATCCGCACGCAACACGTGAACACGCCTACCAGGTTTAGTGGGGTGTTGATATCTGGTGTGGTATTTTGGGCGTATCCTAGTGGGACCATATCTTCTTCCCGAACTTGTCACAGCTGCCAAATACATGGCGTTCCTACGTGGTGTTCTGCGGGACTTACTGGAAAACGTACCATTGTCTGTTCTCAGCAATCTATGGTTCCAGCATGATGCAGCACCGGCGCTTTAGGCTGCAAATGTTCGCCAGCGGGTGGCTGGATACGGAATATCCCGATCGATGGCTTCACCGTAGCGGTCCTGTGGCATGGCCCGCTAGATCGCCAGATCTTAACCCATTGGACTTCTTCCTCTGGGATCATCTAAATGAACTGTATATCGACGGCCTGTTAACAGCCTGCGCGAGCTAGTGGCCACCTTACACGCGGCCCTCGCAACTATAACTACTGCTATGCTGCAACGCGTGCAGATGTCTATTCCTCGGCGGGCTGCCGCCCGTTCCGCACTACAAGGTGGTCATTTTGAACACATGTTGTAATCTGACACGAATCCACGTGTTTTATCATTTGTGTTGTAGTGGCACTCATACATAAATTACATGTTTGTTGTCAAAGTGATTGGATAAGTTCATTCTAATGTCTGTATTCTTACCGGATGTGACGTCACGAACTTTCGGGACGAATATCTCCGGAATGCGACGTCTAATCGGACAACGGACAACGGTTTTCGGCTTCTTTCTCCACAAGGAATCGTCCGGTAGGCTTATTGTGGGGTCGATTCTGATTACCCTGTATATGTCCAAGCCGATTTAACCAGGCAATCTCACAGACCGAAACGGAAGATCGCCTAAGATACGTTAGAACTCTCGCCTGGTAACCGTGCAGCAAGACAACCGTTTCCAGGCAGGATCCAACTCCATTACCCCAGTAGACATTAGGGATAGGATCAAACACTACTTCGATTCTCTAATACGAGAATCGTAGTAGTGTTTCCATTGTCTTGTTAATGATTTTCCTTTAAAGACATTGTTCTTTGTCTTTTTACTAGTGTTCTAACTGCGGGCTTCAGAAAATTAGGATATCAGTCCATGACGTGACTTTCAGCCTCGTACTAGGGCACAGCAAAAGGGGAATGGTGCATAAAATAAAAAAATACTGTAGAAGCAGTGTATGTTGGTACTACGGCCTAACCATATAACATGGTTGACTGAGAAAAATCACCTTCAGCGGAATTGTGGCACATTTTGGGAATCCAGTAATAAAGCCCTTTTCAATTTTTTTTGTTTTGCAACCTGCACATTTCAACTGCATAAATGTAGAGCTCAAAATTCACTTTCCTAACGTACAAGGAAAGTGATATCTAATTTGAATGTATAAGAACATCTTGAAACTTTTCATTCCTTTTTACCCTCTTTTTTAAGGATCCGTCGAAATCATTGCCATTGGATAGGGAATAACACAGCCATCGTTTAAGATAATTAGCCTTTATTTTGGATAAGTTTATTAACAGTCGCAAATTTGCTTGCGCTAACGTTACTGATTGGAACTAATCTTCATAGCACCTCTAAGCTGAGCCGAACTACAGAACGTGATCAGTTTATTGTACATTTCATTCCATTTTCATTTACTATAAATCTAGTAATTCCACTATTTTTCCTTAAATATAAAGTAAGTATTTTATAGTGTTCACTGCAAAATGAGTTTTTCAGGGTTAAGTAAGCAGACGATACGTTTTAATTTACTTGGGACTCATCTGACGCTATTAACGGTAGCGTCGCTACTATGAGTCTGCAAAATAGAATTTACTGGTGGCTTCCAGTGATATGCTAATAGTTATCTAGTAGTTTACAAGGGAATTGTCTGCTGGCGTTTCTTGACTTTCAAATATGAACTTGGCATTGAAGTTTAAAATGGGCTGGTATCTCAGGAGAAATTATTATGTACCATTCATTTGAATTTAGTAGGACCTCGTCTTTTGGTGCATCCTCAGCTTTTATTTTGAAATTGGAATTCCCGTTCACTAGAGACTCAAATATGGTGAACACTGTATCGCACAGGGGATTTTTGGCTTTGAAACTGAAAGAATAATCTTATTCAACGACCTGTGTCATTAAATCATTCACAAGAAACTGGAATTTTTTGTATTTGCTACGTTCCCTGGATGTGGTATTGTAATAATAAATGACCTTGCTATTGGTGCCTCTTCAGTTGTTGCGATTGGTTTAGGTTTTGGGTTCACAGGAGAGTTTGTTGTTGTTTTCCCAGAGCAGCTAATTTGAATTTGGTGTTAGATTCCTCAAGTCATTCTGATATTAGTGCTCCTGCAATTACTATAATTTAGTATTTCCATCTACAAAGAACTTAGGTTTCTATGTTTTGATATCCTCTGAGTTCCTATTGCCTACTGGTATTTTAAAATGCTCAGATCATGAGAGTTTTTCGTCCTGAAAGAATTTAGAGTAACTTTGACGTAAAGTATTGGTTGGGGCATTCGACGTCCAATTTTTGAAAGTTAGTTACAGTCAGCTTTTGGCATAGGCGTTCAAGACAATTTATTATGGCCGCCACATTTAGGGACGACGAATTTTATTCGCACATTTATATTTAGTCATGCTATTTTTATCTGTATGATTTTGATAAGGAAATAAATGAAATCAATGGGAAAATAAATAGTAAAATTTTGCCTTTCCTCTTTTTCTTATCCTACTGTTTTCTAAGAAGGATTTCAGTGAAGGCATATGTTACAAGCATTTCCCTTTCTTCCTACTTCAAAAATAATGCGTCAATTACAAAGAACAAATGTGTAGTCAAAACACTAAACAGTTGATTAAACTTTATCTGCCGGCAACTTTGTCTACAGACTACAATAGAAGGTTTGACTAATATAGATGGAAAAATGGTTCCTTATCAAGAGATTTCATAAACTTTATGAAATCTTTTCTACGATCGTCTTCTTCTTCTTGGTTACTCAGTCCAAGGACTGGTTGATCAGTAGATGTACTCTGTCTCTTCATTCGTTTCTAAATGTCCAAATGTTGTTTTTTTAGAGGTTTAGGTCATTAAGGAAAGAAACCTGTTACTTCAACCTGATAGAAAATTCATGCCTTTGAGATTGATAACATTCATCTTTTTCAAGCAAAAAGGATTACTTCACCCAAGTCAATTTTTGCCAACGGCCGTTGTATCCCTGAGGCCGGACCTGACGATGGCTTGTTAAGTAATATTGAGAGAGACAATAGGAACTGCAAAAATATCTGCTAGAACGTTTTTAGAAGTGCCGTCATAGATAAAAGCTAAATATCCTCATCGTGCTTGCGCCTGCTCTAACACATGTATACAAAACAGCTAAAGTAACGGAAAATGTTGAGCTATTGTTGTTCTCCGAAGTGATATTTTCTGCAAACCTGTGACCTCAGTAATGATAACGGTTGATATTCAAAATGGCATTTAAATATTAAGGAAATAGTGCCTCTCAGTATCATATGTGCTTTTATTAGTCACTCATGAAATGAAAATACTAAGAAAAGCAGCTTTTTGCAAGATTACTGCAATGTGCTTGAATACATGTATTCCAACATATTGAAAATTAATTGAAGAGATATTATCGTTCATGAGACAATTAACAGACGCATCCGTCATTTCCAGCATCACACGAGGATTTCGAGTTGATATGACAATGAGACCGCATCATCTGATGTGATCCAGTGTTGCATTTTCTGTGGCACCGACTTGTAGATCTTCTCCTCAATTTAAATTTATAGTTTACTGCCGGATAAGGTTCCTTGCAGCAAGAATAGTATTTAGACACACGTTCAGTATTGACAGAAAGAAGTTCCCAGTTGTGATGGTTGTTTTTAAAATCCTCCATCCTGACATTGTCATATAACGTCTGAAGGTTGACTCTGTATTCATGATGGGTCCAGGATCCCAGTTTAACGACACAGGTTACTTGTGAATCCTGCTGGTTGCTGTAGATTTCTTGTGGGCATCGGCTACGGATATTAACTGGTGGAGCCCAAACAATATCGCCGGTATAATTGATAAAGACATTAGTAAAGACTTCGATAACTATCTTCTTTGCCGGAGATCTGAAAGGCAAAAGAATCGGCATATTAGATCACATCATACGACGAAACTCAATTTTTTAACAGAATGGTTTCAAAATATTTTTAAGTAGGCCCTAAGATCCCATGTTAAGTTTCTACTTATCATTTTTGCAAAACCAATTTCTCTACAGGATTTCTTTAAGATAGACTGACGGAAAAAAAAAATCCCAACACCACGAAAAAATAGTTGTAGAGGAATGAAATGGCGGCAATACATTTGTATAGGTAACATATTTAATCGATTAAGGTTTCAAGATCACAGCTTAATGTAAGCGCGAGAAGAGCCGTTTTAAATGTGAAATGCTGGTACATTAATAATCGATGTAACGCCAGAATGTTGAATGCAAGCACGCAAACGTTCATGCATTGTGTCGTACAGGTGCTGGATGTCAGTTTGTGGGATGGAGTTCCATGCCTGTTGCACTTGGTCGGTCAATACAGGAACGGTTATTGCTGGTTGGGGGTGACGCTGGAGTTTTCGTCCAATGATGTCCCATACGTGCTCGATTGGAGAAAAATCTGGTGATCTAGCAGGCCACGGAAACATGTCGACACTCTGTAGAGCATGTTGGGTTATAACAGCGGAATGCGGGCGAGCGTTATCCTGTTGGAAAACACACCCTGGATTGCTGTTCATGAATGGCAGCACAACAGGTTGAATCACCAGACCGACGTACATCTGTGCCGTCAGGGTGCGTGGGATAACCACGAGAGTGCTCCTGCTGTCATAGGAAATTGCTTCCCAGACCATAACTCCAGGTGTAGGTCCAGTGTGTCTCGGCAGCAGACAGGTTGGTTGCAGGCGCTCACCTGGCCTCCTTCTAACCAACACACGGCTATCACTGGCACCCAGGCAGAACCGGCTTTCATCAGAAAACCCAACAGATATCCACTCCGTCCTCCAATGAGCTCTAGCTGGACACCACTGACGTCGCAAACAGCAGTGGGTTGGAGTAAGTAGAATGCACGCTACAGGGCGCCTGGCTCGGAGCTGTCCTTCAAGTAACCGATTTGTACCACTTCGTTGTGTCACTGTAGTGGCAACTGCAGCTCAAATTGCTACCGCAGACGCAGTACGATGCGCCACGGCAATACGCCGTACACGGCGGTCTTCCCTCTCAGTAGGGCCACGTGGCCGGCCGGAACCCGGTCTTCTTGAGGCTGTACCTTCCTTTGACCACTGCTGCCAACAATCATGAACAGTGGCTACATTCCTGCCAAGTCGTCCTGCAATATTGCGGAAAGAAAATCCACCTTCTCGTAGCCCTATTACGCGACCTCGTTCGCACTCCGTGAGCTGTTGATAATAGCTTCTTCGTCTTCTTAAAGGCATTCTTGACTAACATCAACACACTACGTCGAATCTCAACCATAACTAACGCTCACGAACGTTACAGCGCTTATTTACAGCAAACCTGCTTTGCATGTTCCGATGGGCGCTACTAGCGCCACACGTATGCTCCGAGCGCGAAATTTGCATAGACGTCATCTTACAGATGTACTCTCACCACCTACCAACTGTCGTTTATCTAACACAACTCCTTCTTGGTGTTAGGATTTTTTTTCCGTCAGTGTATATACATACAGAAAATAAGAAAATCACCATCTCTTTTACCTTAGTTTGGACAGCAGTTATGTTTTACATGGAAGGATAAAAAAATAGACGCTCGTAAATCTAAACGTATTCCACGAATTCAAAACACACCCATCGCAAAAAAATAGTTGCACCCATACGTTGTTGTCGGATTAGAATGCTATTTAGGAGGAAGATATAGGTTACCAAGAACAATAAAGTATTAAACATTGAGACTCATATGGGCAATATTTACTGAACTACACACCAATAAGGGTGTCTAAAGCGTAGGGCCGCCATATTTGCTCTAAGAGCATGCCAGACGTCTTGGCGTGGAGTTGTACATGCTCATAAAGGTGTCCAGCGATAAACCATCCCATGCAGCTAGAAATCTCCATGCAGTTCCTGCAGATTGTTCGGCAGGGGTGGGGTGTGGATAGCGCTTCCAATAATATCCCACACATTTTCAGTCGGCGATAGGTCTGGCGATGCGGCTGGCCATGGCAGAGCGTCAGTACTTTGAAGTCAAGCTCTCGAGACAAGGGCAATAGGCGAACAAGCGTTGTCCTACTAGAAGATCGCAACGGAGTGAGCGTTCAGAAAAGGTAGAGCCACTGGTTGCAGGAACTCATTAACTTAACTTTGGGCTGTCATAGTGCCTGTAATAAGCACCAAAGGTGATCTGTCATGGTAGGAAATTGCATCCTACACCATGACACTTAGCTTTCTGGACATGTGACACTCGACAACAAACATTTTACCTTGGCGGTAACAACGGTGCCTCCACACACGGATTCGTTTGTCGTCTCCTCCAAAACAAAAGCGAGACTCCTAACTGAAGATCACCCGTTGACGTTCTGCGTGGTACCACGACAGTCTGGTACGACATTATTACAATCTAAGGCAACGATGATTGCAGTCTTTGGCGATGATGCACTGTTGTTAAGGGAAGTTGTCGTAACGGTCTGCGTACGTGTAGACCTACGTCGTGCATTCGTCTGCCAATGGTGCTGGCACTAATCGGACGATGCATGGAGGGCAGCACTGCTGGCTGAATATCCGCAATCGTGGATGTTGGGTCACTCAGCTCATGTCGAACAACCCGTCGTTCCTCTCTCTCTCTGTGGTTCGTCCAGGTCACCCAGGCCCTTCCTGTCACTGCTGCGTGCTCTGTTCTATCCAATGCTGCAAACAGCTTGCTATGGTGTTTGCAGCATTACCCGCACATCCAGTATGGTGCGCAATATGGCGATAAGTCCATACCGCTTCGTGGAGCCCGACGAAGCGGCCTCACTCGAAAACCTCCAACTGCTCGAATGGCTTCTGAACTTTTCTCCGAGGCATACTTCACTTGCAAAGGATGAAACCAACTCAGCAGCACGAGTCAGAATGGCAAGCACGTGCAACGGGACGACCTTATATAGCCGCTCAATCACAGCGCTACGACCCTTCCTTGCTTGCGTCACATGCGCGGCCGGGTATGATACATGAATCATTTGCATGTCTCACGTGGTCAATCCTAGGATTAACTGCGCGTTGCCGGCCTATGTGAGCCTTTCTACTGGATGTATGTGCATGCTTAATCTCCTCCTGCTACACCCTTGACATAGTAGTATGGGAACAGCGAGTAAGTGCGACTGTTTCTCCGACCTCTGAGTCTCAACCATATAGTCAGCGGCGGTCAAATTGCCTTAAATCGCCACGTTGCCCTACTACTGGCAAATGTTTACTGATTCTGTTCAAGGATAGGTGTGCTCAATTTATAGTAGGCGTAAGTAACGTTTATATTACGTGGTACTTTGTTATCTTTCTGAATAGTTAAAACGAGAGGAGGGTGTTCCTAATGTGAAGCTAACTCAGTGTATGATGGCCCTTTATGACAAAAGCTGTTGATGAAATTTTGATGCAACTCATTCCATGTATTCAATACTCTAAGCACAATTTTTTAAATATCCGTTCGTCTATTCTTCTCACGTTCAAGTAAAATAAAAAAAAAAAAGTTGTAACATAGAAGTGCGCGCTTTAGTTATACGTTATTGAAAATTTTTCTTTAAACCCTCAGAAAATAAGCTCCGGTGTTCTGAGATAAGTGCTTCTAGTTCAATTGCTAGGTTTTTAATCCTATTGCGAAGGAAAGTACAAAAATATTCAGAGCACTTTTTTTTTGCTTTTGTTCAGATATTTTTCTTGAAAAGCGCTGCAACTATCAACGTGAGCCTGTTTCTGAAGACTCTTTGTATTATGTGAGAATTAGAGAGACTGATTCTAAAATGACATGGGCAACACCTTGAGGCAGTAAAATGGTTCTTCCGTTTCTTTCTTTTTTTATATTAAGCTAACGTCTTGAGCCAATCTGTGTTTCCTTTTCCTTCCTTCCTATTTTTCCCAAACACAAATCATGATTAAAATGGGTAAGTATTTTTCCAGACTTCTTTCCAGACTAACCAATCACACGAGGATAGCATTAATTATTATTTATTTGAATTTATGAAGCATGAGAAATGAACGAACAATTATTCATAACCGTCGTACTTTGAAGGTTTCGCGCTAAGGCGAGTAATAAACGTGTTATTTATAATAACTCTAAAGTATGTAACAGTTTTTTTAGATTAGTGGACACATAGTTTTGCTATTCACGCTTTATTGTGCTTGCCGCCATAATATGGACATTGTTAAAATTCCCGTTCGTGTGTGTGTGCTATGATTACATCCCGCGGATTTTGATGAGGTACGCAGGTTTGTTTTTTAAAGAAAAATGCAAAATCTGAAGCAAATAAACAGTTATGATGAACCAATGTACAGAAGTAGAAACAATTGCATAGATGGCAATGAAAAAATGTTTTGGATATAAAGATTATAATACCTATATAACATTTATGTTACCATTTTTAATGGCAAAAGGGGAAAACAGGAAAACCAATATAATATAATCCGTATTCATTTTTGTTCAGTAGGAAAATATAATGTTTCCCGCTAGCTATCTTCGTGAATAGACGGCTTCTTCTGGCTGTTACAAAGGAAACAGAACCAAAGTAATAGATGCATACGCATACATAATAATGTATTCATGTGTAGATGAATATGCATACATAATAATTTATTTGTGTGTATGCTTATTGATCTATTAGTTTGATTTTATTTCCTTTGTTACCGCCTGAAGAAGTCGTCCATTGACGGGCAAAGCTTGCGGAGAAAATTATATTTTTCTACTAAACACCAATAAATACGGACTATATTATACTGGTTTTGTTATTCCTTTGGTGTTGACAACCCACAATTTACCCATAGAAAAACAGGATTTACTTACCCACTATAAATAGTTATGTCTGGAGGACATACTTCTGTACTTTGTATGTTAAATAATGTAATGCCGTCAAACTCTTCGGGGTCCCAAACTAAATATTCATTATTCCATTTCTGTTTCACATAGAAAATTATCAAATACTATCAGTAGAAGGACTAAATTTCGATTTTAAAATTATAAAGAATTTAGATAAATGTCCAAATTCAAAATTGAAGGGAGTTTGGATAAAATTAAAAAAATATGTAAAAACAACATAATTCTTTGCTTAAAGAAGATGCATGTAGATTTTTGTATTTTTTCAATGAAACTAAGAAAACACTGTAGGATAACATTCTAATCTTTCATTTCGACCACTGCAGTCACTCTACGCAATTCATTAAAATTTAATTAATCGTTCGAGTTATATCTGGTAAGAATAATTTATGGTCAGCCTTAATATTGATATCTTATACTGTATTTGTTTTAAGTGAAATTAGTTAAGCCCTTATATCTTCTCCGTAATTAAGTGTATTTCAATTTTGCTTTGAATAATCGTAAGTGAAATGAACAGGCCATCTGTGATCACAGGAACTGTAGGCAAATCGGAATACATTTCCACCTTGAGTACATCAAATAACTTTTTCAGTGAAGAAGGTCGTGTAGGTCTAGACCTCACCTGTCGTTTACGTTCATCCCATAGTTGTTAAATTGATTGAGTTTCAGGCTCTGAGTAAGCCAGTCTATTTACGAGACCTGATTTGTCCTAATACGACTCCATTATAGTCCTAGAAACGTGACAAGTATCATTGTCCTTCTGGAAGAATCAATAGCCGTGACAGTAAAGCTACCACAACGTTGGAAACATTGAATTATCCAGGATGTCGCTATACAACACTCAGTTCGCGTTGACACGAAAAACAACCAGTGGATCCACACTATAGAAGCTAAAACATCCCCATTCCATTATTCTACCGACTCCGTGCTTCACAGTCGGCTCTGTACACTCCGAAAACAGATGTTCTCTAGTTAAATGCCAAACCCAAGACACGTCCATCAGGTCAGAGTAACGTGAAACTGGATTCTTCGCTCCATAACATCTGTCGCCATTGCCCCAGTGTCCAAATTGTGTGCTGTTGACAACATCGTAGCCGCACGATATCGGAGTGCATGGGCATGTCTTTAAAGTGTCTTGGTGGAGATCATAACATCTGTAGCCATCTGGAACTAATATCCTATGGCGTGCATTAGAATGGATCTGGATTTCTGGTTTTCCTTAGCAGCACCCTGCGATTACTGGGTTGCAGTTTCGTGGGTATTCCAAGGCTTAATGAATTCCTGCAGCGTCCGGTCTTCTTTCCCTTGGTAATGTCAAAGACCAGAGCCGATGTCGCTATACAACGTACACATTATAACGAAAGTAAATTTCTCCGTCATTTCTATCCGCGCCAGGATTCGAACCCGGGTCCACTCATTCCGGAATAAGTTGCTCTACCAATTAAGCTACGCGGACATGTATTCTGATTCCTATCTGCCTTTATGTCATGTGCGTCCTGCTGGCAGGTACGTCACATCTCCTGGTACGTTACATCATCTCCCCCTTATTTTTTTTTTTTTTTTTTTTTTTTTTCGAAGTGCTGGAGAAAGGATTCTCTTATTTTTCCTATCTCGCGGTGTGGAAATAACATCACACCAATGCGAGATTTTGAACGGTCGGGTCATCCGGGTAGTTCGGGCGCCATTATAACGAAGTGAATTTCTCCGTCATTTTTGGTCTACGCCGGGATCGAACCCGGGTCCACTCATTCCGGAATAAGTTGCTCTACCAATTAAGCTACGCGGACATGTATTCTGATTCCTATCTGCCTTTATGTCATGTGCGTCCTGCTGGCAGGTACGTCACATCTCCTGGTACGTTACAACATGTATACTCCATATGCACGTGTTGGACGGTGTGCCCCAAATCCCGGATATTGCGACACGGCGGCAGCAGGTTTTTCAAATTGTCTCACACGTGCTCGAAATATGACATTCCCGCGGAGCGGGCAGGCCACGATAGTTCCTGGACATTACGTAGGTATACCTGGGCAACCCGGACCTTGGGCGGGCGAGTATTATACTTCTGGTATAGCTCACCGAAAATCCCGGCCAGGAATGTGATCACATGGAGCCTTATTATCTCATCCATATACCCCTGGCCCGTCAATAATCCACGTACCACTACTAGAGCTGATCGGCTATTGCAGGCAATGGTTCCCCAAACCATAATGCCTGCAGTGTGGGAGGTGTGGAGCTCGATAGCGAGGTTGGGTTTGTGCCGTTGACACGGGGACCTGCACACCCAGACACGATGTTCATCTGTCCCCCCAAAAAAGGAGGAAAACATCGCTGAATACCACACGTCACCAGTCTGTGGCGATCCACGTCGCTTTGGCCTGGCCACACTGCACACGTAAGGGGCGCTGGGATCGCAGATTCGTTTTTTTTTTTTTTTTTTTTTTTTTGGTTGGAGGTTTAACGACCACCGTGAGCAACTCAATGGGCTATAACCAGTCGCCCGTCCCTAATGTAGGGTCAGTGGTTCCAGGGAAGGGAGAGAACCAGTGCCGTAAGACAAACATAACATCCATGCCTCACCGGGATTCGAACCCGGACCCCGTTCCGACGAATGATCAGAGGCCATCGCTTAGACCACTGCGCTACCGGGGCGGCGCAGATTCGTTTCCGCGAGGCGTTGGGAAATGGTTCGTGGACACACATGATCCGCTACATCTGCTGTGTATTTAACTGGGTCTCCGTGGAGTCCGTTCGTACCTGGCGCAAAATACGTCGATCCTCTCTACCAGTATCTCTACCAGAATCACCAGAGTACATGATACTCTGTATCATGTACTCTGGTGATTCCTACATCTAAATAATCTTTGGGTGATGGGTTCTATTTTAAAACACGGACCCAGGATAACAGTTCCCTCAGGCTGATCAAATTTTACTACATAGATTCAGTCTTTGGTAAGTAAATGTTGTCACAGATCAGTGGAGCACTCGTTAGATTCAGACAACTGTCAAAGTAATGAGAGAAGGCATACGGGACAGCCTTCCGAATCCGATAAAAAACATATTAAACTTTTATTTCTGGTATTGGAGCTTGGCTGCCCTCGTGCAACTGATGTGATGCAATTGAGGAAATTGTCCCTAAATACAATATGTAATAACTTTTCAATAATTCTAATTACGTTGCCTACTTACGATAGTGCAGCAAATCCTTAGTCGGCCGCGAAAGCCTGCTACATTTAGTTCACATGGCTAATAAATTCTGCTCAATTAGTGATTCCGCAACAGCAATTTATCCACGGTTTTCCCTTCATCTCCTGGGCCAAATGCTATGCTTTTTTTCCTTTTTTTGATTGGAGGTTTAACGACCACCGTGAGCAACTCAATGGGTTATAAGCAGTCGTCCGTCCCTAATTTAGGGTCACTGGTTCCAGGTAAGGGAGAGAGCCAGTGCCGTAAGACAAACACAACATCCATGCCTCACCGGGATACGAACCCCGACCCTTTTTGGACGAATGATCAGAGGCCATCGCTTAGACCGCTGCGCCACCGGGGCGGCCAAATGCTATGCTTGCGCAACAAAAACCGCGGATGAAGTGCAGGTAGATAAACTTTCTTCCGACGTTGCCAGGTACCACCGACCTCGTTGTCGCTGAAACAGAAAACACAGATTCCGTCGTTCATTACCAAACGTCAGCTTTGGAAATCCAGGCGAAACAAAACGTCCCAGCGGGATGCGTTTGTATCCTTTGTCCTTCGGCGAGAAGGTAAGAAATGCAAAACACCAAAGTCAACCATTTCGAAAGTCATATAAGGATGAAGGCCGAACTGTAAGCAATAATCTGGACCATGGCATCTGCCAGAATCAAATACTTAGTCAACCAATAGCTGATATTTCTGTTCTTTCAGTTTTCGTCCCGAAGCTCACAAATCATGAAACGCTGCAAACGCTTTATCAGATATGCAAAAGAATGACGTGTGATTGCTAACGCTGTCCTTAATTTATGATGAATGTATTCAGGAACTTTCGCGATTGTATCTGCTTAACCTCCGTTTACAGCAGATTTCTATATGTATACCGGATTGCTTGTGGTTATTAAAAATAAACAACTTGTTGATACAGTAAAAAATCTCAATACAATAGGCCAAATCGTTCTGACTTCCGCAAGTGGTATCAAATCATTATATTTCCATCCCTCAAATGGATAGCCAGGCAAAAGATAAATAACCCAGCAAAAGCAGTTTTGCTGGGCTAGCACTGCCAGCAATTGCCCAGCACTATGTTGCCTCTGCCGAACCCTCAATTGCTGGGCCAGCACTGCCAGCAATGGCCCAGCACTATGTTGCCGCTGCCGCACCGTCAATAACATGTCCGGGCGGTCAACAGAAGGGCAAGCAGTTCAGGCCAGCAGGTGGCCAACATTTGGCACCCCATCAGTTTTCATATGCCACAAGGCCATTAGTTATCCATCACAGGCAGCAGCTGCCACAAGTGGCCCTTCAGCGGCCCTGCAAGCACGTGCTATAAATGATGGCTAGTCTCATGTGGTTCGCTAGTTTCCCGGCAGTGGCAACCGGCAATCACGTGACGCTACTGATGGCTTGCCGAATCATGCCCTGCAATTTCCGAGTAGTAGGCATGAAAAAAAATAAAAATCAAGGATAACTGCTGTTTCCCAAAACTACAACATTTTTTTTTCGCCCCTTACGAAACATCTGAATTCAAACACTGCGCTGGGGAAATTTTCTCAACAGACTGGAAATACGCCCGTTTTGATCTGGTTGGAAAGGAACCAGGGCTGGAAGCGTGTGAAGACGAGATTGATTTGTCAAACACGAGCGTGTGCTTGAAGCTGTCTCATTTCTGAGGAATTAGTAATCGAATGATTCTGTCTTTAATTTTACAATATTGCGAGGTATTTTTCCTGAATGTCAGTTTCATGTAATTTATAAATATATTTTTGCAACGAAACGATAGTTGTTGTTTTTTTTTATCTTAAGTGAACTTCACACATTTTTAAGGAGTGTACCAACCTAAAGGAGCTTTCCAAAGTTTTGTACTGTCCATGTAGCCTTGAAACGCGATTGTTGAATAAATATATTTACCCGTTCATGTCACATTCTGTTACATTTTTAGATTTGTATATTTCCTTTCCGTTGTCCGAAGCTACATTTGTTTTAAAGAGGGAAGATATTTTATTTCTCTTCTCTGTATTTTTAGAAGGGAATTCCTTCAGTCTTGTGTATTCAACCCATGGATGAGTATATTATATCCACAACACATAACGTTGATTTTTTTTTGTTCTTCTTTCAAATAATTGATAAATTATGTACGCGTATAATTCTTTTTTTTTCCAACAAATGCTTTTTCAATGTTTTTTCACACTGTTGTTTCAAGCGGTTTCAGATTATTTCGTGTTATTCATGGGAATGGAGTGGGTGTATTTCACGGCTGTAATCTAGTATTTCATGGCTAAATCTGATATCTTCGTCGACTTGGCATTTTATTAGAAAATTCATTCGCCTCTCTACATATGGATTTTTTTTCTTAACATCCACTGAAATAACACGATGGCGATAGCGTCGTCTTCAACTAACTGGTACCACGAGATACACAGCACGTGTTGCTTATGTGCATGTGGAGTTCCATTGCTTCCACCTTGTGTTGGGGTTTCATTGTTGCCAGCTACGGGGCCCTATTGGCACTTGCGTGGTGGCCAGCAATTCACGGCGATGTTGTAGGGCCATCAATGGCTCGTCAAGTGATGGCGCTGCCACCAAAATACCGCTACCGGACCGTGAGCTGCCGATTTCAGCCAGCAGTGACCCATCACTGCCAGCTGGTAGCCAGCAGTTTCCTAAATTTGTGTTTTTGCTACGGACTGATTAGCCAATTTTTTCATGGAATTTGTCGTCCTCATATTGGTGATTTTTCCGATGATGTGCGCCTCACCAGTTGTTCTAAACACAAAAGTTTTTCAAGCTAAAATACATTTTATTTCATACGTTTGATATTAAACACACGATTTATGAAATCATTTCTTCCTTCGACAAGATTTGTACAGAATACCATATTGGCACAGCTTCCGTTTAGAGTGATATACAGTTTTCCTTCCGAGGTGCACTTATTTCGGTTCCATATTTCTCCGTATAGATGCTTCTATAATTATGACTTAGAAAAATACTTAGATGCTCTAAGTACGGTATAGAAATATATATTCTTGATAAATGCAAAACATGCAGCAGATCTGATATACACAGTCGAGTCACATTATTGTGACTAACTCCTACTTTTGAGGTCAACAGCGCGTAGCCAATGAAAGAAGGCACGAGTCGTGAGCTGGCTTAGAGGGTATATAAGATATAATGTAGGCAATCTGTAAATATATCACCCGTTGCTGTCACGGATAAAATGATAGATTTATTAGATTTGAAAAAGGTGGTGATTTTCGGCTTTCGGGACAAGGGTGGAAATATTTCTGAAACAGCGCAGTTTCTGAACAGTTCACGTGCTACTGTATTTAAAGTGTAACCTGTTTGGAGAAATTGCACTACTGCGAATTAGCGATGTGGAAACTGCTGAGCACGTCGTGCGATTAATGTGAGAAGTGAACGTCGGCTTCGAAGGTGCGTGAGTGCCGATCGACATGTTACAGTCGAGCAACTCACTGGCCGAATGAACCAGGGGCTACCGGAAGTGTGTCTAAAACGGTAGTTTAGCAAACCCTGTTGCGTATGAGGCTCTGATAGAGTCGGATGGTCACTTCACCTACGATAGCGAAGGTGCATCGGCAGAAAATGATTATATTTGCACTGCAATATTGGAGTTGGACCTCCGCTGTGTGGCAAAGTAGTGCGTTCTCCGACGAGTCACATTCCTGCTTCATCGAACGGATGGACAGTGGCGTATAAGGCCAGAAACATCGATGAACAAACGCTCTTCAGCCATTTCTGGAAGGACACAAACTGGTGGGCGCAATGTTTAGATCTGGAGAATGTTTCCTTGGCATTCTCTGGGTCACCTCGTACCTATGGAAGGCGCTAAGGACCGAATTCCTTATGAATCTATCCTTGCAAACCACGTATATCCATACATGCTGTTTGTCTACCTTGGGGCGGATCGAATGTTCCAGCACGAAAATGCGACGTGTCACGCAGCTAGAAATTGCCGAGGGTGGTTCGAAGAGCACGATGAATACTTCAAATCACTTCCCTGGCCCCCTAATTCCCCAGATTTTAACCCAATTGAGCATCTGTGGGATCGCTTTGATCGTGTTGTTTTCTTCATAGATACTCCACCACACACCCTCCAGCAACTAGTAGATGCACTGCAGTCACCTGAGCTCCACACACTTGTGAACAACTTCCAGCACCTTACTGAGTACACTCCCAGCAGCTTTAGCTGCTGTCCGCTCTGCACACGACGGCTACTCTTGATATTAGCTGGTGGTCACAATAATGTGACTCGAACATGTATATGGACTAGGCTACACGAATTCTACCTAATAATATACTACTATTTAAATTGACTTTAGGCTGTACGAAGTTTTAGTTCTCCACACGTTTCTGTTCGTAATGTTTTCTTCTTTTTTTATAAAGCAACGGAAGGAAAAAACCAACGTTAGTGTAAAGGAAATTTGGCTATTCTTTGTTTTATGAAACGCTTGCTCTACTCTTTCGACTTAAACTATTTGACCCCACTGCTTTCACAAACAGATATACTGTATGTCACAATACTTGGCCTTCGCCGAAGTTACCCTCTTCGGCTGAAACAGTCACGTGACTCACCCGAGTTGCATGATCGCACATTCAAGGAAATCAAACATTGTATGGTCCTCTGAAACATCTGTCACTCAGAGTGACAGAGAAATGTGACGATTACTAATACACCATAAAAGGGTTATAACGATATAAATGAGCTCCTGTGAAAACAATCGGAGAAAAAATGCAGCTGATGCATTTTACTACCTCCATGTACTTATTCGGAGCTTAAGGACTAAATGAAGGACGTTGTGTCCCCATAAATAATATTTTCAGTTAATACACACCCACTATGGCGCGCAACAGGCGCACACACCACGCATCATTTCAAAAACTGTGTCCAACACCACACATCGATGAAACCTAGGTAACTAGCTTTATCGGTACCAGCTGGAGTAGTTCAGTTACGTTACAAATTTCGATAGCAAAGAGAAGAACACGAACTGAAGATGAAATCATTTTTCAATAGGTGGAGGAAAAAAGCAGCGTTTTCCCTTTTCGTAAACCTGTTATCGCGGTAACTGGCCGTCTTAGATGTTAAAGGTGACTGTCGTAACTTGCATTTAAAATTAAATACCATTCGAGGTACTGAGAAGAGACTGTGTATGTCATCTGATCTCTATTCCTGGAAGTACAGTAAGGTTCAAGAGAATGAAAAAGACACTATCAATTAAAAAAACATAGCTTTGTGCCAAGTCGAACATATTTCATCAAGGTAATTTTTTTTCCTGAATAACACTTGGTATTATTATTATTAAAGCAATAATTAACTGACATTCTTCTAAAACGTTTTATGCTGTTAATGTTTTTTTTTTTGTATTTTTACAAAGAGAAATCAAGTGATAATATATTTTATAAAATAAACAGTATTTAGTATTTAAAAAAATGCTCAAATTTTAATTACATTCCGTGTTTTCTCTTGGAAAAAGGAATGAAAAAAATCGAAAATTTCTGTAATGCTTCCGTTCATCACTAAGTCCATTTTTGTTTCGCCTTTTGTTGGGTGTTTGAGTTAAGAAATTAATCTGTTAGTGTTGAGATACATAAGAGCTGGTTTGTCCCCTCAAAATGTAGTATTGACTGTTTGAGAATGTCTCATAATTGCCTGCATAATAAGAACTGGCAAAGAGAACAAAAAATTGGCGGATTAAAGTAATTAAAAACAAATCATATCCAATAAGACCGTGCAGGGAAATGCTGGACTCTTTTTTATTTTTTCTTGCCAGTGATTTCTTTTCAGAAGTTCAATTTTATTTAATACACAATATCAATTTTTGTCGAAAGTATCTGCCTCAATTTTAAATACGGACGGGAATGTTGTAAATAAATTAATGGTTTAAACATAATCATGTCTTTAAAACGAATAATAATTTTCTCTCGTTAAAATTTTTGATGCAGGACTCAGAAAACATATTAGCGTCACAGAAATAAACCTTAAATAAATAAAAAGGACATCCTGCAAACCATAATGTATAAATATAAAATTCCTTTGGGATATTAAAGATATCCAAGAGCCAGATTGTAACAAATGAAGTACATTATGTACTGTAAACGAACTCACTGAAAACTACTGTTCGCGTAACAATTTTGTTTCAATTTTATTTCATCGTTTTGTTAGTATTTCAATTTAAACAGTATTTCAATATGAAGAAAACGAAAATGGAAAATGTTCATCTTTGGCCAGCAATACCAGCAGCTTTAAATATCCATAATGGACGGTCGATGGTGTTACAGGCATCCAACAGGCTGGAACATCTCTATTGCTCGCAGTATAATTCTAACAGTACAGGCTTGCACATTGAAGTAATTGAAAACAAATCATATCTAATGAAACCACGTTCTCACTGGAACTATGGCAGAAGGGCACAAGTAGTAACACATTACAGTAGGGTTTAGACGAATAAGTCCAGCTTTCCTTAAAAAAAGAAAACAATGGACCAGAAGACATATAAAGACAGAGAGCAAATTACCTCAGACAGAACGCTCGTTTGTTACAAGAGCACTGATCCACGGCAAAATTAAAGCATCAAGGATTATTTTTTTTAAGAAAATTTCGGTAAACAAAATTTAATATCTCCATTCTAATAGAAAAATAAACATCAACAAAAAACATAAAAAAATCTACCTCGCATGATAATTGTAGCAACACACGATTACCCGAGTTTGGGCTGTTGTCTATTATACACCTCTGCATCACTTTTCCCTCTGATATTCCTTTGGGAGACATTCGGGTCCTCACATAATTCAGTTATAAAGAAGCCTTGAGCAACATGTGATAACCCTAGGTAGCCTGCAACATGTGATAGCCCTAGGTAGCCTGCAACATTCTCGAAACATCCTCACCCGTTATGCATTTTAAGGTAGTAATCTCGGGAATATTGTAAACAGCATGGGTATTGTTATTTTACTTCACATCACATAAGTTTGGTGCGGTACTAATAGTATTGAATCAATATAATATTGTGCTTCGTAGTGACGTCACACAAAGTAGTTTGGAATTAAAAACAAACTAACAAACAAACAAAACAGGATTATTGGCTCTTTTCTTCCACTGTGGCATAACTGCTCGTGGATCCCGGCAACGCCCGTGGTTTTATTGTTTCCGCAACAAAAAAATTACTACTTTCAAAGTGTTTTCGGTAGAAGCATGCATTATAGCCCGCGTCATCTAGAATTTTTTGCCTTGGATGAAAGATAGGCCGCAACCAAGTTCGAAGCATTTAACATGTGAACATTTTCGTGCTATCTGTGTGAAATGGTTGAAAATATTGAATTTAGGATCAGTATACCTCATTGCAGCATGCTAATTGTCCTGAGGTTTAATACGTGGCGCCATCAATGAGAGCCTTAGGAAGTAAAATCAATGAAGCGTTCACGACGGTATGAAAGCAGCGCGTTGCTGTGGATTTCTCAACTGAATTTAAAGAAATGTATGACACCAATACAAAAATTTATTTTTACTCGATAATTAGCTTCTCTGCATTTAGCAACAATACCTGAATGTTTTTACTATTACCAAAGAAATTTCATTCCAACCTCCGTTTTCGGAAGTTTGCCAAAGACGAAATTGCATTCGTAGGACGAAAAACATTCCCCATGTATAGTTTGGATACCTTGCCTTCAAAATTAAGGCGCCTCACGGAACACACTACAGAGTGTTCCTCGCTGAGGATCTCTGAAGTCCCTGTATCCCTCTCCCCCGAAGGCGAAGGGTTTCACAGAGATTAATACTCAGTAAACACCATTGAACCCTCTCCGACATTCAACAATTGGAACGGTTTTGAGGATCCAAACTCTCAATTTCCATCAATCAAATTTCACTCCGCCTTTTTCTCGCATTTATACTAAACCACAGCTTTCCCTCACACATTTCCTCTCTTTCACACAAAACAGCTCTCGGCATCCAATCCGTTTAGCTCCAGAAGAAGGCATGCACCCGGACATTACCTGAAAAGAGAGCAGCTCCAAATTGGAAAGAGAAACACGCTCAGAAAAATTACAAATAAAATAAAAAATGAAATAAACACCATTGAGGAGCAGGAAACTCTGTTCCTCCTAACCTAGACCTGGGTATCTCAGTTTAAATCTCAACTAAAGTTCCTCAATTTTAGAGTAAACCGCAATTCTCCGATAAAGTTTTATGTAACACAGAAAAAGAATATTTAAATGTAAGTTTTCCATTATTAAGTTTATGCCATTATATATCTAAATTAATTGAAACACTATGATTTTATTATTTTAAATTCAATCGCTAAATTTACTTAATATACTATTACAATATTTATGAACTAAGAAGTTGGAGATTCGCGTTATGTTTTTCGTTTTTTTTATAATTAAAACACTACTTTTAATTCATCACATTTATGCCCACAATGTTATTTAAGGCTTAGTAATTTTGATACCTACTTAAAGGTAAATTGCAATGCATTGAAAATATTTGGAAACCTCATAATAATAAATATTATACATAGATTATTTTATTATAAAAAAACTGAATGTATTTAAAATCATTGGTACAATTGAATACCCTTGTGACATGTATTTCAGTAACTAATAGGGTGTGATCCAACATGTCACAGACGATTGCTATGCTTTACATTTTAATATTAGCAATTAGCAGTTCACAAGAAAAACAAACTGCATCATACTAGAATTTTCGCAACACAATGCCGTGTGAAAACACCCTAATTACACGTAAAATTTGTGAAAACACGATATCAGGAAAAAACAAATTCTTTCTTCAACGGCATTTACATTTGTGGCGCCTTCACCCGATAGCGTTTGCCTCCTCCTGCTTTAAATAGTGTCCAAGACTTTTTCTTATTGTAGGCTTAACAAGAACCGTGAGCAACTCTGTGGGCTGAAAGAATTACGCCCGTCACTAAGTTAGGGCCACTGGTTCCAGGTAAGGGAGAGAGCTAGCGTCGTAAAACACACACAACATCCATACCTCACCGTGATTCGAATCCGGACCACATCTTGGAAGAAATATCAGAAACCGCCGCTTAGACCACTGCGCCACCGACTTATGAAGACTTACGAAGGGACTTTTGTTCACATCTCTTACTCTTAGTCTAAATATTTGCTAAATTGGAAGCAAGCAGAGAATTAAAAACAGTTTTGAGGACTTCCCTTTCCTTTCCATCTGTCACTGACTTTTTTTTAGTTCCAGTGTGCTTTTTTTTGCCAAAGTTTAAATAACACTTTATCATCTAATATAATTCATGATGAAGCAAAAAATAAAGAAATACAAATTCTGTTTCTTCAGTCGTGTAAGTAAAAAGCTTAGAATGGATCATGTGAATCTTGACCTGGGGATAATAATTTTACTTGGCACAAAAGTTATTTGAAATAGCTTTTGTTGCAGATCCAACACAGCGTATCAAGCTGGCGTAACGCATGTCGAAACATTTTAATTTACACTGTCGGCATTTAGTGCCCAGTTATTGCTAAGCAGTGCCCGAATTGGACGATTAATGCTGCAAACTTTAAAGAGTTATTAACAATCCCATGTTATGGACAAACTTGTAAGGTGTGTAAGGGCGTTTCTCGGAAGAAAATAGTATTCCAGAAACTTCCGGAAAATTAAGCTTCATAACACAAGGTCAACAAATGTCACTGCAGTCTTCAGCTGGAGTTTGTCGCTTATTGGTGAGCAGCTCTGAGACCTGACATTGTGAAATACAACTTGGACTGTCAGTTTGATATTTGTATCCGGTATACACTGAAGAGCAATTGAATCAGAGACAGCTGGCGTTATGCAAATGTGGCGCTGTGGGCGGTTCTGTATACGGAAACGACATGACGTATGCAGCGATCCGACAATATAGGGAGTGATGCGACGGGAATCAGTAAGAGTCGGAAACAGTATGGGTAAGACTAAGGATCTAAGCGCATTTGATCGTGGGAAATTTTCGGGGACCGACGAATGGGTCACTCCATTTCGGAAGTCGTGCAGGCACTGGAATTTTCACGAGCCACTGTGTCACGGGTGCACCGTGAGTACATCGAATCCGGTAAAACCATCCCTGCGAGGGCCAACTGCCGTGGACAACAACGTGTGGATGAGCTGGGTCATCGTCGGGTAGCTCGCATTGTAAGAGCTGATAGACGGGCCACAGTGCAAGAAATCACTCGGCAATTTAACGCTGGCGCACAAAAACGTGTAAGCAGACACACCATCCAGAACCATCTCTTCGCTATGGGGTACATAAGCCATCGTCCCACGAGGGTATCGCTGCTGACCATACATCACAGGGTGCAAAGATTAGCATGGGTGCGGGAACATCACCACTGGACCCTAGATATGTGGAAAAATGTTGCCTGGACTGATGAGTCGAGATTCACGTTGGTGCATGAGGATGGCAGGATACGAGTACGGCGCAAACCACATGAAGCGATTGATCCTTCTTGCCAGAAGGGATAATATACCAAATTTGGTATATTATCTCATGGTACTCTAACTTAGACGGTAGACGGTTTTTGGAACGGGTCAAGGGCCGGGTTGGTCAGAGCCCCCCATACACAAAATATTCGTAAGATCTACATTTCAAAATTGTCTTTATTCTTCAGTTTTCAATTCAGAACCACCAAATCAGGTATCCTATCTCATAGTACTCGAACTTAGACGGTTGTCGGTTTTTGAAACGGGTCAAGGCACGGGGAGTCAGAGCACCCCCCCCCCCTACATACAAAATTTTCGCAAAATCTAGTTTTCATTTCAGAACCATCAAATTTGGTATCATGAAACTCTAACTTACACGCTAGACGGTTTTTGGAAGGGGTTGGAGCCCGCGGGGTCAGAGGCCCCTCCCTCATAAAAAATTTCGTAAAATCTACAGTTTTCATCTTAGAACCACCAAATTTGGTATACTATCTTATGGTACTCTAACTTAGACGGCAGACCGTTTTTGGAACGGGTCAAGGCCCGGGGGGTTAGAGCCCCCACATACAAAATTTTCTTAAAAACTACAGTTTTCAATTCAGAACCACCTAATCTGGTATACTATCTCATGGTATTCGAACTTAGACGCTAGACGGTTTTTGGAAGGGGTTGGAGCCCGGGGGATCAGACCCCCCCCCCGAATAAACACTTTTTCGTAAAATCTACAGTTTTCAATTTAGAACCACCAAATTTGGTATACTATCTCATGGTACTATAACTTAGACGCTAGACGGTTTCTGGAAGGGGTTAGAGCCCGCGGGGTAGGAGCCCCCCCCCCTCATAAAAAAATTCGTAAAATCTACAGTTTTCATCTTAGAACCACCAAATTTGGTATACTATCTTATGATACTCTAACTTAGACGGCAGACCGTTTTTGGAACGGGTCAAGGCCTGGGGGGTCAGAGCCCCCCACATACAAAATTTTCTTAAAAACTACAGTTTTCAATTCAGAACCACCTAATCTGGTATACTATCTCATGGTACTCTAACTTAGACGCTAGACGGTTTTTAGAAGGGGTTGGAGAACGGGTGTTCAGACCCCCCCCCCCCCGAATAAACAATTTTTCGTCAAATCTACAGTTTTCAATTTAGAACCACCAAATTTGGTATACTATCTCATGGTACTCTAACTTAGAGACGATAGACGGTTTCTGGAAGGGGTTAGAGCCCGCGGGGTAGGAGCCCCCCCTCATAAAAAATTCGTAAAATCTACAGTTTTCATCTTAGAACCACCAAATTTGCTATACTATCTTATGGTACTCTAACTTAGACGGCAGACCGTTTTTGGAATGGGCCAAGGCCTGGGGGTCAGAGCCCCCCACATACAAAATTTTCTTAAAAACTACAGTTTTCAATTTAGAACCACCAAATTTGGTATACTATCTCATGGTACTCTAACTTAGACGATAGACGGTTTTTGGAAGGGGTTGGAGCCCGCGGGGTCGCAGCCACCCCTCATAAAAAATTTCGTAAAATCTACAGTTTTCATCTTAGAACCACAAAATTTGGTATTCTAACTTAGACGGCAGACGGTATTATGGTACTCTAACTTAGACGGCAGACCGTTTTTCGAACGGGTCAAGGCCCGGGGGGTCAGAGCCCCCCACATACAAAATTTTCTTAAAAACTACAGTTTTCAATTCAGAACCACCTAATCTGGTATTCTATCTCATGGTACTCTAACTTAGACGCTAGACGGTTTTTGGAAGGGGTTGGAGCCCTGGGGGTCAGATCCCCCCCCGAATAAACACTTTTTCGTAAAATCTACAGTTTTCAATTTAGAACCACCAAATTTGGTATACTATCTCATGGTACTATAACTTAGACGCTAGAAGGTTTTTTGAAGGGTTAGAGCATGCGGGGTAGGAGCCCCCATCATAAAAAAATTCGTAAAATCTTCAGTTTTCATCTTAGAACCACCAAATTTGGTATACTATCTTATGGTACTCTAACTTAGACGGGAGACCGTTTTTGGAATGGGTCAAGGCCTGGGGGTCAGAGCCCCCCACATACAAAATTTTCTTAAAATCTACAGTTTTCAATTCAGAACCACCTAATCTGGTATACTATCTCATGGTACTCTAACTTAGACGCTAGACGGTTTTTGGAAAGGGTTGGAGCCCGGGTGTTCAGACCCCGCACCTCGAATAAACACTTTTTCGTAAAATCTACAGTTTTCAATTTAGAACCACCAAATTTGGTATACTATCTCATGGTACTCTAACTTAGACGATAGACGGTTTTTGGAAGGGGTTGGAGCCCGCGGGGTCGCAGCCACCCCTCATAAAAAATTTCGTAAAATCTACAGTTTTCATCTTAGAACCACAAAATTTGGTATTCTAACTTAGACGGCAGACGGTATTATGGTACTCTAACTTAGACGGCAGACCGTTTTTGGAACGGGTCAATTCCCGGGGGTCAGAGCCCCCACATACAAAATTTTCTTAAAAACTACAGTTTTCAATTCAGAACCACCTAATCTGGTATTCTATCTCATGGTACTCTAACTTAGACGCTAGACGGTTTTTGGAAGGGGTTGGAGCCCTGGGGGTCAGATCCCCCCCGAATAAACACTTTTTCGTAAAATCTACAGTTTTCAATTTAAAACCACCAAATTTGGTATACTATCTCATGGTGCTCTAACTTAGACGCTAGACGGTTTTTGGAAAAGGTTGGAGCCCGCAGGGTCAGAGCCCCACGCCCCTCATAAAAAAAATTCGTAAAATCTACAGTTTTCGTCTTAGAACCACCAAATTTGGTATACTATCTTATGGTACTCTAACTTAGACGGCAGACCGTTTTTGGAACGGGTCAAGGCCCGGGGGTCAGAGCCCCCACATACAATTTTTTTTTTAAAACTACAGTTTTCAATTCAGAACCACGTAATCTGGTATACTATCTCATGGTACTCTAACGTAGACGCTAGACGGTTTTTGGAAGGGGTTGGAGCCCGGGTGTTCAGACCCCCCCCGAAAAATCACTTTTTCGTAAAATCTACAGTTTTCAATTTAGAACCACCAAATTTGGTATACTATCTCATGGTACTCTAACTTAGACGATCGACGGTTTTTGGAAGGGGTTGGAGCCCGCGGGGTCGCAGCCACCCCTCATAAAAAATTTCGTAAAATCTACAGTTTTCATCTTAGAACCACCAAATTTGGTATACTATCTTATGGTACTCTAACTTAGACGGCAGACCCTTTTTGGAACGGGTTAGGGCCCGGGGGTCAGAGCCCCCACATACAAAATTTTCTTAAAAACTACAGTTTTCAACTCAGAACCACCTAATCTGGTATACTATCTCATGGTACTCTAACTTAGACGCTAGTCGGTTTTTGGAAAGGGGTTGGAGCCCGGGTGTTCAGACCCCCCACCCCGAATAAACACTTTTTCGTAAAATCTACAGTTTTCAATTTTGAACCACCAAATTTCGTATACTATCTCATGGTACTCTAACTTAGACGATAGACGGTTTTTGGAAGGGGTTGGAGCCCGCGGGGTCGGAGCCACCCCTCATAAAAAATTTCGTAAAATCTACAGTTTTCATCTTAGAACCACAAAATTTGGTATTCTAACTTAGACGGCAGACGGTATTATGGTACCCTAACTTAGACGGCAGACGGTATTATGGTACTCTAACTTAGACGGCAGACCGTTTTTGGAACGGGTCAAGGCCCGGGGGTCAGAGCCCCCCACATACAAAATTTTCTTAAAAACTACAGTATTCAATTTAGAACCACCTAATCTGGTATACTATCTCATGGTACTCTAACTTAGACGCTAGACGGTTTTTGGAAGGGGTTGGAGCCCTGGTGGTCAGATCCTCCCCCGAATAAACACTTTTTCGTAAAATCTACAGGTTTCAATTTAGAACCACCAAATTTGGTATACTATCTCATGGTGCTCTAACTTAGACGCTAGACGGTTTTTGGAAAATTTTGGAGCCCGCAGGGTCAGAGCCCCCCGCCCCTCATAAAAAATTTCGTAAAATCTACAGTTTTCATCTTAGAACCACCAAATTTGGTATACTGTCTTATGGTACTCTAACTTAGACGGCAGACCGTTTTAGGAACGGGTCAAGGCCCGGGGGTCAGAGCCCCCACATACAAAATTTTCTTAAAAACTACAGTTTTCAACTCAGAACCACCTAATCTGGTATACTATCTCATGGTACTCTAACTTAGACGCTAGACGGTTTTTGGAATTGGTTGGAGCCCGGGGGTCAGACCCCCCCCGAATAAACACTTTTTCGTAAAATTTACAGTTTTCAATTTAAAACCACCATATTTGGTATACTATCTCATGGTACACTAACTAAGACGCTAGACGGTTTTTGGAAATGGTTGGAGCCCACGGAGTCGGAGCCCTCCCCTCATAAAAAAATTCGTAAAATCTACAGTTTTCATCTTAGAACCACCAAATTTGGTATACTATCTTATGGTACTCTAACTTAGACGGCAGACCGTTTTGGGAACGGGTCAAGGCCCGGGGGTCAGAGCCCCGCACATACAAAATTTTCTTAAAAACTACAGTTTTCAATTCAGAACCACCTAATCTGGTATACTATCTCATGGTATTCTAGCTTAGACGCTAGACGGTTTTTGGAAGGGGTTCGAGCCCGTGGGGTCAGACCCCATTCGAATGATCACTTTTTCGTAAAATCTACAGTTTTCAATTTAGAACCACCAAATTTGGTATTCTATCTCATGGTACTCTAACTTAGACGATAGACGGTTTTTGGAAGGGGTTGGAGCCCGGGGGTTTAGACCCACCACCGAATAATTTTTTTTTTTTTTGTAAAATTTACAATTTTAAATTTAGAACCACCAAATTTGGTATACTATCTCATGGTATTCGACGGAAATAGAATTCGACGGAAATAGCACGAACGCATGTACCCCAAATGCATTGTTACAACCCTTCAAGCTGGTGGAGGCAACGTTATGGTTTTGGAAATATTTTCCTGGCATGCTTTGGGCCCTTTAATTCGTGTTAATCAACGTCTGACTGGCACATCCTATTTAAACATCGCTCTTGCCCAAGTACGTCCTGTCATGTGGATGGTTTATCCCAATGGCGATGGCTACTTTCAACAAGATAATGCGTCCGGCCATAGTGCTCGTTTTGTACAGGATTGGTTTCAGGAACATACCGGTGAGTTTACTTTGCTTAGGTGGCCCTCACATTTTCCAGATCTCAACCCCATTGAGAATTTGTTGGATGAAGTTCAACGAGCCATGAGATAGCTGGGTCTCCCAACCTTGCAATCTAACACTCCTGGAAAGTGCTATTCTTCAAGCATTGTCTCAGATTCCACAAACCACCTATCAACTTCTCGTGGAGTCCATGCCATGAAGAATCGACGCAGTAATAAAGGCAAAAGATGGCCCAATGAAGTACTGATGGGTTGGTCACAATAAGGTGTCCACTCAGTGTTTACTTTAATGCATAAACAGTTATAGTCAAAAACTGTATAATTTATCAAATGACATTATTTGATAACAAAGAAAAGATAACGTACCTGTAAAGACGGACACACCAAACGTAAAAACTGTTTTTGCAAAACATAAATTGTATTAACATTTCCAATAGCTGTGCGACCCTAAGCCAAGAGACAGTAAGATTGAAATGGATAAATAAATGGAAAAAAATAACAACTTAACCTCGGCAGGCAATTATTATACTTGAAATCCTACAAATGACACCGATGCGGGATCTGAGCCCAATCGCAATTTCACTAACATGTGCATCCCATCTCCGATTTTCTTGTAAATACACACCCAAGAACTAGACAACAGCCTGAAAGTCAAGGGGCATTCCATTAAATAATATCCCATTTGCAATATCCACTCATCGCCTACATCGCGAAAAAAGTACACTAGTAGTTTTGGAAAAATATATGATTAAAGAATTACAGCAAAACCAACATCAGTAAAACTGAAGTTCAAAATTTACACGTGGGATTAACTCAGATAAGTGCCCCCAGAACAAAATAGCTTGTGTCATCAGCATACAAAATAGGAGTAGGACTTGACTGATGGTAAATAAACCATTAACGTAAATTAGAAATTATGGCTGGCCCAAAACCGATTCCTGAGTAACACCATGACGAACCAAATAGGGCAGAAGATCGAACACCCTGTATTTCTACAAATTGTTTCCGACCTGTTAAATAATTTTGTAATAAAGTCTTAACAACTCCCCTAATGACAATATTTTCTAACTTGTATAAGAATGTATCATGACAAATGGCATCAAAAGCGCGGGAAAAATCACAAAAAACACAGCACGCCGGAGCAATTATCAAGACTAAAAAGTAAATAGTTTAATATGTCTAAAATAGCAGTTTCAGTCGAAATCCCTATAAGAAACGCATGTTGGCTTTTATTGAAAATATTTTTTGATAAATATAAGATAACAACTATATCAGTATTAATCTTTCCATAACTTCAGCAAACACAGGAATTACAGATACTAGGCGAAAATGTGGAACATCTATTACGGAACTCTTTCTTTATATAACAGTATTTCAATGGCAACGGGATTGAAATTAAGTCATGTCAAAGGCAAATGGTCGAAACTTTCCAAAATGGTCAACTGCCCATTCGGCATCAACCTGTCTAAAGGGAAAAGGTTTTCATACACGCGGTCCTTCGCTTCTCCACATTGTCACGTGGTGCTGTCGTCGTCTACTGCGTGCGCTATGCGTGAGCATGTTAAACGACACTATTATTCATTCTGCTGCTAGCTAGCACCAAAAACGCTGGTCATCTTGTTCCATTTTCGTTTGAGACTGAAGTTGCTTCGATTGCTTCAAATGTACTTCTCGATGTTGGTCTCATAACTAGCAACAACATAAATTTTCTGATTGACAAAAAAAATTGCAAGGGGAAAAGATTAAAGTTAGAGAGAAGCTCCAAGTACAGGCTGTATGTGAAGCTCATGCGTTTCCGTTGAAGGGATTATTTCGATTGACGCAAGGTTGATCCATTGGTAGAGGAGAGGAGAGGTGCTAAACGGTACACCAGAATATCGTAGGACGAACTTTTATCCCTTATTGAGGAACTGGGCTCAGACTTTATTACCCATCTGAGTCCACCATTTGGTATCGGTTTACAAATTTCCAAGACAATTAATGAATATTTCGATGGGATAAATATATATCTTTCTCAACTTCTTGTAATTGGCTGCGACGGCACACCCATTAACACTGCTGCAAAGATGATGTCATTATGTGTGTGGAACTGAAGCTTGGAAGTCCTTTGCAGTGGATGGTACGTGTTAATGGTATATTTTTAAATTTCTTGGCATATCAAATTTCGTTGCAGTTGTTTCCGTCTCACCCATACAGGGTGAGTAATATCTTTAACATGGCAAAAATATTATGAATTAGTCGCCTGACGCTTACTAAAACACTTCTAAATTTCTAGCTGTTCAGCATATTTTTGGTATTAACAAGAAACGTTGCCCATATGAAAATATTTTTGCTTCATTATAAAGTTGTTGATATTAAAGCAAAAAAAACTTTTTTTATTGAAATTTAACAACCGCCGTAAGCAACTCAATGGTCCATAAGCCGTCGCCCGTCCCTAATTTAGGGTCACTGGTTTCAGGGAATGGAGAGAGCCAGTGCCGTAAGATAAACATAACATCCATGCCTCACCGGGACTCTAACCCGGACTATTTTATTGCAAATGATGAGAAACTATCGTTTAGACCACTGGACAACCAGTGCGGCAAAAATAAATATTTTTCTAATAAGTTTTTTGAATAAATACTAAAACAATTTTGCCTTGGATTTGTAGCTAAAAGAACGAATTATAAAAAATAAATAAAAATAAACACACAGAATAAACAGCATTATTTTTATCCCTTGGATTCCATATTTTTTGCAAGACAGAAAGAAAGTATTTAAGTTTTCAGAAGGTCTTTTCATGTTTTAGAAACTAATAGGGGAAAAGGCTATCTGGTTTTCTACTGACTTTTTTATACCAGGAAATTTAATCAAAAATTTCACGTCATCAGACTTTCATTAATATCCTAAGTCTTTGAAATATTTAACTGTAGCTTTCGCCAACAGCAATTAAATGTTGCAATGATTTACGGAATGATTAACAAATGTAGGGATGAATTCTAAAATAGTTAAAAGGCAAGCAAAATAATGTATGTTCTAATCTATTGCTATGGTACAGGTCCGAATATAGAAAATTGATACAGGATGATCATATGCGATGGATATTTTTTCGAAATATTTCATCAAGTGATAAAATTATCTGGATACGTATTCAAGAGGGCACTTATTAAATCCACAACCGAAGGAGCACAACTTTCTTTTTTTGCACGCCTTTTGAAAAAAAATATCATGCTTATGTACCAGTTTGTCCGTCCTTCCGTCGGTCCGCCAGTCTTCACCCATGATATCTCTGCAACTATTAGTCCGATTTGAAAAATTATTTTTGCATTGGGAAACTTAAAATATGCGAATGATGATCCTTCATTCAGTTTTGTTTTTACGATGGACAATTTCGCCGCTAGAGGGCGTAAATTCAGATGATCTCGAATTCCAAAATACGTTTTTTCGACATATTTGCTACTAAACATCCGATTGAAAAAAATATTTTATCTTTCGATTCCATTAATGTCAAAAAGTATTTTACATGTAGTTACTTTTTTCAAATTACGCATAGATTTCTCGCTGGAAGGCGTAAAAGTAAATTACATTTTTCCCGAAAATCTTCTTATAATACTCCAATTTGAAAACTGTTTTCTTCAGCGAATACAACTCCTGATGGAAAATCTTTTGCATATAATTTCTAAATTTTGCTAAGAAATACTTTGGCCACCAAGGGGCGTAAGCGTTAATTTTTGCTTCTGATGTATTTGCCATAAAATCGGAGCTTCTAAAATATCGATTGAAAAAATTCTTTCGTGGACTGATGCCACTAATATCGATAAACATTTTTGCAATATTTCTTCTTAAAATATTCCACAGTTTCTCCGCCAGGGGGTGTAGATGTATATCTTATTTTTGTCAATATCTCGACTTCTAGGAGTCCTATTTGAAAAAATTCCTTCTTTGTTGGATAGTGTTTTCAATGTGACATGTTTGTCCTATAATTTAAAACCTTTCAAGTAATTCATGGACTTTCCGCTAGGGTCCGAAATAATAAATTGCGTTTCCCCCTGTATCTGCTTCTAAATCTCCGATTTGAAAAATTCTTTCTGCACCGGATACAGCTACTAATAGGAAATCGTTTGCACCAATTTTCTAATTATTGTAAAAAATTGGTTTGGCCACCAGGGGGCGTAAATCTTAATTTCCACTTCTGATGAATTTGCAGCAAAATATGAGCTTCTAAATCCTCGATTGAAAAAACAGGCCTTTGTAGAACGATACTATTCATATCGATAAACCTTTTAGAAACATTTTCTTCTGAAAATAATGCATGGTTTCTACACCAGGAGGCGTATATGTGTATCTTATGTTTGTCAATATCTCTACTTCTAGATGTCCGATTTGAAAAAGTCCTTCTTTGTTTGATAGTGTTTCCAGTGTGACATGTTTTTCATATAATTTCAAAATTTTTAAGTAATTCATAGACTTTCCGCTAGGCGGCGTAACGGTAAATTCCTTATCCTCCTTTTTCTCTGCTTGTAAATCTCCGAGTCGAAAAATTCTTTCTGCACCGGATAGAGCTTCGGATGGGAAATCCCTTGCACGTAATATCTGATTTTTTTGTAAAAAATGGTTTGGCTACCACGTGGCGTAAGTCTTAATTTCCTCTTCTGATGCATTTGCAGCAAAATATGAGTTTTTAAAAGTTCGATTGCAAAAGAAGTTATTTGTTTCCCGATGATACTCATGCCAACAAACCTTTTAGGAGCATTTTCTCCTTGAAATAATGCATGGTTTCTACGCCAGGAGGCGTTGAAAACATGCATTATTATATATCTTATTTTTGTCAATATCTCTACCTGTAGGAGTCCGATTTAAAAAATTCCTTCTTTGTTGGATAGTATTTCCGATGCGAAATGTGTTTCCTATAAATTCAAAATTTTCAAGTAAATCATAGACTTTTCGCTATGGGTCACAGAGTTAAATTGCGTTTTCTGCTTCTAAAACTCCGATTTGAAATTTTTTTCCTGTATCGCATACAAGACCTGTTGGAAAATATTTTTCACATAATTTCTAACGTTTGGTAACTAAAGGTTTGGCCACCAGTGGGCGTAAGTGTTATATTCTGCTTCTAATGTATTTGTAGCAAAATCTGGTCTCCTGAAAACTCGACTAAATTTTTTTTTTCTTGAACCGATACCGCGCATATGGAAAAACCTTTTGAAAATACTTTCTTCCTAAAATATTACATTGTTTTCCAACCAGGGGACATAAAGTAAAATCTTATTTTTGTCGATATCTCTGTTTCTAAGAGTCCTATTTGAAAAATTCTTTCGGTGTTGGAGAGCGTTTCCGGTGCGAAATGTTTCTCACATAAATTCATGTTTTTCTTAACGCACAAGTCTGCAACCAGAGGGCGCAAGCTCACGATTCCGTTTACAGCAATATCTGAGGGATTAAAAACCCGATTGAAAAACTTATTTCTTCCGTCACATACTATTGTTTCCCATACCCGTTCCATTGACTTTGAATAGCTTTGATATATTTAATTTGTGTCAGAATGGATTGGATTCAACGGACGTGCTCATTACACCTAAAAATTCGGGGTCATCTTTCTTGTTATGGAATGTATAGACAGATATGTTTTGGACAGACGTAAGCTATCTAGGACGTATTGCCCTGACATAACTGAAAAAGGCATGTATCGGTGCGAGCAGCGAACTTTAAGACTTCCATTTAGCTCAAAAAGCAAGAAGGTTTTGCCACCATATAATATTTTTCAGAGGTACCTTCTTTTCAGGTAATGTTTCTAATACTTCATCATTTGATGCCACCATCTAACCGGCTAAACTTTTCACCAGAAAGTCTTTATCGCCAATGAATTGTGGATAAGAGGATGTCGCCTGGGTCATCCGCTGTTATAGCCCACATGAGCGAGCTTAATGACGGATACCGTCTGGGAAGTCCGTGATTATAGTTTACTTGTGAGTGCAATGAAAGATAAATGACAGGTACTGTTCAGTGTAGTCCTCTGTAATATTGGATAGTCAGCTGTTGAACAGTGCTACGCCTGTTGGCCTGCATGCGTCTTCGGACCGGGTATCCACCTCTCAAATTAACCATTTGCCGTCCTTTGCACTTTGCCTTCGAGTCGTTGTTTAACTATTTTCACACCAGTCCTGATACACTGTAACTACATCAGCTTGCGAACAACCCACCAACTCAGCCGTCTGGGATATCGAAGCACTCGCTTTCCGAACTCCCACAATCTGTCCTTTCTAAAAGTCAGATAAATCGTTACCCTAAACAATAATGTTCCGAATTTCAATTCCATCTGCTCCTCTTATACCTTATATATATACAGAATCGGTCACTAATCGCGTCCTATCGTAAATCACGTGGTCACTAGGGCTGCATCCTCTTTTGATACTTATGATGATTCAATGATCACTCAGTGCCAACTGATCGGGAGATCTGATAAAGAAGGATTTGTCTGCATGTCATGCATTTTAGAATGGAAATTTCCAAAATTGGAGCATTGCTTTATCCTAAATTGCTAGAGACTAGGTCAAAGTAGGTTGGGACTAGTAAATTATAATTCCAGTTATTTTGGTTCTAAATGCGCAAACGAATAATTTTTGACGACTGGGCTTTCAACTGAAGACAATTGGTGGGAGAACATTCGATTAAGCAACAAGATGTTAATATTCCCTTTAAAATATATTACTTTAGATTATCATAATCCTTATATTGCGACATTTAAGTCACAATATAGGAGTTATTCGAACGGAACGCTAGCTATTGCGTTTAATGAGCCAAATATTATGTCATGCGGAATACATTCTATGAGAAAACGAGAGGAAGGAACTTTTTTGCGTAATCTCTACATCCATTCCACGATTCTGCCATGATTAGTTTTAATTGCATGCCTTACATTTCTTCAAATATCGATATTCGGCCCTGAAATAGTTCAAACGCTTTCGAAGTTAGACGTGTATCCATCCGTGACTTTTATCAGTGCCTTTTTTTAAGTTTGAGATAGTGGATTTTACTGTTTAAAACAAGAAATTTGTCAATTTTGAGAAGCGTTACATCCTGAGCAGTGACGCTTCCTTCCGGGATGTACTGCTAACGATATAACAACGGAGCCGAAAATATCAGAAGTTGCTCAATAATGTCGTCCAAACCAATCCAATGAAAAATACCTATGCAGACTTGCTAGCAGCACAAGTATTTTATCTAAGTACGGTCCCCTCACGCAGGATCGACTTGGCCGCATCTAGCTTATATCATATTACCTTGCCTCCACTGCAAATCAAAGCTGTAGTTGTACGATGAAATGCGTAAGGAAGCACTCCGTCGTGTCAAAGGCCACGATTGTTCCCATGCATGAGAATGAGAACTTCTTGTCTACTCTATTTTAGGAAAGAGTTCTTCATGTGTCGATCCTATTTGTCATTCCAGAGCTTCACAACTAACTAGCTCTTAAAATATAGGCAGTTTTGCGCATGAAATAGCGTTTTTACTTTTAGTGAAAGTATAGCAAATTAGAGACAAATTCTGATAACCATTGTCGAATATTTTACCGACCTCGCAGGTGGTAAGTCCGTTTGCAAAAAAATGTCAGTTTTGGTTTGTTTTACCCTAAAAACAGTTGAATTGCACTTTACCTAAAAAAAAAACAGAAAAAAAAACCTTTCTGCCCGACGTTCGGCGTAGATATGCATCTCACGCAACAGCTCAGTTCATCTCAATTACATGTCTAAAATCATACGCTGTGTTAATTCAGACATTATGTTGTTGGCCGTGCAAAAATATCTGTTTAAAAGTTTGACCTATTGGAGTTTTATCGTTTGGGTAAGGAAATCATCACGCCAGAAAAATGTTGGTAGCGAAGTATGATAAATCAATCTATTGGTATTATGCGGCTTACTGAACAGGATAGAACCCGGTATTCCAATAACATAGTTTCGGTACAATTATTCAATAACATACAAATTAATGGCAGGAACATGCGAAAACTACAAATTTTGAGAAATCAACCGATGTAATACGAACACAAAATTGTAGTAAAAAGGTGATTTTCTATCTTATGGAAATAGCCTTTCTTCTAATATGGTACCACAACCCCTTTCGGAAAGCGACAAGAACTTTCTTCTTTGACTTGTGAATTTGAAACATTGTGTATTTCAAGAGATGGATTAAAGCTTCAATTAACGGCGTTTTAAGTGAAATTTAAGAAATAATGAGTGCTTGTTATATTATTCCAAAAATAAGTAATATATTAGTAATACTTACAACTTTTTAAATGCATCGTTCACATCTGAACTGTTAATCTGTCGAAACCTCTTACGTTCGATATCGGATGTAAGTTGTAACACTCAGGCTTCGCGCCGTTCGATGACAAAATAAAAAGCTGCTATTGCATTGCAGCTCGCTCTATTCTTGAAACATACATCAGGACTGAACCGTGATCACGCTTAAGGTTGACAGCAGTACAAAAACGCATCTTTTTTCCATTTTAACGCACTGATACAAACTTAATTTTGCATGTTCGTAACATAAGAATTTCTATTGTCTTTGAAGATGAATTTGTGACGTGAGGAACACATCATTTATTCTATTAAGCGTAATTTAAGAATTTCGCTAACAATTCTCGGAACTTTTACGAGTGAGTGATTAGTGACAACTTTTCCGGTTCTTGAGCTGTCTTTTTGTATGGATATTGCTCGCGCTGATCAATACTGAGATAAAACGTATTAAATCGAATGCCCTTTAATATTCACGCTGTTTACCAAGTTCGCTATTACTTTTTTATTTTTAAATTGTATTTACTGTTACAGAATCTTAAATTAAAGTCGGGTGTTTGATGGTGGCAAAGTTCAAATCAGCGCAAGAATTTGCAGATTCCCGTTTGTATTTAAATTTAAAACTCGTCACTAATTCGATGAGGTCACCGTTTGATTGTTCAAATTTCAAGCATGAAATTTGTGCAATCAAACAGTGTAATCTTCAAGTGTACTCAGTACATTCGAACTCGGCCGAAAGCCTCGAATTGGAAGTTGCCTTGTAATTTTTGTAGAGCTGTTTTTCATGCTTAGCATCAAAGTTACATATTCTTGTATTGAAGAACTCTTAACATTTTTACAAATTCCTAAATTGTTTCGATCCATGTTTTTTGCTAAGAAACTATGGATTGCAATTACAGATTCAACATTAACTGGAAAGCATTGCAGTTAATTAATGTTCAATATGCAATTGCCATGAAGTTATTTTGTTCCCATAATGCAAATTTCAGAAAATGTGTCATAAACTTTTTCACGTTTGACATTGCGTTTTGCGTTTCCTGAAAACGCTTCGTAATTGGTCAAAAAGGACAATAAAATTGGTTTCGTAATCCTTTAAAGGAAATAAATTAAACTGAGCCTCGATTATATGTTTTTGTGTTTTGAATTCCGTTAAAACGCTTTGTAATCGGTAAAAAAGGACAATAAAATTGATTTCGTTATCCTTTACAGCAAATGAATGAAATGGAACCTCGATTGCACGTTTTTCTAGCGGATGGCCATAAGAAATTATAAATGCAAGATATCTGTAAAAGTCGTAGATCAGGGGCTCACCATTACTTCTGCATCGTAGATCAGGGGCTCACCATTACTTCTGCACAAAAATGAACACCCAGCTATCGTAGATCAGGGGCTCACCATTACTTCTGCAAACCGCAACAAAAGAGGTTTATCGGATCTTCTAAACCGTAAGTGCTACTTTGCTCACCTAACCTTTGTCAAAAATGAACACCCAGCTATCGTAGATCAGGGGCTCACCATTACTTCTGCAAAAATGCCCTACATACTACCCTGTTAAGAAACTCCAACTGCAATTCCATATATGTTGGATCTATGTAATACAATCCACATTTAACAAGAGTCTTAACTATGTAAACCATATGATTTGAAGTTTGGTTAACGCACACGAAACTTATTTTCAGTAGTTCGTAAGGATCGTGAACGGAATAGCAAAATGGGACAGTGGGGTATTTACAATATCCCTCTGGTTAAGGCAACTACAGGACAAGCAGCTTCTAATTATGTGGGTTCTACAAAACGCAATATTGCATTACGAATTAAAGAACACAAATACAATATTAAAACAGGCATGTATTGTACATCACTAGCCAAATCTGTTACACAAGATGATCTCAATCCCGACTGGAGCAATGTTAGAATAATTAATACTCCTAGTAAACCTGGTGATCTTTTAATTGCTGAAAGTGTGTATATAGAGGCCTCCGGTGAGCAATGTTGTAATGAACATGCCCCCTATGAGTTACATAACGTTTGCAAATCCCTTATTAAAAATGTAAATTATAAATTGTAATATAAACTTAAAATTGAATGTTCACCCTACACCATTTATTTCTGTTATATATTTCCATGTTTTCTTCTTCAGACCATTGGGCCAACAGTATACGCAACATTTTTGACGCATGTAGATTACTATTGGCTAACTTACCATGCTTCCCACAATGCAATGATCTATATTATATATAGATTAAATGTGTATCTATTTATTACATCTGAAGAAGAGGCAGCCGCTGCCTCGAAAGTGCTCATGGTTTTAATTGTTTTTAATTGTATATATTTCTCATATTTTAATCATTAAATCTTGCTAAAGACGAAAATCTTTCATCGCTTCAGTAATTTCAAAATGCTATCGCGAAACATTCGATGAGTCCAAAAAAAAGAAGAAGAAAGAAAAAGAATAGTAATTTTATAATATTAACATTATACAAATGAACAAGAAGTGTGTATGTTTTTTGTAAAACTCTTCACACGTTGTTCTTGAGTACGTTGAAGCATATTACATATGATGTACGAGAACAATAATATCAGCGACCATTTGCAATAGGCTGACTTATTACTGACGTAATAGTATCTGCGATCATCTGCTACAGGGTGACTTTTTTTTATAATGCAATTACTACGTAAATTCTAGTATATTAAATATTTATTTTCCATATCTTATATCTTTGAAACTGACAGTACTATTATTTGACGTATATTTAACCAGACATAACGCATCACTTGGAGATAATGTTTTATCTCCAAGTGATTCCTTATGTAGCAAATGTATGTAGACATAAAACTGAACAAGACATACGTTATGCTGAGACGATCTTTATCGAACAGACTAAAGAGAACAACTGTTAAAAAATTATCCAATAGATTTGCCTTTACCATGGAGAAGGTTAGTCGAGGAAGATAGAGTGCTGAAATTATTTTAAAATATATAAAATTGTAATTCAGGGAGTGTAATCGAATTGTTGTAGTAAGTAATGTGATTTATAGTTGATTAAAAAGTTCTTTTAATAGGCTGATTTATTACTGCAAGATATCTACAGGAACACATCGATTAACATCGAATAGTTCAGTTTCATCAACGCAGGCGGTGGGCATTATAATGGTCATATAGGAATATAGGGACCTCTTACAAGGGTCTTGTGTCTTTCAAGTGATGACAACTTCTTCCTGAGGATGGTGTTTATACACCGAAATTCATAGCAATCTATGAAGCCATCAACTGTTACTTGAGGACGCTATGGACTATGACCTAAAGTTTTAGGTTTTAACTTTTCAGTTTCTTCCACAGGTTATTTTTTTATGTGTATCATCGTCATAAGGTATGTTTTCATAAATGTTTTTTTAGAGGACATTTCATCACATAGCACCATATGATTGAATAATAGGAAATATAAATTACCTGGAATTGTGACATACAACCAACTTAAACATCTATGACAGCAAAGAAGATTATTTCGTATTTGGACCTAGGATATTTAATTTCATCTGACTCTAAATATCATATGAGATAGTAAAGAAGAATTTTTGTATGTGGACTGAACATATTTAAATACACTTGACTTTTAATAACATTATCTCCAAGTGATTCGTTATGTCTGTTTAAATATATGTCAAATAATAGTATTGTCAGTTTCAAAGATATAAGATATGGAAAATAAATATTTAATGTACCAGAATTTACGTAGTGATTGCATTATATATATAAAAAAGTTAACCTGTAGCAGATAGGCTGACTTATTACTATTTGTAATAGGCTGACTTATTACTATTTGCAATAGGCTGACTTATTACTATTTGTAATAGGCTGACTTATTACTATTTGCAATAGGCTGACTTATTACTATTATGTCAGTAATAAGTCAGCCTGTTGCAAATGGTCGCTGATATCAATGTTTTCGTACGTTATATGTAATATGCTTCAACGTACATAAATGCCTTTAGCTACTCAAGAACAGCATGTGAAGAGTTTTACAAAAAACATAAACACTTCTTGTTAAGTTGTATAATGTTAATATTATATATTTCTATAACACGTTTTGATCAAACGATACTAATATCCTGAGTATCACATTTGATAGTAATTTTAGATTACGCCGATTTGTAATGTGTGACATGCATACATCATATATTAGGTGTACAACTACGTTTGGAAGTATTTTAAGACAAAGCAACATGTAATTTGAAAGAAAACAACAATACCTTTATGAATCAAAATATGCGCCGTCATTTTCTATCACCTTCCGCCATCGGTCGGGCAGTTGAGTAATTTTAGCCATTTAGAATATTTCGTCGTGTAACGTGATGAAGTCGTAAACCCATTTTTGCAATTCGTCACATGTCTCTAACCGTACAGCAGACAAACCATGTTGCATCGATCGGGAAAAATGATAGTCTGAAAGGGGATATGATGGAACTCCCGACTGCTGATATTTTTTTCTATCAATGACTGGTTAATATTTGTACATTACTAACAGTGTGTTTTAAAATTGTGTTATTTTAGTTGATAAAGGGCCTCAAAGCAAAATTCAAATTTACAGTTCAAAATATTTTTTTTCCTGTAGAGTCCTTTCGTTTGCATAAAACATTGCTAAAATATGAGTTCTTGCTTTATTACCCATAGAAACAACTATATTTTTTACGACCCCTAGCTTCTTATTTGTTCTTATTTGTTTTACCAAGCCTTTCATAGTTCTGGAAAGTACAACTACCTAATGAGTAAGTGGTTTCCCCCTGTATTTTACACAACGGAATACTTGATACAGATTTAAAATCTATCGCTAAATATTTTTAGATGGTTAGTGAATTGGGAAAATATCGACATCAGATTTATCTAGGAAAACGTTATGCAACACGCAAATGTTTTTCACTATCATTTCGAGAAATGATTTTGAAGCCAAATTCACATTTTAGTAATTTTTTGTGCTATGTGCTGGCCATGATTTCATTTTGACGTACTGAATATTATTCGATCGTATATAGGAAAGTTTCCAAGCGCAGGAATCGAAAGATCACCTTATCTATCTAGATCGACCAACTACTACACTGTGCAAATTATTTGGGACAAAGTAAAAAATCCCTCTTTTTTCCAAAACTATGCCTTTATATAATTATATGCCTTGATTTACACTGCTAAATACCTGTATTAGTATGAAGTATGTCCTCCTTTAGCAGAAATGACCTCTTAAATTCGTTTTGACATTGACTCAACTAATTGAGAATGCATAATTTTGACTTCATATCGTGGAACCACACTTTTATAGCATTCGTTATCATGCGTTCATTGGTTGTACAGTCCATTTTACCTGAACGTCTCTTCAAAATATTCCACAAGTTTTCTATGGGATTTAAGTCTGGTGAATTTCCAGGCCAATCAAGCAAATAAATTAGATTTTCCATCATGAAATTCTTGACCAATTTCGAATTGTGACATGGGGCCAAGTCACGTTGAAATGTTGCTTCAAAAGTTAGCAAGAATGGAACAATCCTACGTTGTAATATTTCTACGTACTTGGCTGAATTCATCATACCTTGACAGGAACTAAGCTTCCAGTGCCATTTTGAGGTGAAAAAAACACCAAAACATCTGTTTCGGAGGGTGTTTTACAGTTTGTTTGACATTCTCATGTCTTAACGGTTCACAGCTGCTTCGTCTAACGACATTTGCTTGGTAACCCTGCACAAATAAATGAGTTTCATGATCGAAAATTACCTTTTTCCAGTCGTATTTAATGACTGAGCAAAAGCGCAATATTATTACCCTACTTTACTGGGCAAATTAATTTGGACAAAGTAAAAATCACTCTTTTTTCCAAAACTATGCCTTTATATAATTCTGTGTCTTGATATACATTTCATCTTGGCGTACTGAATATTATAAGATAACTGGCGTAAAGGCCAGTATTAGTGTGAAGTATGTCCTCCTTTAGCAGAAATGACCTCTTGAATTCGTTTTAGCTTTGACTCTACTAATTGAGTGCACATATTTTTGACTTCATAATCGTGGAACCACACTTTTATAACATTCTTTATCATGCATTCTTTGGTTGTAGAGTCCATTTTACCTAAACGTCTCTTCAAAATATTCCACAAGTTTTCTATGGGATTCAAGTCTGGTGAATTTCCAGGCCAATCAAGCAAAAAAATTTGATTTTCCAGAAGGAAATTCTTAACCAATTTCGAATTGTGACACGGGGCCAAGTCATGTTGAAATGTCGCGTCAAATTTTGCAAGAATGGAACAATCCTACGTTCTATTATTTCTACGTACTTGGCTGAATTCATCATACCCTGAACAGGAACTACGCTTCCAGTGACATTTGATGTGAAAACCCCCCAAAACAACTGTTTCAGTGGGTGTTTTACAGTTTGTTTGACATGCTCAGGTCTTAAGGGTTCACAGTTGCCTCGTCTAACGGCACTTGCTTGGTACCCCTGCACAAATAAATGAGTTTGATCACTGAAAATTACCTATTTCTAGTCTTCACCAGTCCATGATTTATATATTTTGGCCCATGCTAAACGTTTTATCTTCATTTTCGCATTCAAATATTGTTTTTTCGTTGGTCGTCTTGCCTTCCGGCCAAATTCCAGAAGCCTACGGCGTACAGTTGAATCACTAACATCACAACCACTAGCCAATAAATCTCTTTGAAGATCAGTGCATGTTTTTTTTACGCTTTCCAACCGTAGGTTGAAGAAGCGTATACGCTCTAGCTTTGTCCGTCCGCACGATAACTGGCGTAAAAATGGTTCGATTTCAATGAAATTTTAGTATGTGGTAGGGGACCACCTGGGGACGAACCCTATTAAAAATAGGACAGATGGGGTCAAAGGTCACGATGTAGGAGCGGGATCCATTCCATTGCACTTATGTTTCACAACTTGCGTAAATATGGTTCGAGTTCAATGAAATTTTACTATGTGGTACGGGACCACTTGGGGACGAACCCTCTTCAAAATGGGTAAATTGGGGTCAAAGGTCAGGTCATAAGAGCGGATGCGTTCCATTTCCCTTATGCGTCATAAAGTGCGTAAAAATTGTTCGATTTCGATGAAATTCAGTTTGTGGTAGGGGATCACCTGGCGACGAACCCAACTGAAAATGGACGAAATGGGGTCAAAGGTCAGGACATAGGATTGCGATCCATTCCATCGCCCTTATCCCATATTATTAAGATGGACGTCTAGTAATTTTGCTTCCTACACTTTCAATAGGAAAATTTTGCACACATTCCTTCAGAATTAATGTGTTCCCAAGGATCAAAATGTGAACATCGATTAAAATAACTTTCTATTATAACTTGGAATACCTAATATTTTCTAAAACATAACCATAATTATATTAAAAATCAATAACTTTTCATTTGGTGGTGTTGAAACCAGAAGAAGGATAACGCGACGCTGTACTTTGATAACATCAGTAGACAAACAAATGTTATATTGCATAATTATGGTTAGGTTTTAGAAAATATTAGGTATTCCAAGTTATAAAATGAAGCTATTTTAATCGATGTTCAATTTTCATCCTAGTGAACGCATTAATTGTCCAGAAAAAGATACCGCGACCTGTATTTTCATGACGTCAGTAGACAAACAAATGTTGGATTGCATAACTTAGGTTATGTTTTAGAAAATATTAAGTATTGCAAGTTATAAAATGAAGATATTTTAATCGATGTTAAAATTTTCGTCCTTGGAAATGCATTAATTGGGAAGAAAATGTGTACAGAATTTTTTCCTTTCGAAGTACAGGAAGCAAAATTACTGCAAGTTCACCTTAAAGGATCAATTCTTGTATGTATGTAAATTTTATTTTGAAAACGGCTCTGAGGATTTTGATGAAAGTCGTTAACCTACCGTTTTCTGCTACTAGAAATCGATTTAGCTTGATCTCGACTTTAGGAAAATTCGTTTAGTTGGTTAAATACCCCCCCCCCCCAACCGAGTTACCACGTTTTTAGTGTAGTGTCATAGCGTCGTGCCATAAGATGTTGAGGAGCGGTCACGCCATCTGTCTTATTACATCACGCGTTGTGGGTGGATCCTATAAAGTTTTATGACGTCACACTCTTGCCATGGTCGCGATTCCATCTGCCTCATAACGTCATGCGTTGTGTGCGTATGTTCGTCCGCTCGATAAGACGCGTAAAACTCGTTTGATTTCGATGACATTTTAGTATGTGATAGGAGAACACCTGGGAAAGAAGCCTATTGAAAGTGAACGAAATGGGATCCATTCCACTTCTCTTATGAGTCATAACTAACGTAAAAAAGGTTGGATTTCGATTAAATTTTAGTATGTGGTAGGGGAATACCTGGGGACAAACCGTATTGAAAATTGGCGGAACGGGGGTCAAAGGTCAAGACATAGGAGCGGAATCACTCCCATCGCCATTAAGCGTCATAACTTACGTAAACATGTTTCTATTTGGATGAAATGTCAGTATGTCGTAGGGGCCTGCCGGGGGACGAATCGTAGTAAAAGTGGGGAAAATGGAGTCAAAGGTTAGGACACAGGAGCGGGATCTATTCCATAGCCCTTACGCATCATAACTTCGTAAAACTGCTTCGATTGCGACAAAACTTTATCATGGTATTTCGGAGGTATGCTGAACCAGTTCTGTTGAATATTATCGAAATGGGATCAAAGGTTATGGCATAGGAGTGAGTTTTATTCCACAACCATTTTCCTCATAACTTGAGTAATGATTTCTAGTATGTTGGAAAGCGTATCATATTCAATGCATTGCATGATTTTACTAAATTGTTTTTTTATTCATTTTACTATTTCTGGTTAGATATTTATCGGTTCGTGGAGTGGTTTTTCGTTTCCTTCCACATTTACCTCTCCATTTTGGAGACGTTGATCCAGATGCATTGTATCGTATAAGTAGTCTTGATACACTTGATTTGCCTACACCAACTGCAGAAGCGATATCTCGTTCTGTCATAAAAGCTCCTTCAGAGCAATGTCAATAATTGCTCCTTCAGAGCAATTATTTTTGCACTCTTTCTTGGGGAAATATCGATTTTTCAATACACGAAAGCAACACGTACTCCCAGAGAGCAAAAACTGACATCTACATGTCAGACACGAAATCTCACAACTGAAGCTGAAGTGCTTATTTCCTGTTTAAAACCGGTCAAACCACATTCTTATTATCAAGTTCTAACTGTCACACCATCTCGCAGGTGAAAAAACCGGTTTACGTGGGCTTCGGACATCAACTGGCGATCACATTACATAGTTGATAGGAACATTTGGTACGTTGGGAATAGAGCCCAGGTAGCGAAGTTGCGGCATAGAAAGGTTAACAGGGTTGGTTCTTGCTTTTTCGATAAAGTTATGCATCTGGTTGGACGTATATCCTGCCTCAGTGGCCAATTCGACGATATTTTTTTGTTCGGATTGTCTAGAAAGAACATCGGAGGAGACAGCGAAGTCTCTTCTAATTCGACAACGGAAGAAGGCCGTCTTGTAATCATCAGGGCAGAATGAACTACGAAGCGTTAGGTTGGGAAAGGAGGTGGGCTTATAACAGACATCCGTATGAATGCGGTTGTCATACGAGTTGCTTACTGAGACGTCGAGATAAGGTAAAGCACCACTGCGTTCGAGCTCCATATTGAAATTGATTGTAGGGTGTATATAATTGGGTTTATCGAGAAAATATAGGATCGTCTCTTTTCCGGGTGGCCATATGAAAAATACGTCACCGGCATGTCGCAGCCGGATGGTTGGCCTTGGAATTGTGTTAGTGAATATATGTTGCTCAATGGGGCGAAATATTGTTTCTAGCGTGGACCGCTGAAAGCGAAGATCCCATCGGAGCGACATTTACATGTTCATAAATTTGCCCTTGGAAACTGAAGTAGCAGAAATTTGAGACCAAGCGCATTAAAAAGTCATTTAAAGGAATCAAGACCAAGTCCTACCAGCTGGCTACGATATGCCGACGACGTATTTTTCATATGGCCACACGCAAAGGAGACGCTCCCTTTTTTCCTCGATAAAATGAATTACACCTATATACTGCTCACGATCAGTGTTACTATTCAGCTTGAACACAATGGTACCTTACTTTCTCTCGATGTCTCAGTAAGCAAAGCGCATGAAATTCGCCTTTCTACGGATGTCTATTATAAACCCACCTCCGTTCCCAAACTGATGATCCGCAGTTCATTCTGCTTTGATGATTACAAGATTGCTTTTGTCCGTTGTCGAATTAGAAGACCCTTCTTTGTCTTCTCCGATGTTCGTTCTAGACAATACGAACTCAAGAACATCGTCGAATTGGCCATTGAGTCAGGGTATACGTCGAGCCAAATGCCCAACTTTATCAAAAAAGACAGAACCAGCCATGTCAATCTTTCTGGGACGCAACTTCGTTACCTGGTTCTATTCGCTACATACCAAATGTTTCCACTCAACTCAAAAACGCGCTCAGGAAGATGAACTTCGGTGTCACCATAAAGTCTCCGGCATCTTTATATATGATGCCTAAGAGAAATATTAAGAATCAATGAGGCTGGTGTTTATGTTATCACACTAAAATATCCGAACTGCTCAAAGCGATACTACAATACAAGGGAATGACAAAACCTTCATTTGGAATTAGAATCAGCGAGCATAAAAAGTACACAAAAGACGAAAATTAACCACTGCCCTACCAAGAGAAGTCACATTCAAATCCACCGATGCTATATAGAGTGATCGAAAGAAATTGGCTTCATACTCCACACCCAAATCTACTGCCATTTGCGAAACCTTGGAAATATTGACCATCAGTGAGACTTGGAATGATAGCGTCTCTCTGGAGTTGCCACGTATTTGGATTCAATTCTTCAAATAAAGCTGCGTTTTCTACCATGGTATCTCGTGCCCAACTATCGTGACCACGTTTTTTCGAATTATCACATTTGTGCCTATCATTTATTGTTTAGTCTAGTCACCGCGTCAAATTTTTGAAACGTTCTATTATCCAGTTTGCAGTTATCTGTCTACCTTCCTTGAGAAAGCCATCTGGTTGATGTGAGAAAGCTGGGAATGTTTTATTTCTATTCTACGCCAAGGGATTCGGATCATTAGTATAGTTATCCTATTTTGAGTATAATTGGTGTACAGTTCCTTCTTATTAATTAATCATTTTATCGACGGAAGAAAACAGAATTTTCAGAAACAACATAAACAATAAATCATGAAAGAAATACGGGATTACGCCATGTAATACAAATTTTGAAGATGACAATCCGATTTTTGGCGTAAATGTGACAAGGATTGTAACATTCTTAAACATATTCTTAAAGATAAAATTTCTCTTAAAGAATTTTCCAGTAATTTTGTAACCATCAGGTTTCTAAATAAAGCCTATGATCATCTCAATGTAAGGAAGCTGTTCTACAATAATGCAATTTTTTTTCCCATCCATAGGCACCAGTCTATTGTAAGTTTTAAATATGTTAAGACCTTAGGGTCAATAGTTAAAAACTACAAACTTAACTCTTCGAGTTACATTCCTGTAATTACTACATGTTCTTGTGATGAACATAAAGAAACAGTTCACTATGATAAGAATTACAACCATATTATCATCGGAAACTTGAGTTTTGTTGAAAATGAAAAGCTTAGGAATTTATTAGAGTATGGTTCTAAATTTAGACCTTCCTTCACAATTTCCAAGGAAAGGATTCTTGAGAGCTTCACTCAAGATGTTAATAGGTACATCGTAAAAACCAGTTTAACGTACAATCAGCCTATTGAGGCCTTCGCAGAATGGAAATATAATATAATCAATAGCTTCACCGGTGAGTTGGCAGGTCTGGACTTTTGTTTCGATAGAAATCTCTTTTTCTCTGGAGAAGCTAAAAGGTCACTCTCCAAACTACAAGACCTATTTATTTTTACCACTACGGATAAAGCTAGCAATAATTTTGCAATTATCTGTAAGAAGTTCTATTTTGAATTGTTAACTATGGAACTCAATAATAGAGTAACATACGAGCCCGTAAGTTATTCTACCAAGCAGTTAGAAAATCGGTTTAAGGCATTCTTCAAGAAACTTAAAATTCCACAAACTAGAAGATATGAGCCTGAATTTCCATTTCTTTTTGCAACGGTTAAGTTTCATAAGGATCCTGTGAAGTTCAGGTTCATAGCTAGTGGAGTAAGGAGTCATAAAAAGAAAATAGATCTTGCTTTTGAAGATGTCTTAAAGAAGGTTTTGAAACACATTAGAAACTGTACTAATTTGATGTACAGAGATTTTTGGATTATTAATAATAATGCAGAAGTAATTTCTACTATACTCAAAGTTTGTCCCTTAGATATTAATAGTTATGATTTTGAAAACCTATATACTAATCTGCCTCTATCAGATATAATCACTACCTTTAAAGAGCTGTATGCAGAATTTAAACTTAACCAATTTGTTAATGTAGGAACTTGGAACTCTTATCACAATTGCTGCATAAAAAATAACCATATCTTATTTAATAATACTCTCTATGAGCAAGTGAACGGTATTCCCATGGGAACATCAACGTCCACGAATATCGCTAATCTATTCCTGTTCTTTAAGGAATATAAATTCATTAAAAATCACCCCACCTGCTCAGCTAACTACCTTTACACATTTAGATATATTGATGATCTGCTGTGTATCAATAATTCAGAAGTTATAGAGAGTGATTTTGATAATATCTATCCTAGCTCTCTTAACTTATGTAAAACCAACCACAGTAATCAGGAACTTGAGTTCCTGGACTTAAGCATTAAGCTGAACAGAGGTAACCCATCTATTAGCCTCTTTGATAAAAGAGTTAATTTTCCTTTCAAAGTAATTAAATATCTACACTGGAATAATAACATATCAACCAAAGTAATTGAGAATGTACTAATTTCTCAGGTCCTAAGAATTTCAAGAATTTGCAGCAACAATTTGGACTTCAATTACCACATTAATATACTATTAGATAGTTTTCTAGAGAACGAAATTCCTTCTTCTTTCATCAAAAGAACTTTAAGAAAAATTATTCTGAATAATAGAGTAAGGTTGGCAGATCTGCTTTAATTTTCTACACAGTTAATAATATGATTCTGACCAATCAAAGTCGTAAGGAAGTTGGCTAGAGGATGCCTATTAACTACTAAAAGGAACCTTAGTGCTATGGATATGAAGGTCTTATTAAAACAAAAAATTAAATAATATAGAAAAAATCACAAAAAAAGCTTAAAAATCTGTTTATAAAAGAAAATAAAAACAAATAAAAAAGAAAACTAGTTATTCATCACTAGGATAGCTACACTAAAAATAGTAAAACTAACATTAAAATTAATAAGATTCTGATTAATCTATAGAAGCTCACTAAGGTGATTTAATACATGCAAAGATTATTAAATACACCACTCGTGTATTTTATAATATTTCTCATGTATTCTGGAGAGTTAATTCTGCTCTTTCTGATCATACAGATCCACAGTCTTAAGTTTATATATATATTTTTTTCTCTGGTTAAAATCTCCGCGAGTTGGTTTCTTTCTGTATGAGGAGGCCATCAGCCCCACCCACACTGCCCCCCAGCGACTAGGGAGTGGCAGAAGTGTTAGGACGCATAGGGAAGAGGTCAGCCATGTTTTACTCTTTTGAGGTGAAAGTTTAGTTGCACAAGAGGTAAGCTCTCTTCCTTGTATTTGGGTTTTAGGTTTTATAAGTTCAATGTTTGTACTTCATGTAACTTTTTTTCTCTGTTGATTTTTTGCTTTTCAGCTTTTAGGCACTGGCTTTTCTGTTAACATTTTTGCGGGTTTTAACTCTTTCTTTTCTTGGTAACTTTGCGCGTCTTTTGGGGAACATAGGCACAGCAGATGGCTAAGCATAGTTCTTTTTCTTTGCGCTGTATTTTCAAAGTAGTTAAATTCTTAATAACTACTTAATCATGCACTTAAAGCACTGCTGAAATACTTTGTACATATTGCAACTAATTGTTTAAGTCATATAACGTTCACAAAGTTTTCTTTAGTTAATTTTTGTCTTTAACTTATTCTCGTTTTCGTGTTGTCAGAAGTTGTAGAGTAGGGGGTTTTAGAATCAAGTTTTCTTTCAAAAATCTGATTTTTAAAAAATTAATATTTCCTTTTTTAATTGCAATGTAAAAATTTGGATTTCTTTTGCATTGTTTTTCAGGTTTAAATTCTCTCTCAGACGAACTTGGCATTTCGTTATAGTTGAAAATTATTTCTAATTATTATGTCACTCTCACAGCTTGAGTTCTCTTTAATCTTCTTCTCTCTGTTTAATAGTAACAGATGAAGAGCATGGGTCGGGCCAGGAGGGTTATGGATGCAAGCGAAAGTGTTAACTGGTGCTAGGTCATACAACTCTGCGGAGGACATGACATATATATATATTTTAAAACAATTTTAGGTGGGCATGTTACTTGCATCTATGGCCTTGCAGAAACCCATTTCCAACTAGGTCTTTGTGGAAGTGAAAAAATGCAGAGTTTTTGCTGGTCCTTGATAAAGCTAAGGCTCAGTATTCTCGACACCTTCTACATTCAGTTGTTTTATATTTTTTTTATCTTTTCTCCTTTTACTCACACCGGTAGATACATAACCTTTACTATGTTGTACTTGATATGAGTCAAAAATATATATGTATTTTTTTGCTTAGGTCTCTTCTTAATAGAATGTGAATTCTGAATTTTCAAAACTGCTGCGTTGCGCGTTTTGATCTTCAGGTTATTTTGCAACTTTCGCTTTAAATTCTAAAGTTTTTCCTTAGTTTTCAGTTTTGCTCTTTAGTATATATATATATATATATATAAGAGGGATGTAAGGTCAGGTGATGCGTAACATCACAGCCTCTCCTTGACAAATGTCAACCCCGCCTTCTCGTGGTGCATCCTGTTCCCACTAAAGGGGCTCTGACGACCACCAATACCATCGATATCAGAGGAAATGCTATCCCACACTCACCAACCCGCTTGGCCAGCGTGGTGAGTTATGGCCAAACACCTCCAAAATGACTCTACAACTTAAATCTTGACCCTCAGTCTCCGGCAGCTGGAATGTACCTGGCCAAGGCAGCGGCCAGTGCGACATGAAGGCAGAGGGTGCTAAGAATCCCCGGAGGACCGGACTAGGCTGCCATTTGATGCTGACCTTGGCTACGTATAATGGACGCTCGCTATCTCCTGATTCAAGGCTTCTTGAATTGGAAGAGGAACTACAAAGGATCAAGTGGGACATCGTCGGGCTAAGCGAGGTAAGCAGAAAAGGAGAAGATCTCATTGAACTGAAAAGTGGACATCTCTTCTATTATCGTGGGACAGATACTGGCAGAACTAGTGGTGTTGGATTTATAATAAACAAGAAACTGAAGGATAAAGTGGTAGAAGTTGAAAGTTCCTCTGACAGAGCTGCACGACTCGTTATCCAACTCTCGAGAAGATACCAGGCTCAGATTATTCAAACTTATGCACCCACCACAAGTCATCCTGAAGAAGAAATTGAAGAATTTTATGAGGAAATTCGTCATCTAAATAATAAAGGTAAGCAGCACTTGAAGATAATTATGGAAGATTTCAATGCAAAAATAGGGCACCGGCAACAGAATGAAAATTCAGTAGGTAAATTCGGTCACGGCAACAGAAACCAGCGTGGAAATACTCTCGTTGAGTTTGCAGAGGCAGAAGTATTTTTCATCTTGAACTCCTTTTTCAAGAAAAAGCCACACAGGAAATGGACATGGAGACATCCAATTGGGACGACAAGTGAAATTGATTTTATTATGTGTAACAAAAAATTCGTCATCGAAGACTGCAGTGTGCTGAACAAGTTCAACACAGGTAGTGACCATAGATTGGTGAGATGTAAGATGCACCTCAACACTAAACTGGAACGTGGCAAGCTCATAAGACAAACAAAATGTATTGACATAACCAACCTTAAAAAACACCATAATACTTTCAAGTTGGAACTGAAGAACAGATTCTCTGCTTTAGAAGTCCTAACATCAAAAGAAGTGGATATTTCGGAAGTTAACAGAAAAGTAACCAAAGCTCTTATGGAAACAGCAACAAAATTAGCTGGGTCTAAGAACAAGTTGCATGTGAACAAATTATGAGGAAAAACCAAAATGTTGATGCAAAAAAGAAGAGAGATGAGGACAACTAAAGAGGATGTGACTTCCAAAGTGGAATATAGAGAGCTATGTAAGACAGCACGAAAAAGTATCACTGAAGACGTAAGGAAATTCAACTGTGAGCTAGTGAGGAAAGCAATTGAAAACACCCAAAGCCTAAAGATAGCAAAGGGACATCTCAGTAAGCGAAGAAAACAGATTATGGCTCTGAGAAAAGAAGATGGTTCTATAACAAGAATTAGAGGCGAAATTTTGACAAGAGTGAAAGATTTCTACTCCACATTATATGAAAGGGATGATACATGTACTCCAGACATCATGAAAGGTACCAGAGTTCTTCCAGTCCTCCCAGCAGAAGTTGCTCATGCAATCAAGAACATGAAGCAGGAGAAAGCTCCAGGAGAAGATGGAATTACTGTAGACATCATACAAGAAGCAAGTGGAGAAATTGAAACAGTACTCGCCCAAATTTTCACTCGATGCCTTAATGAAGGGAAGATTCCTGAGGATTGGAACAATGCTACAATGATCCTGCTACATAAAAAAGGTGACATTGAGGATCTCAGGAACTACAGACCTATCAGCATGCTATCAGTGGTTTATAAAATCTTCACCAAAGTTCTTTCACACCGCTTGAAGGTAACACTGGACATGTCTCAACCGAGAGAACAAGCTTGATTCAGGAGAGGCTACAGCACAATAGATCATATCCACGTACTGAGAGAACTAATTGAAAGAGCGAGGGAATATGAACTTCCATTGTGCATGGCTTTTATCGATTATGAAAAAGCCTTTGATTCGGTGAAACCATCAGCAGTTACAACGGCTCTGAAATCCTGCGGTATTGAATATGCATACATTAATATTATTCATAACATCTATGAAAATGCAAGTGCAAAGATTCGGCTGTTTGAAAATACAACACACATAAAAATTGGAAAAGGAGTGAGACAAGGTGACACCATATCTCCGAAGCTCTTTAATGCCACTTTGGAAAATGTCTTTCAATCACTGAACTGGGAAAACAAAGGGATAAAGGTTAATGGAGATTATCTAACCCACCTTCGTTTTGCTGATGACGTAGTCATTTTTGCAACTACCCCATCAGAGCTGCAGTGTATGATCCAGGAACTTGCTGACAAGAGTAAAGAAGTGGGATTAAAAATGAACTTTCAGAAGACAAAAGTGATGTTCAATGCTTTTACAAGAAATGAAGATTTATCGATTGATGGAGAAAAACTGGAGATAACAGATACGTATGTTTATCTTGGACAGCAGATATCAAGTGAGGGTCACATTGATGAAGAAATTAATCGGCGTACAAAACTTGCGTGGAGAGCTTTTGGAAGAAACGGCATAATTTTCAAGAGCAATATGCCATTATGTCTTAAAAGAAAAGTGTTTGATCAATGCATCCTTCCAGTGCTTACGTATGGTGCAGAGACGTGGACCTTAACTAAAAGTGACATACAAAGGCTGCAGACAACTCAAAGAGTATGGAGAGGTGCATGCTTGGTATAACCAGGAGAGATAAGAAGAGGAACTCGTGGATCCGAAAAATGACGAGAGTGGAAGACATCATGATCAGAGTTAAATCCCTGAAATGGCAATGGGCTGGACATACTGCCAGAAGGACAGACCATAGATGGACAGCCGAAATTTTAGATTGGATTCCAAGTGACAGGAAAAGATCCAGAAAAAGACCACATGGGAGATGGGTGGATGAAATTCGAAAATATGCGGGAGTGACATGGAGGAGACTGGCACAAGACAGACCGTTGTGGAGGAAACTTGGGGAGACCTTCGTCCAGCAGTGGATTGATAATGGTTGACAATGATGATGATGATATATAAGAGAAAAAAGATGTAAAATTTAATTAAAAAATGAAAAATTGAAAAGATAAAACATTTTAATTTTCACCAATCCTTATTCGTTCATGGTGCATATATATCATCATCATCATCAGTGATACTTTTTCGTACTGTCTTGCATAGCTCTATATATTCCACTTTGGAAGTCACATCTTCTTTAGTTGTCCTCATCACTCTTCTTTTTTGCATCAACATTTTGGTTTTTCCTGATAATTTGTTCATATGCAATTTGTTCTTAGACCCAGCTAATTTTGTTGCTGTTTCCATAAGAGCTTTGGTTACTTTTCTGTTAACTTCAGAAATATCCACTTCTTCCGATGTTAGGCCTTCTAAAGCAGAGAATCTGTTCTTCAGTTCCAATTTGAAGGTATTATGGTGTTTTTTAAGGTTGGTTATGTCAATACATTTTGTTTGTCTTATGAGCTTGCTACGTTCGAGTTTAGTGTTGAGGTGCATCTTACATCTCACCAATCTATGGTCACTGCCTGTGTTGAACTTGTTTAGCACACTGCAGTCTTCTATGACGAATTTTTTGTTGCACATAATAAAATCAATTTTACTTGTCGTCCCATTTGGATGTCTATATGTCCATTTCCTGTGTGGCTTTTTCTTGAAAAAGGAGTTCAAGATGAAAAACAATTCTGCCTCTGCAAACTCTACGAGAGTATTTCCACGCTGGTTTCTGTTGCCGTGACCGAATTTACCTACTGAATTTTCATTCTGTTGCCGGTGCCCTATTTTTGCATTGAAATCTCCCATAATTATCTTCAAGTGCTGCTTACCTTTATTATTTTGATCACGAATTTCCTCATAAAATTCTTCAATTTCTTCTTCAGCATGACTTGTGGTGGGTGCATAAGTTTGAATAATCTGAGCCTGGTATCTTCTCGAGAGTTGGATAACGAGTAGTGCAGTTGTGTCAGAGGAACGTTTAACTTCTACAACTTTATCCTTCAGTTTCTTGTTTATTATAAATCCAACACCACTAGTTCTGCCAGTATCTGTCCCACGATAGTAGAAGAGATGTCCACTTTTCAGTTCAATGAGATCTTCTCCTTTTATCCTTACCTCACTTTGCCCGACGATGTCCCACTTGATCCTTTGTAGTTCCTCTTCCAATTCAAGAAGCCTTGAATCAGAAGATAGGGAGCGTCCATTGTACGTAGCCAAGGTCAGCATCAGATGGCAGCCTAGTCCGGTCCTCCAGGGAATCTTAGCACCCTCTGCCTTCATGTCGCACTGGCCGCTGCCTTGGCCAGGTACATTCCAGCTGCCGGAGACTGAGGGCCAAGATTTAAGTTGTGGAGTCATTTTGGAGGGGTTTGGCCATAACTCACCACGCTGGCCAAGCGGGTTGGTGCGTGTGGGATAGCATTTCCTCTAATCCCGATGGTATAGTTATACCGCTATTGGCGGTCGTCAGATCCCCTTTAGTGGGAACAGGATGTACCACGAGAAGGCGGGGTTGACATTTGTCAAGGAGAGGCTGTGATGTTACGCATCACCTGATCTTACATCCCGCATATATATATATATATATATATATATATATATATATATATATAGAGAGAGAGAGAGAGAGAGAGAGAGATAGATAGATAGGAATATTTTTCAAGATGTCATTTTTTAAGTACTCCATACTTCATGGTGTGTGTGTGCAAATAATTTTGAAAAGAAAAAACCTAAAATATATATATATATATATATATAAGAATATCAGAACCAAGTCACCAAGCTATATTGTCCCTTTGATGAGGGCAAAAACTAAAAAACAGTAACCCATAAAATTTTGAGTTCATAAAAGAAGACATGTACAAATTTGTAATGTAAAACATGTTGAAAATAATCACTTATAGCTTCTTCAGGGTCAAAGAGAAATGCTACCTCTCTCAATTCTACAAATACTTGAAAGTGGGTTTCTGCTGTATTATTATACATCTGCTTAAGTGCACTAAAACAAATTTCGTAAGTTAATAAAATCCTTGAACATTAAATTCTACTAAACCTGTTAACTACTAAAACAACCAGCTAGCATATATGATGGTATAAAAGGGAAAAGGTTTAAAGTGAAAACCACATTCTTAAACTTTGAGCTAAATAAGCTTAATAAATATTATACGAAAAAAATAATTTTGAAAAGAAAAAGGCATATAATAACACTTAACTCCCTCTTTGTATCTTGGTTTTCTTGCGCTTAAATTTGTTTTTAGCCTGCTTATGTGTTATATACATACACACCGTGAAGGAATGTTGAAAAATCTTTCAAGAGTGAATGTATGCAGAGAGACAGAATCGTTTTCGTGTTGTTCCTAGTACGAAAGTGATTGATATAGCTGCGATACGTATTGCCGCCTTTGTTGGCATTTTTTGATGAAGTAAGTTTCAGAACTAAATTAAGTATCAGTGTCTAACCTTAATACTTGTAGCTGTTTTGTTTGTAGTGGCTTGGCTACCAATTTCGTTATTCAGTCAGTATTAAAATGTGAGTTCACATATATGCAAATAAATTTGGAAATGTTGCGCTTCAAGGAAGATACATGCTTTGAATTTATGAGATTTATTTATGTGTGAGCAGTTTTTTGCTGTTTTATTTCGTTATCATCATAATAAGTGTGATTATCACGATCGGTTTCGTATGCCGTAATCCCACGCCACAAGACACTCAAAGCTGCCATGTTGGCTGCCATGCGTTCACGCCGACGTCATTTCAGCAGCCAATGAGAGGCTGACATCGTAGCGAGCCCAACCTTATACCATGAGATATATCTAAAGACCTTGATGAAACATTCATTGAGGTCTTCTAACACATTATACATTTTTTAAAAGCATTTCTGTAACATGTGGTGAACAAAATTGATGTACGGATCGAAATATTTGATTTTGTAAAGTTCCTTGTGTATCAGGACCTAAAATGATATGGGAAACATTTTAAAATTTCTTTAGCACAATTCTTTTTTCCATGTTTTTCAAAGTGTTACCCATCCGAGAAAGAAATTTAGTGTCACATCTAACATTCAAAAGAAAAAAAAGGAAATTTTTCATTATTGAGGTTCGGCCCAATGCCGGAACAAAAATGTACTTGCAATGATTATAATGGAAGCGTATGTTGTTGCATTTTTTGTACGCCTTCCTAAGTTGGAAAGGGATTTTTCAAACAACATTTTATTTATAGTGTATTCTTGTGACTAATAGTATGACCCGTCAGTTTTAGTCTAATGAGTAATAAAAATCGGCAATTTTTTTAAGCGAGAAATTTAAAGAAAGGAATGTATCTAAATATACAGTGTGAAAGAAAATCAACATAATACCATTGTTGATATATCCTTCAGAATTTTCTATTTTTAAATGAACGTTCAATATGCCACATGTAATTAGTGTTATCGTTGAATTCCGTTACATTTTTTTTTCTTATTTCGGAAGAGAGTTAATCATTCCGTGCGAACTTATTCATATACACTGTTGTGTAAAAATTAAGGACGAAGGGGAGAAATTAGCATAACAGCGAAACGAGCTGGCAGAACGTACCGAAATACGACTCAGTAGATAGACTAGGGTCCGGTACGGTAAAGCATGAGCATATATGCAGCATGACGTAGGGGGGAGGGATGTGTCGGAAGGGTATAAAGTACAAGGGCGGTGTACGCTCAGCAATTCGGTGAAAGCTATTGTAAGGTGTACATCGGTTTGAACGATCTTGAATGACTGCCACCGTGTCATATGGCCCTCATGCAATCCAGTAGACGACATCTGGGTGACTTTACCCGAGGTCGCGCCATTGGGAAGTTGGAAGAAGGTCGAAGGGTAATTAGTGTGGCTGGGGAGATCGAGATCGCGCACAGCATCGTTTCACGAGCTTGGAAAGCATTTCACACGACAGGAACAGCTGTCCGAGAGTTTAGCAGTGGTCGTCCACGAGCAACCACGGCGGTGGAAGACTGGTATATTGTCGTACAGGCGAGAAGAGACTGACGGCAGACAACGGGAGAAATCGCAAGGCACACACAACAGACAACTGGACCTCCGTTATCGGGATTTACTGTGGCCACGAGGTTGCACAAAGGTGATCTATTTGCACGACGACCTGTACGGTGTGTTCCATTAACGCCTGCTCATCGGAGACGGCGGTTTCAGTGGTGCCAGGAACACAAGAACTGGTCACATCAGCAATGGGGTCGAGTTCTCTTTACGGATGAGAGCCGAATTAGTCTGACGAGGGATTCTGGACGTATACAAATCTGGAGAGAGCAGCGAACAAGCAATCACACCTCCAAAATCATCGAAAGGGACCGGTTTAGAGGTGGCTGAGTTCTTTTTTGGGGCAGTATCATGCTTGGTAGCCGTACTGACCTCCAAATTTTCCATGAAGGTTCAGTCACTAGGGTCCGCTGTTGTACCGAAGTTCTCCTGCCTCACGTGCATCTGTTTAGAGGTGCTGTGGGTCCTGAGTTCCTCTTCATGGACGAAAACGCTACACCTCATCGTACAGTGGCTGTCGCAGAGCTGTTGGAGAGTGAAGATATTCAACGCATGAATTGGCCCGCAAAGGTCCCCGTACCTACATCCAATCGAACACGTGTGGGACCTTCACGTGAGATGCTTGGCACACGTCCCCAGGCGCCAGCAATGATTCCGCAGCTGCGATTGGCGCTAATAGAGGAATGGGTCGCGATGCCGCAACAACTCCTTGACAACCACGTCCTCAGCATGGACAGACGTTGTAAATCCTGCAACGCAGTCAGGGGTGATCATATCCCCTACTAAAGACTGGATTTTTCTTGGTAACTGCTTGTCACATGGAAGTTTGTATCTTCTGTCCAGTTGTGCTCGAAGCTACCTTTTCAATAAAGTGTCATTGTATCCTTTGGATTCCTTGCTTGGAAGGTTTTCCTCACTTGTCCCATATTCTTACATCTTGGTGATCTTATGGTATGATTTGAGTCGAAGTGGAGCACTTCTGCATGACGTTACATTCGAAAAACCATCCCGTCCTTAATTTTGCACGCCAGTGTATAATTATGATGTTTTTTAAAAGATATATCACTCTATTATGTCATATTATTCGTCATTGTCCTAAAAAGAAGTGCCGTGTTCTTTATCAGAAATATGATGTTTTTCCAAAATTGTGCTGCGTTCTGGAATTTTGTATCATTTTCTTTTTCGTTTGTTTTGGGGTTTAGTGACCAACGTTAACAACTCAATGAGTTATAAGCAGTTAGTTGTTCGTATCTAATTTAGGGTTACTCTTTCCAGGAAGGGAAAAAAAGAACACTACCTTTAAACAAGTACGTCACTCAAGTTTCACCGGAACTCCAACCGGGACACATAGCGGACGAATGATTATGAGCGAGCGCTTAAGGCACTGCGCCACTGACACGTCACTTTGGCATATGCTGTATATTTTAGACCTTTATAGGCTTTTAAGTTACTTTTGATATTAATAAATTAAACCAGAAGGACTTTCAAGTATATCTCACTACTTTCTTACAAAAGTAAATTATAATTATTTAAGTTTTCTCAGTCTGCTACAATCAAGCTCATCGTGAAATAGAAGTGATTCGCCTTTAATCTGGTAGAGAGTTTTCGACATCAAAGTCGTTGCTACTTTCGAAGGGGGTGTTTCTGAATAATATGCATTGTGAGAATATTTCTTTAAGATCACTTTAAATATATTTTCGTCTTAAGGGTTGTCTATTTGATATGTATCAGATATTTATGGATTTGTGTAAATACCATATCCTCATGGTGGTTTGGCAAAAGGAAGTTTCATTTTTTCTGTTGTTACCTTGTATGAACTTAGCCCACTTAGATATGATTGATTTGCAGGATCCATCATGGGCCTGTCCTTGCTAGTTCCTTGTGATGATGTAGAATAAGTGCGGGTTTGTTTCATATATTCAGAATCATCAGACCTAAATGATATCTTCACGAGGCGCTATATGACAGAAAACGTGCGAATGAGTATGTGCGTTTTGAAGCACTACTCGCCTCTCCAGACAGGGCGATGTTTTGAAAGGTTGAGATAGTAGCACCCGATTATTGTGGAAATTAGATGTAATCGCCTTCTGCTTTGTGTCCATCTCACATTTTAGAGCTGGTCTACACTACCTGCTTTAGGGTAGCTTGCCCGGAGTCGAGCATACGCAAAAACCTCGTTTCTGAAATTTCAGAAATTAAACCTTGACATCTTAGGAAACTCAATGAAATTTTCACTAAGCTGAGATTTCCCCCTAGTCTTTGGTAGGATTCATCGAACTTCGGAAGATATATGTTTCTTTCTTTTGCTTTGCATTGCGATAACAGCCTCAAATTTTACCATCTCAGTGTTTGGTGGATATTTAAAAAATGAATGAAAGTAGATTTGTCACAGTTTGGTGTGTTTAAATGAATAAAAATTGTTCTATAAAAATCGATTTAAAATAATAAGATGGTCTATCACGGTTTCCCAAGATCACTTTAACCCTGTAACGATCATGACGCAACAATCTTTAATCACCCCAAATACCATAGCGCCCGAAGCTGTCTGTTGATTCACTTCTTTGTTTAATAAGAAAAATAGTGACTGATGTCACCTCTTGCTGGTACTCATAGGTCGAGACAATTTGAAGAACAGGTAAGGGTAGGAATTCTAACTCACTCTAAACAGACGTTTCAGGCGGCTATGGGCAGTTTGAATACTCGGGCGTTTCGTAGGTTATGATCGTTAAAGGGTTAAATATACGCCACTGATTACCCCAATATGTAAAACGGGTGTGTTACTATTGCAAATCTAACTCAGTGTATAGATTTGTATTCAATTTCACAAATATTAGATTCACCGGATATGATTTAGACTGGTAATTCCAATACACATCTGAAAATTTGACGTCGGATGATTTTATAAACAGGGATTGTAAGGACTAAAAAGCGTTGACTGCCGCAAGCGACTTTGAAAGAAGCATAATTATGGTCGCTAAGAAGCAGATGGAAGCTTCTCAGAAACCGTAGCGGCTCTTGGGTTTGCATGAGAAATCTACGGTGTACTATGATCTGACATGTAATAAAAGATACAAGCCTTCAACAGGTTTCTTGCACCCGGAACGACTAGCCTATGTTCGAGTGCAATATCAGATGTAGACGGTTATATGAGGAAACAGACCAGATCCATTGCGCCAAATAAAGTCCTAGTACAGCAGCTGTATGTAGAGGATACTTTCAAGATACACAGTCCGCCACATATTGACACGAAACTGCTAGAAGAATGAACGTCTCTGGTAGAAACCGGCAAATTCACCTTAAATGATCACAACAGCACTAAATTTCGACGCTTGAGTAGTATCATGTTGTCACCTAGTTTGCTGAATCACGTATTGAGTTAATATCATCGGTGTCTGAGCTACAACATCAAGTCATCAGCGCTGATTTGTGAACTCAAGCCACACAGCTATAAAATTTACAAGCTGTTGCAGCTGTGTTATAGTCTGTGGTCAGTTTTCATGGTGTTTACTGATTTCATAAAAATGTCTGTGACAGCTTTGAATGCCACGTGGTATCATAAGGTCATTGCGACCAGAAATACATTTACATGAATATGATGTTTCCTGATGAAAAGGACTAGTTCAACGGGTAACGTGCTACACTATAGGACTCTAATAATCAGACAATGGTTCCCAAAGTAGAGGATGAGCTACAAATTGCTAAATTGGCAGTATAATCCTCAACTGTTTACCCAATCTAACACTTCTGGAACAAGTTTGAGAGAGCCATTTGGAACAGAGCTTATCCAACATAGAATACTTGAAACTGATAGACGGCATCAAAATTCTTAGATGATCATACCTGTAAAACGAAATAAACCATCCTAAAATTCATGCCGCAATGAATATTTCCTATTTTGAGCCATAAATCATTGTTTCTCACGTTTGCTCTATACCTGTTGCGCGGTGGTACGATTGTAATTCCGTGAAGCATGAAAACATCGTGCAGGAATATTTCACAGCAAAGAAATATAAGACGTACAAGAAAATTGCGAAAAGCAGCAGATAAATTGGACTTGTAATAAAATACAGGATATAATAGTATTTTTTGTGTCTAATACTATGCACCAAAAGGAAACACATCAATGTCTACACCTACGTGGTTTGCTGCTGTAAATGTGTGAAAAGAATCTGTTAATTGCATTCAATGCAATTAATATGAATTAACTTCTCCTGTTTGCATCAAAATGATTGCAAAGCATTGTACCTGTAGTCACTGTATGCTTCATAGGCAAGCTTTTGTCACGAAAAATTTGCCTCTCGATCTAAAAACCACCCTGGATGAAGTAGTTAAAACGGTAAACTTCATAAAAGCTCGTCCACTAAATAATAGACTGTTTAAAATATCGTGCGATGATATGGGAAGTGTGCATACGTCATTGCTTCTACACACGGAAGTGAGGTGGTTATCTCGAGGTAAAATATTGGAACGCTTTTTGAACTTCGAGCTGAAGTGCATGCTTTCTTCATAGATAACCACTTTTATTTGGAAGATCGATTAAATGATAGAGAGTGGTTATTTCGAGTGGCTTATCTTTCTGATATTTTCTCAAAACTGAATGAACTCAATCTTGCACTTCAAGGAAAGTAAATTGATGTACTCACTACCAATGACAAAACTGTGGCATTTAAAAAAAAAAAGCTACAATTTTGGACCAGTTGCATCCGCAGCCTCGTACTTAACTGTTTTCCAGCCGTGAGGAACTTTTTTGTTAGAGTTGGACTCAGAAACAGAAAACAAATAACATGGTGAAATCACCCAGCATCTGAAAGCTCTCCACGATTCAATGAGGCACTATTTTCCTGATGAACAGCAGGAAAAAATTAAAAAGTCAATTATGGATTAAAATATATTTGTCATTAATGAGAAACCTCCATGCTTTTCATCTGTTGAATTTGAAAAGATTTATTGAACTGACGTTAGATTCTTCTGTGACATCTCTTTATAAAACAGTACCAGTGGCAGAATTTTGGTGCAGTTTGACAGGAGAACATCCATTACTATCACAAAAAGCTGTGCCAGTACTCTTACCATTCGCAACAACCTATCTCTTTGAAACCGGCTTTTCTGCGTATACCTCAACAAAAACTAAGCATCGGAATAAGCTGAATGCAGAGCCCCACATAAGATTACAACTTTATTCGGTTGAACCGAATTTTAAAGATATATATGGCAATAAAAAGCAAAGCCATTCATCACATTAATATTTTTCCTTAATGAATACTTGCATCATTGGCATAATAAATTTTTTGGCTCTGCATTACCTTTTTGTAAGTATTACATTTTAATTGATTGCTTATTTTTTCCGTTTCATTTTTATTTCAAAGCAGTGATAAACAATAGGCATATAGGTACATTAATTTTTAAATGGTCTTTATAGAGGGGTTCCATTGCTAGACATTGTTGAAAAAGGGTTCCACATGCTAAAAGTTTGAGAACCACTCATCTAGGGCATCTGGTAATTATTGGCGAAAAACAGAGCATACGGTAAACATCATAATATGAAATAGGACGTAATATATTTCAGTCGACTTAAAAAACATACATAGAATTTTAATTCAGTAAGTAAGTGATAAGCCAAACTTTAGTGGTTTTGATAGTGCAAAATGGAGAGTGACAGTGGAAAATTGATAGTAAGATCTTAATTCCTGAACACTTGAAAATTCCCGCAACATGGCTCTTCTAAACTGTAATTAAAATAACAAGAACGCAGCTAACTTGATTAAAATAGACAGTGTAAAAGTAACTTGAAATTCAGAATATGCATATATCTCGACTCTTCATTTTATAATTTTAAAAATTCTCTAAAGCTTGTATGTCTTTTGTTAGCAAAACATATATTTATTTGTTAAATCGTGAGGTGGAGTTGAATTTTGAGAACAGAAGATTACTTCCTGCATGCAAGTAAAAGACGATTTAATGCTCTAAGTACGGCTTTAAGCAATAGGTGATGGTATGCATTTTTTTCACCATGCCTATTTCTCCTTAGGATGACTGTTAATATTACTTTTATTTTACTGCCATCCCTTCGTGGTTTCCTGCTCCGTTGGTGAAATGGGAAATTAAGTTGATTTTATAGAGATTTTTACAATCCGTAATTTCTCATAATTTTGTTCTACCCAGGCATTAATAAGCCTCTGATTGGACCATTTTAAAATATTTTAACACACCACACTCATAGTTATAAAGTTTATATTGAAAACAAAAATATATATGGTACACTTTTGACCAAGCACAAAACATTAGTCATATACCCTAGCTTAGGCCTCTTTAGAATTCTTTTTTGATTCAGCATGCTGAGTTTCACATTCATATAGCAAATCATGTTCATAAAGTTGTACTTTTTCTCGGTAACAGAACATTAATTAGTTCTCCCTAGGCGTTTTCGGGAACTTTAATTCTGCCGCTGCATATTTGTGAGGCTCATATATTAAGTCAATAATATTAAGGGTACTTCTTACCATTAAGTAAGGTTCACGGCCACACATAGAGCATCATCTTTTGGCTGAACGGACTAATCACAAGTGACACATTTTTCACTAAGTCATTTTCGAACCCGCTAGATGGAGCTTTATGCGCGGTCGCGAAAAACCCTTTAATCGAAAAACCTACTACCCGGTAAAGGGGGAATTTACATGTATAACTAACAGAAAATGAGAAACTATCAAGAAAATGTTTAAAACGTTAAGCCATTGATATTACAGCGGCAATCATGAAGAACACTCGTCAAGCACTGGATGAAAGAAAGATGGACAGACAATAGCGATGTATAATTCCAACTTTGTGTAATGTGATATTCTTCGAAATTCGGATGCGGAAGCCATTAATAAACTGCACGCTTACTTAACAAAAACAATATTTTTATTTTAAATATATAACCATAATTCAAAATCTCTGAATTCGATGAAGATCTGTAAAACATATCCTTTTTCATTTAGGAAACAAAAAACAGTTTTTCATAAATATTTGTTTTTAGTAATTTCATTGTAAAAATTATTTATATATTAAAATAGTAAGTGCTTATATATTTTTAATTCAAAATCAATTCTCGTAACCAGAAGGCAAATCCAATGATCAGAAAACCAGGGTGATCGTGTTTTCAAATCATTTTGTATTTGGAAGAAGGAATCAAAACCAATGAAATGGTCATGCAGGTTATCGTTTGCATTCTGGCGATGTTCCTTGGCGTACTGGAATCCTGTCCCATGCAGAGACTGGCGCAGCTTTTCTGTGGTACATTCTTAGGTGGAATCATCCTGAAAGGCTGGCTGAATCGCCCCAGATGGCGGAATCAAACGACCTGACGAGAACATTTCACTTAACCCTTGCATTATGAGTTAAAACCAAGGGCAACACAGAAACAACTTGCCATACGTCTTCTAAGAAATCAAAAGTGATATATAATTAAGAAAAACATTCAGTGATGGCTTTATCTGTAGAAGCGGTATTTCGCAATGTAGTCTGCGTAGTATATTATGATATGATAGCCATATAGCCAGGACATCATCTTCTATAACTCCCTGCGGTATGTACCGAAAGATCTAGTCGAACACATTAGGCTTAGCATCCCCATTCCAGGCTGACATTGCACCATTTCGCTTTCGTTGTCTCGCAGCAGCATGGACTTAAAATACTGTTGGGCCGAAACGTTTGGCTGGGTTATGTGCTATTTCGGGTTACGAATGATAAAAGGAATGTTTTGGTGTTGCACGGCTTCTGGGACGACACTTGGTAGTCTGATTCACAGATGCCCCCTACGGGTATTCTCTGCTGCATAATAACGGTAAAATATTGGTAACAATTTATAAATTAGGGTAACTCGTAGCCCTGTTGAACTATGCTTTCCCCTACTTGATGGTGCTACAGGCCTATTCCTGAACTACCTAAATCCAAAGAAGTACCATTCGGTACGTCTTACTAAAAATTTTTGAAATTACCAAGGCTAGGTTCTAATAATTAAAGCTTGGCTCATAAGTAAATGAACAACATTTATTTTCCCCTGACATTCTTTGAAGGATAGTTTTCTGTCTCAGGTATGCCCTACAGGAGTACACAGTGTAATATCTTGATGATATCTCTCTTAGGCTAAAGTTTGATTTCCAGTGCCCAAGAAGAACATGTGCACTTATACATATTTAACATGAGGTACTAATGTTTTTTTTTATATTTTTCAAAGGTTTGCGAAGGAGGCAGATTCGGAAGGAATCTAAACGAACTGCACTCCTTATTTAATGACTGAAACTTAGTTTTCTAAGATCAAAACCCATAACTGAACACCCTACTAAGTGGTGCCACGAAAATCTCAAAAGGCTTTGTACCTTATCCTCTGAAGGCAAGGAAACACTTTGATTTCTCGACTTTAGACAGGAAAAGAGTCCATCAACTATTCAATACCTGTATCGGTCTGAAGAGACATCAATCTTTATTTTCCCAACATGCAAGCAAATTTCACACACCTCTCACACACGCTCCTTCATCTGATATAGAGCTCATGTGCTCTAGACACAGGCTTCAAAAAAGACGAGAGGCACAGAACACAGGAACCCAGGAACGAATGCAATGAGAACGCCGGATTTGATTGATATAAATCTCCAAGGAAGGAAAAAAAGGAAAAAGGCATTTGACCCAAAGTTAAAAAATTCATTTAATACTACGTATTACTCAGACTACAGCAAAAGACATTTTAGTTATTATTTCTAATTATGAAACTGACTGTTAATTATCAATTTAATTAGGTATAAATAATTAAATTCTAATAATAATCGTTCTCTAAGCTTTCGAAATTATTTTCGGTACACTTCTTTAGTATTATCAAGTTTTATTTGCTTAATTAAATCACAACAAAGACATTGGGAAGCATTGTGGCGTATGGTCTTATCGGACTGATATCCTTAGAATGACATGTGGTCATCGTCATATCAAACACCAATGGGTCTTCAATTTGAAAACTAAGATGCGCTTTAGAGTGCGACCTGGTGACCTGTTGTGGGTCAAGTTAAAGCGAAATTGTGCGCCGAGCATCACCTCGAAACCCAATCCTTTAAACCGCCTTCATTTCGAATACTCTTATTCTTTCAGCGTTAAAACAGCAGTTGTCCACTCGCGTATTTTCGGATTTAGTTCAACGCTAGATCTCTGCGCAATGATAAATTTTGTGTGGAAATAAGTGATCTGCGTGTTAACGGATATTGTTAATCTCCAAATACACCGTGGCTAGCTGCCATTTGCTAAAGTCTCCATCAATATATCGTACTCGGCAATCCGATTAGCGCAGCTCTTTGGAGATGTTGTTTGCCCACCTGCAAACTGATTGTCTCAAATATTACTCTCTAGAATCCCCTGTTAACCATTTGACATTTTTCTGAAAATCAGTCATTTTCCCATCACTTCTCATAGCATGCCAGAAAGCTATAAAGAAAACACTTACTCTCTAGAAAATCGTGAATAATACCTGGCTGTCAGCAGCATCATCGTTATATCTACTTGATGAGAGATAGCTGGGTTGAAAACATATTATATTATGTTGAGCGTCATTTGTAAAGTTCAAATAATGTTCAAAATAATATTATATGTTTGTCATCTACCTCACTCCATAACTGAATATGCTCATGTGCCAAATCGTCATCCCTCAGCTTCTCGTCACTCCGAGGTATCAGATTATATCCTTATCTTGAGAAAATATACCGACTAAATTTTCAGTCTGGATAACGACATCGCCATATAAATCTTCGGACGGCTCTAGTACTGTGTTAATTTACTACCATGACTTTAACCTCATTTTAAAACTTCCTTTCTTTCCATGTCGCGTTGACACCCAGCGTAAGCAAATTTGTTTTCAAGTAAATAATTCGGAGCTCTATAAAGTAAAGATATTTATTCAGTATACCATTATGCACATTTATATACAAAAGTGCGACCTAAAGGGTTTTGAGGTCAGTCTAATATTAATTTTTATGAATAAATATATGCTTTGGTTTATAACACGAGATCGTTTGCCTAGGTTAGAAAAAAATAGAATTAGCCTATATCCATCGAGTGAATACAGGTTATTCGTGTAAAAGCCCCTCAAAACGTTAGTCAACAAACTGTTGTGGCACTGCAAGTGTTTCCGACGCATCAATCGGTTCATGTTTCTAAACCCCTAATTAAATGAATTTCAAAAAAATATTTGTTTTCTCAGTGTAGATCCAGCGTTCGTGTTACCGAGCGATGGATTCCAAATGTTGTCTGATCCCAAATATTTAGAAAAGTTTCATTCTTCCATTGAAAATTTATTAAATAATATCTTCGTCGTTGCATTTTAATAAATGTTAAATTATGCGAGTCATTATTTAAATGAATTTAAATTTTTTTCTGTCGTATCCATACAGTCCAAATTTCAACGTCGCACTACGGTAGTTTTCTTCCAAATTAATTGATTCAAGTTAGGCACGAACACACATTTCAAATTTGTGTATGTCACTTAAAAATATGCAATGAAATTAATTATTATTTGACACCTAGCTTTCTCTGATTTTATGGAGCGCTTAAAACTATCTGGTAACATACAGATTCTCGTGTCCTAATCGAGAAGTAGATTTTTGGTCATATAAGAAGCCTATAAGATTTCTAAACACAGATCCTTTAAATCTTAGGCCGCCCCGGTGGCGCAGTGGTCTAAGCGATGGCCTCTGATCATTCGTCCGAAAAGGGTCCGGGTTCGAATCCCGGTGAGGCATGGTTGTTGTGTTTGTCTTACGGCACTGGCTCTCTCCCTTCCCTGGAACCAGTGACACTAAATTAGGGACGAGCGACTGCTTATAGCCCATTGAGTTGCTCACGGTGGTCGTTAAACTTCCAATTAAAAAAAAAATCCATGCTAAATATAGAAAAATGTTCTGTTTTCAGGGCTATATACACTGACGGAAAAAACTCCCAACACCAAGTAGGGGTTGTGTTAGATAAACGACTGTGAGTAGGCGGTGAGAGAACATCTGTAAGATGACGTCTATGCAAATTTCGCGCTCGGCGCATACGTATGGCGCTAGTAGCGCCCCTCGGAACATGCAAAGCAGGTTTGCTGTAAATACGCGCTGTAACGTTCGTGAACGTTAGTTATCGTTGAATTTCGACGTAGTGTGTTGATGTTAGTCAAGAATGTCTTTAAGAAGACGAAGAAGCCATTATCAACAGCTCACGAAATTCGAACGAGGTCGTGTAATAGGGCTACGAGAAGGTGGAATTTATTTCCGCAATATTGCAGAACGACTTGGCAGAAATGTAGCAACTGTGCATGATTGTTGGCAGCAGTGGTCAAGGGAAGGTACTGCCTCAAGAAGACCAGGTTCCGGCCGGCCACGTGGCAATACTGAGAGGGAAGACCGCCGTGTACGGCGTATGGCCGTGGCGCATCGTACTGTGTCTGCGGCAGCAACTCGAGCTGCAGTTGCCACCACAGTGGCACAACGAACTGTTACAAATCGGTTACGTGAAGGACAGCTCCGAGCCAGACGTCCTGTAGCGTGCATTCCACTTACTCCAAACCACTGCCGTTTGCGACGTCAGTGGTGTCAAGCTAGAGCTCATTGAAGGACGGAGTGGAGATGTGTTGTGTTTTCTGATGAAAGCCGGTTCTGCCTGGGTGCCAGTGATGACCGTGTGTTGGTTAGAATGAGGCCAGGTGAGCGCCCGCAACCCACCTGTCTGCGGCCGAGACACTGTGGACCTACACCTGGAGTTATGGTCTGGGGAGCAATTTCCTATGACAGCAGGAGCACTCTGTTGGTTATCCCCCTCACCCTGACGGCACAGTTGTACATCGGTCTGGTGATTCAACCTGTTGTGCTGCCATTCATGAATATCATTACAGGGGGTGTTTTCCAACAGGATAACACTCGCCCGCATATCGCTGTTGTAACCCGGCATGCTCTACAGAGTGTCGACATGTTGCCGTGGCCTGCTAGATCACCAGTTCTTTCACCAATCGAGCACGTATGGAACATCATTGGACGACAATTCCTGCGTCACCCCCAACCAGCATTAACCGTCCCTGTATTGACCGACCAAGTGCAACAGACATGGAAGTCCATCCCACAAACTGACATCCAGCACTTGTACGACACAATGCATGAACGTTTGCATGCTTGCATTCAACATTCTGGCGGTTACACCGGATATTAATGTACCAGCATTTCACATTTAAAATGGCTCTTCTCGCGCTTACATTAAGCTGTGATCTTGAAACCTTAATCGATTAAATATGTTACCTATACAAATGTATTGCCGCCATTTCATTCCTCTACAATTTTTTTTCATGGTGTTGGGATTTTTTTTCAGTCAGTGTATTACGTTTCATGATTCAAGTTACAGTTTAAAACTGAAGGTTTGTATAAGCAAACGTCTGCAAAATTTTAAATTTTTGAAGACAGAGGGTGTTGAATACAAATTTATTTGAAAGTCGCAAGTTTTTTTTGTGATTCAACTTATATATTTTGTTTTTTTATGAAGTGCATGAAAGTTTTTGTTTTGAATACTGAACAGGATTTCTTCTAAACGAATTCGTATCCGAAGATTCGCAAACTGTTTTTTTAAATCACGTTCATCACCTGCAGTAAAATGTTTAGACCAAGATTTATAACAAACAACAGGTTATCTGGTAACTCTTATGATTTTGTACCGCAGAAGTATTATTTTTCCTGTCACAATTAAAATATGATTTTTGATCGCAAAGAAATGGTCAAATATCACTAAATAGAAGCAAGCCTAGTAACGGCATGTAACCAAACCAAGGAAGCGATCTCCCACCAAAGTACGTCAGGCGCGAGTCGAACAAAAAATGCCTTCACCACTGCGCATCATTTGTAGTACCTAAAACGCAGTACGTCAGTTGCAGATGAAGTCTGCATTTTCCAGAATAGTAGTTTAAACTGTTTTCCGAATCAAACCCTAGTCAAAAGCTTTTATAAACAATTTTTCTAATGAAAGCCCAGTGTTCAGACTTTTGGTTAGATCGAAAGTGTACGAAAAGAATTTCGCATTTGCTGAATTATATAAATTTTAATTAGAATTTTTACCAATAATTTACTAAAATCTTCAAGTCGAATATTTTTCAAGATGAATCATTAAACAAATAATCAGAAACTAAGTCAATATCGAAATCTCAGTTATAAATAGCACTTAGCTTTAGCTCTTTCCGACACGAAACTAATACTTAAGGTATATTTTCAAAAATTGAGATGTGCCTTTGAAAAATGATCTAATGACACTTCTGGTGAGAAAACTGAGCATTTCGTAAATACCAGTTTTTAATGATAAGTGAAACAGCATAAAAACATATATAAATAATATTTTCTCTACGATTAATAAAACTGCCAGAAATAGGAAAAACCGCTAACGCTCATTGGCCGCAAAAATCTGACTTACACAGGTTCACAAATTTTACTGAAATTATTTATCGTAGCCACAGAATTCAGGAGCAAAAATGTATTTTCGAACTAAAATTGTTAAAAAAATATGCATGAAGAAACATGTGGTACAAATCTTACGTCCATTATTAGGAAAGGTGTGAATCATGAAAGAAGAAAGTGTGGCGAAGTATTGTTAATAAAATGGCGTCAAATCAAGGAAAGGCTTTAACAAGAAATTCCGAAAAATCATATACCAGCTTTAAAACGCAGCTTTAGGCTGACACCTGTTGCGTCATAATGAAACAATTAAAAGAAGAAAATATGCTTAAAATATTATACGCCCTGCGTTGTAGTAATAATTTGTTTTTACACAACATTCAGAAGCAGAAATGAGGGTATAATATATTTCCCCGTATTTTTTAGAACGGGTCTACTCTGTATTGTGTAAAGAGAGCGATGATCATCATTTATTCCCGAAGGAATACCATAGCCTACTGTATGAAAATCCTTTTGTTCAAAACTGCGCTTAGGAGTAAGATACACAATTGAATATCTTTAAGACGCCACGGGCTGTTTTTTTCAATGTACATTTTTAGTGGAAAACGAGGGTCGAGTTATAAAGAAAGAGAGTGAGAATGGCGACGATCCACAAAAACTTTCTTATAACTTTGTCTCTTTATGCAAAATGTTTGAGAAACAAAAAAAGACGAATTTGAAAATATTTCGACAGCATCCCTTAACTACATATCTGTAATTACTGCACTAATTTTTATTAATGACAGCAGTTTAAGATTCTCATACTACATAGAAATTTTGTAAAGCGATTAATCCTATACAGTATGTTTGTATACATATTTTCGTGAAAACATTCAAGGATCGGATTTTCTCCATTCTACGATCCTTTTTCAGTTCTTCATCAAATTCCTTTCTATCCAATACAGATGCTAGTTAATTTCTGCTTGTCTGTAGAATAACATATTCTTTCAGACTCACCATCTAATTCAGCAATAATGTTCAATTTGTCTTTGGTGCGTGTATATAATTTCCCAAGTGTTGAAATTGCACAAGTAGGTAGAGATACAATTGAATTAAGAAATAGAATTACACAGGGTAAGAAAGCTGTTAAACGCCTGAATGGAATCTGGTGAGGTGATGAAATAACCAGCAATAGAAATATGTGTATTATATTGCTTTTATTTAAAGTATCCATTTTCCCCTGAAAGCACAACATACCTGATCATACGGCACTGGCCGTGACGGAGGTATGATGTATTCGCAAAAAAAAAACGGATAAGAGAAAGTGTGGTGCAACGATATCTGCTCCTTCTCTCCTCAACCCTAAGGTTTGTGGGTAGCATTTGTCATCATCCACAAATTAATTCTTTCCTGAGCCACAAGATTGATTTTGATAGGGTCTTCCTTTTGTTTATTTACTCATGTATTGAATTCTTGTGCGACCTCTCCAGCTTTTCCTTCCATCTAGTGCAAGTTAATATAATTATTTGTCAGTTAACATCCTTTTATTTTAAAATTATATGTACATATATTTTTTTTCTCATATAAAGAAAAACAAGGAAAAAAATTATGAACCCTTCACAGTGAAGATTCGTATTCATTTCTACTGCCTTTTCAAAAATAATGAGGCAAGAATTTGGGATCGCCTGACTTTCGTATACGCACGAGCCATTGGCAAAGACCACAGTTCAAATGTTCGTCCTACGCAGTTTTCATGGCTCTTCTTGCTCTAATGGTCCCATCTGTGAAGTCTATTTTGCTTGCATATCTTTCGTTTTTTCAGAATCTCTCTTCAAGTCTTTTACCGTAGATTCCCGTATTCCGTACTCTTCTGACAAATAAGTAGCAATTTTCTCTTTCTTCAAACCTTTGACGATCGCCAATTTTTCTTTGTTTATCGAGAACAACTCGTTTCCTTTTCGCACTCATTCTGTTCCATTAAAAATCTGAAATGAAATGAACCTTCAGACAATCACGCACTTCGTTACCTAGGTTACGTTAGCTGCGTCGGAGCAGGGAGGGGAAAGATTCAACACAGGAAGGAACTATCTTTCTAGGGGAAGCTAAAACACGGTAATAAAAGAAAGAAGAGAACTCACGCTCCCACGAAAGGAAAAGAAACAGAGTGAGGATTGGCGGTTAACTAAGTGTGGCGGATGAAAACGTGTTCACTGTATTCCTTTCCTTTGGACACACTAGATATTTTTTGCACTGCTACAGAATTTAGGGAAATAAACACCGTAGTAAGCGGTAGTTACTTTGGACAATTAGTGATTCCTGAGATAAACGGTGTAGGAATGAAAAAATATCACTGAACTTTAAAATGATGTTGTTCAGTTAATAAATGCCACAGCTTTGGGGTAACTTTGTCACTTTTGAGCAGCAGGTGAATATTCATGACAACAGTCTTTTATTGAACCACAATCCAGTAAGTAATGGGAGACAATGAACATCAAATTTGATTATCAGGTGTTGAAGTGGTACCAGGTAGTGTGTTCGTTTTCTTCGTCCAAGATGAGTCCGGTTCCAAATCCCGGAAGTAACATGATGGCGTGTTTGTTATCCTTACCAGGAACGAGTGAACCCAAAATATGGATAGGTGACAGCTTTGTAACCCGCAGATTTGCTTTTTGTGCTGGTAGAACCCTCTGCCACTAAATGAGTAGAGTGAACCTCGCACATACAAGCAAGTTTACAACATTGCAGCTCCAAATAATCAACGTGAATTGAATGCAGTAATTAAATGCAGTTATCTACTTCTTCGAACCAAGTAAATGTATTATCTATGTATTACTTCGAAACAAGTGACGTCCAGTTTACTTTAATTATCATACGGGTCAAGAGAGAAACAACCAAATCGAGAGCCATACTAGCATAGAGCTGTGGCAAAACATTAATGGCTGGGTTTCGTAGGATTTACTATGATCTGAAAACAGAAATTTGAGAACTGGTCTCGTTGAATAATGTGTACACGACAACTTCTGCAGTTAGGTCTCGTATAGATAACGGACTGAAAAGTTGGTGTGTAGGCGTTCAAAACGTTTGATTCACTTAGAGTATGTGTGGTCATGTCGGACGACGAGGCGAGGTTTCCCCGACTAAACTTTCGTTGTGCAGGTATTCCGAAAATTCGTTCAACGATAACGCCAGTTGAAAAGCAAGTTTGACAATTTAAGTAGGTCAAACTGCAATTTTCAATGCTAAAAGTTTGATATACCATTATACCAGAAAACTGATATATTTGCCCTTCCAAGCTTAAAAGTTCCTCCGTACAGCTATATTTATTTAAACCCACGGAAGCAGGTTAATTAAAATAGAAATTAAAACTGCTCACTTTTATATGCAACCGACGGAAGGTATATTCTACATCTATTTGATCATGTGTGTGAATTGTATTATTATGATGACAGTACCTCAAAAGTTTTACTATTGCCAACACTATTTGCCTAAAAATAAACATACATCCAAGAAATCGACAGTTCCCATTTCTGAGATATATCTAATTATATCATAATTTGTAAGAGCAATACGCCATTATGTCTTAAAAGAAAAGTGTTTGATCAATGCATCATTCCAGTGCTTACGTATGGTGCAGAGACTAACTAAAAGAGACATACAAATGCTGCAGACAACTCAAAGTAGCATGGAGAGGTGAATGCTTGGTGTAACCAGGAGAGATAAGAAGAGGAACTCGTGGATCCGAAAAATGACAAGAGTGGAAGACATCATGATCAGAGTTAAATCCCTGAAATGGAAATGTGCTGGACATGCTGCAAGAAGAACGGCAGGTGAAAATTTTAAATTGGATTCCAAGGGACAGGAAAATATCCAGAAGAAGACCACATGAGAGATGGGTGGATGAAATTCGAGAGTATGCGGGAGTAACATGCAAGAAACTGGCACAAGATAGACCGTTGTGGAAGAGGCTTGGAGAGACCTTCGTCTAGCAGTGGATTGATAATGGTTGACAATGATGATGATGATGATCTTATTAGGTATCTCAGGCTGGATTTATAGCTTTAAATGGCGCTGGTCCTAACATACAATATTAGTCTGTAAATCACTTTACATAAGACACAAAACGACACACCGTACTCTGCGTTAGATTTGTGTCCAGCCTGTTCAACAGGCCGGTGCCTCAATCGCAATGAATGGTCTACTCTTTGCATCTTAAGATTCATTGCTGAAGACCAAACAAGACTGCTGCTTTAATTGCTGAATTATTATGCTAAATATTTTTGTTTATGAATGATAATTTCGCCCAATTTCGCCTATAAACACCTATAGAACGGACAAATATGTGTGTGTGTGCTATATACACTAAGTGGCCACATTACTATGACCACCATCAGATATCCGATTATCATCGCTTTTGGCAATTCATTGCTGCCTCTAATTGGGCTAACACTTTAAATATAGAACTCTGTTTTGCTATTATTTTGCAGCTGCTGAGTTGAAATTAATTTATGTACGTTTTGATAAGTTAAAAGAGATGTTACTTATACAGAGTCAACAAAATACGTGCGATCCCGTCTTTCGTCTTCGCAAAAGCTAAAGAAAACCCTCTCTGTGTTGCGTTTTTCAGCAGTTATTGAAAATGTTCGCGTGCCACTGCTGTCGAAATTCCCAGGATAGAAAGTCTCAACATCTTTTAATTGCTGGTGGTAATTTATGGGTTTCGATTGGAAACTCCTCAATGTCCAATATATACACAATGCGTTAGAATCATGAGTGTGGAAGAAGGGCATTCGAAGAGTAAGGATTCACTAAATTACTACTAAAGGTATGGGTTCCAGAAACAAGGGAGACGAGACGGGCAATTGGTTTTAATGAAAAGATGAATTCCTGTGGGGAGCGGGTAGACGTGAACAAAGGTAGTCATCATAAATTTCTGCAGTGATGCTATTCACAATATGAAGAAGGGGCCCAATGTGGCTCACGTAAACACGATCGAAGGTATAACACATTTGCATCGGTTTTGAATATCAAGTCATCACAGCTGTAGTCGTAGCCCTCAGACTTTCCGAAGCACCAGTGGCAACATAATTTGTGTTTCTTTCACCAAAGCGTCAAAGAGACTCAAGTGTATAGACTCAAGTGTATTACTCGGACACTCGACTGGCTCAGAGATGTTTAGGTTTTTGCGTGCAGGCGGGGCCTAGGGGCAGTATCCCGTGAGGAGGACATGTATGCATACTAAGTCAGGAATTTCAGCTTGTTAACAAATTCTCTACGAGGTCCCTTTGTATGTAATGCTAATTAACGGGACTGAATATTTTATGGCCACGTAATATTTTCTACGTTATCATAAGCAGGACTTCGGCTTCCTAAAAAAACAGTTATCTAATAAAACTTGGGAAGCCGCCATACTACTAAAACTCAGGACCATTACTAGGAATGCTAAATGAATACCAAAAGCTCAGTACTGACCAACAGGTGTCAGCACGCCAGCAGTGTAATATTTAGGCAGAATTCCCCGTATTTATATTCAACAAGTTTGGTATTCATATACGTGATTATGTCTTAAATGAAATAATAATAAAAAGCGAATAAATTAGATCTGTAAGAGGAAATTGGCGTTGGTATTCATATACATTATTATGTCTTTAATGAAAGCATAATAAAGAGGGAAATGATGAAATGTAGATGATTTTAGTAAGGGTGTGTCTGTCCACAGGTCTTAAACAACCCTTAGAAATAGGAACCTAGGAGATTTAGGCTAGTGCCCGATAGGAAAGTGACACGGTAGCGAAGTAGAAACGGGAAGAAAGACGCTGTTATTTATTACAAGGGGCCAGTACCCGAGGTCCGACGGCTTAACGTGCCCATCCGACGCACGGCGGATATTTAGTGGATCGAGCCTGAAGTCCTTTCCGTGGCATTAACGAACGTTGCCTACTAGGCTACCCGCCACCCCCAAAAGTAAACAAATTAAATCTGTAATACGAAAATTGGGCAGTAATTAAGGCGTTTAAATTACATATATTTTTGAATCTGTATGTCTCTAAACTGGTAAATAAAGGTAATTAAGAACTTGTACCTAAATACGTATTTAAGACATACTGTATGTCCATTATTAAAATAAGATTTTTTCATCCTGGACATATCATGGAGAGTTAGAGATGTCTTTCAATCCACGTCTGCACGATATCCCTTATGTTGAGCTGCAAGGTCACTCTTTCATACAAAATTATGTACGCCCAAATCGTACGCCACCGGTATTTACACTACTCGATGAATATTCCGGAGAATGTATCATTGCCTTGGACCATTGCAAATACTGTGTTACCGGAGGTGATTGACCAAATTGATCTCCGGTCCTTAATACGTGTAACTCTTTACCTGTAGACCATATTGCTGTCTTAACATTAGTGGATTCTTTTCTTTGTCTGCAGCACACATGACATCAAAAGTGTTATTTTCACTGTGTTTGGAATTAAGATATGTCAGCAGTGAGCAAATTTAAGCATCGTGAATGCATTTTGTAATAAGAAATCCCAATCCTCTTTTCTCTTGTGGAAGAAACATGTGCTATGTGGCTGCCATTGAACGTTCTCATTCGATGTTTGATCATACTTCACCTCACAGTGCTATTAATTTCCTCAAATTTTTTTCCGACCATCTGGTGATGCAAAAAGAATAGATCAGAACTAGGGCCCCGAGCGAATCAACTGCTTACACTTTATCAGCCGTGTTGAGGTATCACTTCAGGATCGCCTTATGTCCATGCCGGAATTTGTCTTTAAAATAGTTTTTTATTTCACTGTGTTTACAGCTATGTGCCTGTAAAACTCCCAAGTGCTTGTATCCATTTTTAAGATTAAAATCTTCATTTATTTCATTATTGTCCATTGAGAAACCTTCAGATTTAATCAAAATGCATCTTTCCATATGCACCACCTTACTCTTTGTCCAACCCAAAGTCCACATGAATTGATTTGATCTGCTAAATGTGGCATTAATCTGTAGAAGCTTATTCAGTTGTATTTTGGAATTGCTCTAGGTGTTGACGACATCAACGTATAATTAATGATTGATGGCATGATTCTTTGTGTTTTGTTCCCTTTCATACTGAATCCATATTGCTTGCTGCCTAGTATGTGACTGAGATGATTAAGGTCTGTGGAAAACCTAAGTGCACTGAGAAATCCCCCTTGAAAAATACCACTCCTATTTCTGATATTTTTAGAATTGACCAATTTCGTTCGATCTGATGTAAAGATTTTTTGTCCCTGAGACCTGTTTAGTTGAAGCAATGGAATGACCTTATTGTCCACTTAATATGTATTCAGTATTTCTGTAAGTTAATCATATGGGATGGAATAAAATGATTTCTTATAAACAGAATAAGCCATTCTCACGGGTTTTTTTGTTCTTATCAGCCTGATTCACCACAATACTATGAATAATAACTTGATCTGTGCATCCTCTAGATTTCCTATAACATCCTTTTCGTTCTTTTGTCATTACACCGCTATATAATAAATTAATATTAATTTTCGGTGTTAAAGTGGATGTTCGAAGTTCCTAAATTGTCGGTAGACATGCATAGGCCTATATGTTGATTAATTTGCTGTACTATTAACTTTCGGTCAAAGAAAGGTTTTTCCTTTTGTAAAGAATGTTGGAATTGTAGAAGGATTTTCTAGTTATTAATTGAAGTATCGGGATATGTGAATATGCGTAACAGTCAGTTTTCTGTACCAACATTTTGGATATGATCAGTCCCTCTACTTCTCAGTTGTTGGTTTTACTAATAGCCTTAACCATGTAAGAGAGATGCAAGTGGTAGGCCTTTCTGTTATGCTTTCCGAAATCCTTTCTCCTTCTGCATACCAACTGGCTCTTTTATTAAAGCTCTCCGCTTTTTCCCATATTGTTGACCAAAACTCTGTAATTTCAGTCAGTGTTAACATTTTTTCATAACACTTGTAAATCTTACCCTGCACAGTTCTGTATGATCCTATGAAAATGAGAATTTATGTGTTGATCCCTATGAAAATTACAATTTTAAACTTTACGCTCATGACACTCTCTATATCTCCTTAAGCGTTTGAATATACATTACGCCAGGCTGCTGTGCTTCTTTGTCAATAGCGATAGTTAAGTTGTACTCATTTAACATCTCAATATCTCTCAGCATTAATAAAGTTCAGCTCGTTTTTCTTTAATTTATGTGTTCGTTTCATTCTCTTCTATTAAGTGGGTGATCCAATAGCTCTCCCGTTATCACTAACTTTCTTTTCTGATCGTATCCTCTATTCAAGTTTTATGGGGTTTGGATTCGAGGTATTCTGATTTCCATGCGTTCTTGTCTTCATTCCTATTGTTCCTGTGTTAGCAACAGCAGCGCAATAAATGATGAGATGAGGTTGTTCAAGTTGGTTGAAGTGCAAAATTGACTGCGCAACACAATTTTATTTAGATGGCCTATAATATGCTGAGCCTTGCGAGTTGATAATTATAAATTAATTTCATGTCTAGCGAAAGGGTCTGTTCCTGAAAATTCTGTTTAACCTATATGTTCAAATGGCGTTCAAATTCATGTTTCAGTACGTAGTTATATTTACAATTAGGAGCATCTTGCACTGCGATATTTAAAAATGTATCGCAAAACTTTATTTTAGGAGAAAGTTGCTTGCTTTTTAACTATCCTTCTTTGTTCTTCGATCACAGTTTTTCTGGCTGAGTTCCACTGTTATTTGTTCTTTTGACCGGTCGTTCTGATATTGGACCGGGCAGCGAGTTGTGTGTGCTTTGGCTGAGCTTTACCGCGCTGCATTAGCAGAACTGACGATCTAAAGCGCGAGAGAGGGATACTTCCTACTCTCGCGATTTTTCTTTTGAGATTTATTCTCCCTTAAGCTCCTTCAAAATCAGAGCAGTTACGGACTTAGAAAACGCCCTTCTAAAGGCGAAGTGCTGTGCAGCCCACACTCTGACTTTAGTATCAGACCTCGGGTACGTCGTTACCGTTCTGGTCCCCCTAGCCACAAGACTCTTTGATTCTTGGCAAGGGCGAAGCCCGAGCGCCCGGATTTCTAAGTTCTAGCTAGAGTGATAGAACATCAGGGTGTCCACGCAGCACTTAGAAAAATTTCGTAAGTTCTCATCCCTCTCACATAGATGCAGCTACCCACAAGGGTAAAGCAATTCCGAAGGGGTCAGCCGCTAAGCCTCTGGACCCTGAACGTAGTATTCGAGAAACAATCTAGCCCTGTTGGTAGTTCTAAGGAGCCTTGCCCGACTTCCGAGACCAACCGGAAAGTAAAGCCCAGCGCCAGGTTGAGGCCTTCGTCGAAGACTCTTCTTGGTGCGAAGATTTCAACTGCCACTACTCCTACGAAGGTGGAATCCCCTTCGACTGAGCCAACTGAGTCAAAACGTGGTGAAAGCACGTTCTTGCCACTTCCGCCCATGGCAAGCAAAGGGACATCATCTCCCCAACCCGAGTCCTCTCGGGGTTTCTGTGGGGTCGTCTGCTAGCCCTCCAGAGGCAACTCTGTTGGCCACGCCGCATCCCAGGACACCCCTGGTGCCAACACCACCAGCCTTCTTAAGCCGCATCTTCTCTCTCCTAGGGGAAGTGGAGTCGGCTATAAGGGAGTCTCGGGTCATTTCCCCAGGACGAGAACAAATGGGAGCGGGTCTAAAAGAGATCCGTATAGCTTGCGTCACACAAGCACGTGAGACGGAAGCCCTAGAAAGTAGGCTGTCCGTTCTCCAGGAGTCGCGCTGTAAGTCCGACGGCAAATGACTTCCAACGCCGAAGCGGCCAGGAAAAGGGCTAGTTCGTCGAAAGGGCCTTCGCCCGCCCCAGGCAAGAGAAAGAAAAAGTCGGTGGACAGGAGACACGTTCTCGTGGTCTATCCCACTGTCGAGAGTACGTCCTGAGAGGACATAAAGAGGACCCTACGAACTGAAGTCAACCCAGCTAAACTGTAGTTAGGGGTCAAGAGCATTCGGAACATAAGGAAGTGCTGGGTTGCTGTGGAGTGTTCCGGTCCCGAGGAGCTCGACCGCCTCGCACAGAAGTTGAGTAGAAATACGTTGACCGAAGATTGCACGCTCCCCACAGCGCCGCGAAAGATACTTCCCCGGTTGATCGTCTATGGTGTCGACGGGGATCTCTCGGGCAAGGAGATCGAGGAAGGGGTCCACAGTTCTTTTCCGCATCAAGGGTATGGGAGGTAGGGTCCACTGGGTGGCTGACGTGGAGACCAAGGCCTTCAAGCTCTTGATGAGGCTGAAGACACTGAACTTATGTTGGTCAGTGCTCCGCCTACAGGAGTATTTACGCGAAGTCAGGTGCTTCCGATGTAATGGCTTCGGTCATTTCCGGAGCAACTGTCCGGAGTCCGAAGACAGGTATGGCAATTGCGGTGTAGTTGGGCCCCAGCATCACTGCGTGAAGCCACACCGAAGTTTATCAAATGCTCTGCTGCAAATGCTAAGTTCCCCCTGAAGCTAGATGATGCTCACTCTAGCTTCAGTAAGACGTGTCCAAGTCTCATTAGGGAACTTGAGCAACGAAAACGTCAGGTCAACTATGGTTGACAGATTGTGGTACCATAAGAGCTACGACGCTCTCGATCTTGAGTTTGTTGGTCTTTTGAGCAAGGTGTTTCTGATGACTCTGGCCAGGGGTCATTACTACAGCACCGGCCCTAGTCCTGTGGACCATGTAAATAATTTCGTGTGTGTTTAACGTGATTATGTGCTGAATATTTGTGAGAGTGGTGCATTAGACCCTCATATTATCAATGTGCATGTACTCATTTTGTTTTTATGAGATACCGAATAAAGGACTGTAGTCCCAAAAAACTCGCGTTGGCGGATGTTCTCCCGGCCATGAGATGAGACAAATATTGAAAAATGTGTTTGTCCCGCACATAGCCCGTCGCACACTCGGGCTATGATCGAAGTGTGCAAAGTACTGGTCCCGTGGTGGAGGCAGAACCCCACGGGGCCCTAGACCGATACTGCTTGAGTGAAAGACTGTGCTTTCCGGTTTCTGGCGGGCTAGCTATCGCGGTGCCGTCAGGAATCTGATTAATTGAAAATTATGAGTGAGTTACACATATACCTGCCATGTTTGCAAAATAGACGTTACAGGTATAGTCATCAACCTAGGTTATTTGTTCTTTTATTTCATGCATTTCTATAGCGGAGAGAAGGTGTCTATTGAAAACGGCTCCTCTGCGATCCACTATGTTTTGTTCACGCATTCTCATTTTCAGTTATGGATGCATATCCAAAAACATACACATGAAGTCTTAATCTATATGTTGTCCAGTTATTTTCTATATTTGTACATCTCATGTAGCTCCGCATCACAACTTTGTTCGTTTCAGTGGTTCACTTGATGCCCTGTGGTGCCAAACCCGCTTTTGTGGTCGATAGATTACAAGTAGTCGAAACACTCTCAGCAGTATCGACAAGATGTTGAGATCACAGTTTTCCGAAATTACCTTTTAACTGAGAAGAGCCCCAGGAAATCCTCAGTCCAATTTGAGGCTGTTCATGGTTAGAAATAACACCAGCCTCCATTGCTATTTTTATTCGTGTATATGGATCCTCTTTCGGAGATATGGACTTAACTTTTAGGAGTGTATCTTGTCATTCATAACAGAGCCTTGCAAACCATGAAAGCGTTATGTCCCGTAAGGTGTCGCAACTTTATGATTGGCACCCCTTAGTGACTTATGACCCTTAGCTGCATTCTGAGATTATGTCGCAAGGCACGGTTTCCATCCCATTACACAAAGGAATTTCTTCTTTAGAGGATTCCTTCCCTACATCCACCAGTTTTTCTCTCTTGGACAGGGCTACGTCGGAAACGGCGTGACTCATCTTCACGCACGGACGGTCTTGAAGAAGGCGATGCTCAGTATTCGTACACTTCTGTGCAAAAATTAGGGACGAAGAGGAAAAAATAGCGTAACAGAGGAACGAGCAGGCAGAACTGACCGAAAGACCACTCAGGATATAGACTAGGGTCCGGTACGGTAAGGCATGCGCATATATGCAGCATGACGTGGGAGGGGGTAAGTGTCGGAAGGGTACAAAACACACGGGCAGTGTACGTTCAGGAATCGGTGAAAGCTATTGCACGGTGTACATCGGTTTGAACGACGTCGCGTTGCTGCCACCGTGTGATATGACCAACCGGCAATCCAGTAGACGACATCTGGATGATTTTCCCCGAGGTCGCGTTATTGGGAAGTTGGAAGAACCTCGAAGTGTTCGGGATCGCTCACAGTATCGTTTCGCGAGCTTGGAGAGCATTTCAAACGACAGGAACAGCTGTCCGAGCGTGTAAAAGTGGCCGTCCACAAGCAACCACGGTGGCAGACGTCCGGTATATTATCCTCCAGGCGAGAAGAGACAGACGGCAGAGAGGCGGGATAAATCGCAATGGACATGCAACAGGCAACAGGACGTCCGTTATCGCGTTTTGCCGTGGCCAGGAAGGTACACAAATGTGGTCTATTTGCACGAAGACCAGTACGGTGTGTGCCATTAACGCCTGCTCATAGAATACGGCGGTTTCTGTGGTGCCCGGAACACAAGAACTGGACTCATCAGCAATGTGGTCGAGTTCTCTTTACGGATGAGAACCGATTTAGTCTGACGAGCGATTCTGGACGTATGCACATTTGGAGACAGCTGGGAATACGCATCACACCTCCAACATCGTCGAATGGGACCGGTTTGGAGGTGGCCGATTTCTCGTTTCGAGCGGAATCATACTTGGTAGCCGTACAGAACTCCACATCTTCCAAGGAGGTTCAGTCATTGGTGTCCGCTATTGTACCGAGGTTCTCCTGCCTCATGTGCGTCTGTTTAGAGGTGATGTGGCTCCTGAGTTCCTCTCCATGGACGAAAACGCTACACCTCATCGTACAGTGGCTCTCGCAGAGCTATTAGAGAGTGAAGATTTTAAACGCATGGATTGGCCTGCAAGGTCCCCGGACCTATACCCAATAGAACACGCTTGGGACCTTCTCGGCAGACGCTTGGCAGCACGTCGCCAGCCACCAGCACCTATTCCGCAGCTGCGATTGGCACTACAAGAGGAATGGGCCGCGATGCCTCAACAGCTTCTTGGCAACCTCGTCCTTAGCATGGACAGACGTTGGAAATCCTGCAACGCAGTCAGGGGTGATCATATTCCCTACTAGAGACTGGAATTTTCTGGGTAGCCGCGTGTCACATGGACGTTTCTGTCTTCTGTCAAGTTGTGTTTGAAGCTACCTTTTCAATAAAGTCCCTTTGTATCCTTTGGATTCCTTGTTTGGACGGTATTGCTCACTTGGCCCATATTCCTACATCTTGCGGATCTTATAGTATGATTTGAGTCGATGTGGAGCACTTCTGGACGACCTTCAATTCGAAAAACGGTCTCGTGCTTATTTTTTGTACGCCAGTGTGTAAAAGGCATGTTCCCACAGATGTTTCACAATGATACGGCGCCGAGATTCAGGATATAGACTCATGCATAGTTCACAGTTGTTAAGTGGCACAAAGCATTTGATTGTGGCAGAGAGTCTTGCGATTATGCAGATCTCTCTGGAAGAAGCAACGCATCCACCTTTCCGAAAAAAGAGCTCTCAAGCATGGTATAAGACAAAAAAGTGACAATTCAGTATAGTGAGGTATCTGTAGGCATTTATCTTTAGCACAAAAGAGTTTTTTAAGGTGAAAGCTTTCAATGCACGATGTGTCTGATCAGTAATGTTTTATGAGCAAAATGCATGATTTAATTTCATGCGCCACGCAAATTTAATAACACTTTGTGCGAATTCAATACATTTTTACCTAGGTTAATTTCTAATATATATATATATATATATATATATATATATATATATATATATATATATATGTGTGTGTGTGTGTGTGTGTGTGTGTGTGTGTGTGACAAAAAATTTTATTATGTGTAACAAAAAATTCGTCATAGAAAATTGCAGTGTGCTAAACAAGTTCAACACAGGTAGTGACCACAGATTGGTGAGATGTAAGATGCACCTCAACGCTAAACTTGAACGTGGCAAGCTCATAAGACAAACAAAATCTATTGACATAACCAACCTTAAAAAACACCATAATACCTTCAAGTTGGATTTGAAAAACAGATTCTCTGCTTTAGCAGGCCTAACATCGGAAGAAGTGGATATTTCTGAAGTTAACAGAAAACTAACCAAATCTCTTATGGAAACAGCAACAAAATTAGCTGGGTCTAAAAACAAGTTGCATGTGAATATATTATCAGGAAAAACCAAAATGCTAATGCAAAAAAGAAGAGAGATGAGGACAACTAAAGAAGATGTGACTTCCAAAGTGGAATATATAGAGCTATGCAAGACAGTACGAAAAAGTATCACTGAAGACGTAAGAACATTCAACTGTGAACTAGTGAGGAAAGCAATTGAAAACAATCAAAGCCTAAAGATAGCAAAGGGACATCTCAGTAAGGGAAGAAAGCAGATTATGGCACTGAGAAAAGAAGATGGTTCTGTAACACGAAATAGTGGCGAAATTTTGACAAGAGTGAAAGATTTCTACTCCAAATTATATGAAAGGGATGATACATGTACTCCAGACATCATGAAACGTACCAGTACCAGAGTTCTTCCAGTCCTCCCAGCAGAAGTTGCACATGCAATCAAGAACATGAAACGGGGAAAAGCTCCCGAAGCAGATGGAATTACTGCAGACATCATACCAGAAACACCTGGAGAAATCGAAACAGTACTCGCCCAAATTTTCACTCGATACCTTAATGAAAGACATTCCGGATAATTGGAACAATGCTACAATGATCCTACTACATAAAAAAAGGTGACATTGAGGATCTCAGGAACTACAGACCTATCAGCCTCCTATCAGTGGTTTATAAAATCTTCACAAAAGTTCTTTCACACCGCTTGAAGGTAACACTGGACATGGCTCAAACGAGAGAACAAGCTGGATTCATTAGTGGCTACAGCACAGTAGATCATATCCACGTACTGAGAGAACTAATTGGAAGAGCGAGGGAATATGAACTTCCATTGTGCATGGCTCTTATCGATTATGAAAAAGCCTTTGATTCGGTGAAATCATCAGCAGTTACAATGGCTCTGAACTCCTGCGGTATTGAAGATGCATACATGAATATTATTAATAACATCTATGAAAACGAAAGTGCAAAGGTTCGGTTGTTTGAAAATAAAACACACATAAAAATTTGAAAGGGAGTGAGACAAGGTGATATTATATCTCCGAAGCTCTTTAATGTCACATTGGAAAATGTATTCCAAACACTGAACTGGGAAAACAAAAGGATAAAGGGTAATGGAGATTATCTAACTCACCTTCGTTTTGCTGATGATGTAGTCATTTTTGCAACTACCCCATCAGAGCTGCAGAGTATGATCCAGGAACTTGCTGACAAGAGTTAAGAAGTGGGATTAACAATGAACTTTCAGAAGACAAAAGTGATGTTCAATGCTTTTACAAGGAATGAAGATTTATCGATTGATGTAGAAAAGCTGGAGATAACAGACACGTACGTTTATCTTGGACAGCAGATATCAAGTGAGGGTCACATTGATGAATAAATTAATCGGCGTATAAAGCTTGCCTGGAGAGCTTTTGGAAGAAACAGCGTAATTTTCAAGAGCAATATGCCATTATGTCTTAAAAGAAAAGTGTTTGATCAAAGCATCCTTCCAGTGCTTACGTATGGTGCAGAGACCTGGACCTTAACTAAATGAGACATACAAAGGCTGCAGACAACTCAAAGTAGCATGGAGAGGTGCATGCTTGGTGTAACCAGAAGAGATAAGAAGAGGAACTCGTGGATCCGAAAAATGACAAGAGTGGAAGACATCATGATCAGAGTTAAATCCCTGAAATGGCAGTGGGCTGGACATACTGCCAGAAGGAGAGACCTTCGATGGACAGTCGAAATTTTATATTGGATTCCAAGGAACAGGAAAAGACCCAGAAGAAGATCACATGGGAGATGGGTGGATGAAATTCGAAAGTATGCGGGAGTAGCCTCGAGGAGACTGGCACAAGTCAGACCGTTGTGGAAGAAACTTGGGGAGACCTTCGTCCAGCAGTGGATTGATAATGGTTGACAATGATGATGATGATGATGATATATATATGCCAGACGAAACGATATAATTGGACTCAATACGTGGCAGAACGTTCTGATATGTGTATATCACACGAACTGTCGTATTTCAAAAAAATATTGCTCTCAAGTTTCACATAAAAATTAGAGAATTTTTATCTGGCACAAAGTTAACTTAGTATACCGTTTCTGTTGGCTAGATATCTTTTTCGTTGTTAAAGGTAAAACAAGTGACCTTTAAAACTGTACATTTTAGTAACCTTAACATATTTAAGAACTTCTACGACAGAATGAATCTCGATGGGTATTCAGATTGTGTGCTGCTATATATAGGCGGATACTGAATCTTTGATATTTAATTAGCGATTTATTGAAGTTTTCTTGAAGTCGTCCTCAGCTTTAATATTGAGATGGATTTCGAATTGCGTTCATCTGAGGAAATGCCAGTACTGTTTATGATATCGTAGACGAACTGTGCTGTATTATTCAACAAGTGAAGACTCGACGGATCCTGGCAGGATTGCTCGCTCAACGCCTTTTCTTAATAAACTTTGAGAGTTCCTCTTTCCCACCAGAGTCGTGAATTCGACGGAGCAGGATTAAGTCATCAGCCGTTACGTAACAGGAAAATTGTCTTTTACAGTAGGAAGTTCTGAGATTAACTGAGAGGAAACTTAAAATATGTGACGTATCGAATAATACGGCAAAGTGACTTTCTCTACAACTCCATAGACAATATTTCCATTTTCTTAGATGAATACAAGACGAAATCCACCCTAATACTAAACCTGGGTACGCTTCAATGGAGTTCTTGCTCGAAATCAAATCCTTTTACATATTCTTCCACCTCATAAACCGTCCGAGAGTGAGAGTGCTTTTATTTCTTCTACGTAAGGCACCTAACTCCAAGGCATCATAAATTTGTTATATTCTTTTATTTTACTTATATTTGTGTAGATGAATGGAAGGGAAGAATGCAAACAATGAATTACTGCAAAAATGCCAAAATACACTAGAGGCTCAGAATTATAGGAATTTTATCAATTTCCCAAAAAACATCTAATATTCACTATGCCAACACGTGTGATATACATATGTAGCTACTAATTATAGTAGCAGAAAAAGCAATTGCTGAAGTTAGCTGTCAAAGCATCATAGTACAGGACACACATGCCTTTGTTGAATTATTTTGCTCTGGAACATGGTTATAGTACCTACGTTGTCGATATATTGGTTTCCCAATACAAACGAAAAACAGTGACCCCCTTCAGCCTGGACGCAGTATATCTACTTATGTAGAATATTTGACCTTCTTTCCACCAGTCATTCAAATTTTACGAGGTATTGCAAAAACACAAAATAAGACTTTGGAGATTCAACATCTAACTTGTTCACCATGATCAGAAAAGACCGTAATTCCATTTCAAACCAAGACCAATGCGACGTTTACTGTGTGTCAATGGAAGAGCGATACCAACAAGGAAAATGATAAATGGGATATGGGCTTCACACTCCGTAGTTTAAGAATTCGATTGTCTGAGCACCAGTATAAGGTTAGAATGAACACATCTGCTACTACGCTATCAAGCCTGGCCAAAACTGGGTCATACCACCCATCATGGACTGACACCTATCTACTATTAAAAACTAAAACTAAATCTATGACTCTGTTTGCAGACACTTTATATATACACTACAATATAAATCAATGTTGTAATGAAGAAACTCCTGTGTTTCTTCATGTCCCTTGTAAACAATTGTTGAATACTTTATCTTACAGAAACAAACCTTCTCCCACTTCATGTAACCCTCCCGCCTCCCACCTTTCATTATGGTAAATAAACCGGCATTTTCCACTAAACCCTTTCCAATTCCCATCTTATACTTTTGTATTATGAGGTTTTCAGCAACCTTATGTGATGTTGTATAGTTATGTACGTACTACACCATATCTTGACAATACCGGCTGTTATCTTATCCACCAGAATCGCTGCGTTCGAAGTGCACATCACAAATCCCACGTATATATACAGAATAGAGCAAGTAGACTCTTTTGTTCCGCCATTTTTTTCCACCTGATGAGGTACATGTGAAAGATCTTCTCTGGTTTTAGCCTTATATATATTTTAAACATTAAATATTAAAGTATTTCAACTAAGGCATGTGTGTCCTGTAGTATCGTACTTCGACAGCCAACTCCAGCAAATGATTAGCAGAAATACTGTTCATCACGTGTTCATACAAATAGTATATTAACATAAAAAATGAGCTTTTCAGATTTTGGATAGAAACACTGATAAATGTATGCCACATATCTTTCTTTTCGTTTTTCAGATTTCGATTCCCTATTTGCAAAATATAAGTATAATTTTAAAAGATTACTTGTCATGCCAAACCTCATGTCTTTCACATCTTTCAGATTTTGGACACTCTGTGTCAATCGTTCATTCTAGGCAAGTTATTTAAATATAATATATTTTCTAAAGAAATTACTAAAAGTCAAATTGTTGTATCTACTTTTGTCCTTTAAAATAATAGTATTATACATATATTATAAATCCTGAAAGACTGAAGTCCTGTAGAGTTTTTTACGGTATGCAGTAATTCACAGTCGAACTGCTCCGGATAATTAGCTAATTAAGTTTTATTGGTAAATATATATATATATTTTTACCACAAGCTACTTCTCTGGTAAAGCATTCAAACTACAATATACTATCAATGTACAGACGTTAAAGAAAAACTAAAATAAAAGAAATTGAAAAATACACAGCAACATATGCATTAATTCGAGAATCAATCAAATAGGTAATATGAATATATATTTGTACAATATACTCCGATACTTGAGTTCATCCCGTACAGTTTGCCTCGTCGCATACATGTATCACTGCAACATATTAGATGGTGGGTAGGTGTGACTTGTGATATTCATCTGAATTGTCATCCCTTTGAGGACTAGATGGCGCTCAGTTGATTGTAGGAATAAGCAAAACGAATCATTTGAAGGATTTTCAGTGGCATGATTGTTGGCGGCAGAATTGGCATTGCGAGAATCGGCCGAAGTCCATCATACAGGTCTTCACACGCAAACGTAGTAAAGCTTTACTAGGAGTGGGGCAGTAAGAAAAACAGTTCCCACATTCGCTTTGCGTCTAGATAAAACCATGCTATACAAGATTGGAGGGATCAAAATAGAATATATTGGAGCATGCAAGCTAAAAGACCGGAGGCAACTCGGCAAATCAACATAAAATGTAACACAGGTATGCTGATGGCAATCTTCGAAAACATCACGTATGGACCATTCCGCTAACAGGAAGAAACAGCCGACAAACGTGCAGTTTTTCTCCTTTCAACCCTAAAATACAGCAGTAACTTTAGTTCACAGGATCACAGACAAATGTAAATTTCAACGAAAAATCTCAGAATGGTGTACGATAGGGAGGTGCATAGACAGGCACGTCTGGAGACGACTAAAATGTCACGTTAAAATGAGTCAAGATGTTCCTTTTATTTCATTCCAGCAATCAATAGAACGATAACTGAACATTGAAGACAATGTTTCGCTGATTTATGATGCATTAAGGCAATGATTTTCAAACTTTTTTAGCTTAACGCCCACTTCTGAGAATTAGTGATCCCCTCCTCGTAAGGCAAATACAATAATCAGCAATAATAACCGTAATTTGATGTTACATTTTAACATTCATATTTAACTATTTCAATCAAAAAAATCATTTTGAAAACACATAAGTAAATGTTAAAATATTTGATTCATTTCCTTCAAATTCTGGTGAAAATGTAAGAGCCCGGGGGAAAAGAATTAGAAATGGAGTCGCTCATTTGAATTAAAGAAACTAAGTTCAACATCAAATACAATTTTATTTTCAAAAGTTCAAAATTTCACCACACTTTTGAACCATACTTGCTTTAAGCGTGATGAGATAAATCCAAACTAGCGATGTCCGGTTCAATGTTGGCCACTCTTGGTCTCATGATATCTTTTTCACATATTTTAGTTTTTTAATAGCATTCACTAGCAGTTGATGCAAAAGGCTGAGCCTTTTCCCACAATAGTATTCAAAAGGTATTAAGGGTTCATTTTATTGATCTAGCTCGAATGCAATGTGCAACATTTTAAATTTGAGCGAAAAATAATGAATATTGATATATAATACTTGCTAAATATGAAATAAATTAAAAATACTGAGTAAATCGTAACATATGTTCGTTTGCAGTTTTCCATCTTGAGTGTGGAAACGGCTGGACGCTATTCAATGGCAACGGTGGCTGAGGAAGATTGTGCTAACTGAGAGACGATCTATATTGCGAAATTATGGTGCCGTGGGACAGCGGATTCGAGAGAAGAATTTCAGCATATGCATGCAGCCACACGTATGCACAAAAGACTGTAATAGCAGATGTCCCCCTTGTGCACCACTCGTTTTTGGTAAAAACTAATTACTCCCTCTTCATTTTGCAAGGGAAAACCAGAACTGAAATCCTAGGGACAAGATTAGGGTAACTTGTTCGGATAAAAAAAATTAAGTTAACACTCGCTCATTGACGACATCGGCGTGTATATATCGATGTTACCGAGAATATATAGTACTGAAAGTGCGAGTTGATCGGAGAAGATCTAATTATCTGGGATCTCGTTTCGTTGCAGTTATTTGAGTTCCTGAATACCACCGACACTGCACTTGAATGACACAAGGTACTCTAATATCATTCCCAATGCGACAACATCTTATATATGCAACGGTGTTTCCTTATGGTGATGTCGACTTCCAGCATGGAAATGAACAATGCCACAAGACACGGATAGTTACAAAATGTTTCATGAAACACGACATTGATTTCAAAGTTATAACAAAGTTAATTTATCCGTCATTTTTGGCACACGCTGGGATCGAACCCCATGTCCACTCATTCCGGAACAAGTCGCTCTACCAACTGAGCTAGGCAGACGTTCGTCCTCGCTGCTATATGCCTTTATGTCGTGTGCGTCCTCTAGGGAAGGCACGTCATACCCCCCTGAAAAAGGGCCGGGTGCGTGGCCCACTGCCCTTTTTCAGGTTCTTTTTCAGGTTCAACCTTTTCAGGTTCTTTTTCAGGTTCAATAGCAATATTGAACCGGAAATTCAGATAAAGTTTGTTTCTGATACTTACAGTTACAAGGGTGTTTTGATAACACTTGCATGAACCCCGCCTCACATGCACAATGATAATAATTGACATATTTTTATCTAGTATATATTTAAAAATGGAGAGCTTTTAATGTAGCTATTTGATTTTTTTAATGTCCAAGTAACATGCGAAGTACGGAAAGCTTCTGCCCAGCGTTCTCGAAACAATATTGAACAACTTGTTGAAATCGACAACAGATAGGACAGCGCATAATCTGCTGAAATGACGTTTACTTTGGCTAATTTGCTCTACTGGAGGTGCGGCTAATCTGATTAGTTCCACAGGACATATTAAAGGATCTTTCGTGCGTTTCTTCACTGCTCCTAAGAGTTTGAACGATACATTTTCTTATTGGAGTGCTAACGACCACCGTAAGCATCTCAGTAGGTTAGAAGCCGTCACGTGTTCCTAATTCAGAGCCACTGGTTCCAGGGAAGAGAGAGAGAGAGGCAGCGCCCGTAGCAAAAACACAACTTCCATGCCTGACCGGAATTTGAATCCGACTCATCTCGGATGAATGATCAGGACCGTCGCTTAGAAAATGAGCCCCCTGTGCAGCTTTAGCGAGACTAAACGTTATCTAACAGCTGAGACATACTGAGGGCATCTACTTAGGCCCAAGATTCAGCTGTTAGCCACTCAGGCCCCTCGCCGCTGGTAGTTTACAATTACTTCAAGCCCAGGGCTATTGAAGAGATGGGCTGGTCCTTAGAGCTAGCTTACCTGAAACCGAAAGTTGGAGGTAATGACCTAGTCATGCTGCAGCAGTAGCATTGTGGTGGGTTCTCTGAAGCCACTGCCGCACGGAAACTGCCGAATAATCAGTGGAAAAGGTAATAAAAATTATGTCCTAAAGCCCTGGAATAAAGGGAACGAGAACAAACTAAACTCTCTGTCATCATCGTTATTTAAAAGAAACAAAATATTATTTTCATATATGTTTTCAACATTACATTATCGGGCATATTGAACTGAGTCGCAGTGAAAACGCAGGTGGCACATTTCTTCAAAGTTTTTAATTTGCCTTTTCTAAAGCACTTGTATTTGAATCCTGCTTTTTAACTGGTGATTTGCAGAAAGTAGAGATCTAAAAGTGGCCCTCCTTTTCGTATTTGAATCCTGCTTTTTAATTGCAGAATTTCAGAAATTAGAGATCTCCTAAAGGTGACCCATCTTTTCGATCGTTGAACAGAAACTTCGCAATATAATTTTTTTTTTTTTGCCTTTTGATTTGGAGTTCTTTCTCAAGTGTTGTATTTTTGCCCCCATTAAATTATCATTACAGATTTGTAAAAAATGCAGTTACGGCATTCTGTCGTCTGTACATTGCCACTAGTTCCGCATTTCGTATTCCAGCGTTCGTTTCTCTTTTAGTTAATTTTCTTAACTAAAGGTGAAAAAAATGCTGGAAAAATTACCAGATTAATTTTCTTCGGGCTTAATTCACTTAATTGTTCCAAAGCACTTCGAGCATATTTTTCCCCTGCTTTAGTTTTTCAGAATTTAAAGAAGGTACGTTAGCGCTGGACATAGCGTCAGATTTCAGCACCTTTCACAAAGGCTATCCAAGTAATATATTGTTCATATTATCTTCGTAATCAGAACGATGAAATATTCGCTGAAAATTCTAGCACACTTAATGTTAACATAGTCCTGTCTTTGAGACTTGTTTATTTATTCTTTTACCAGCACTGTTTTATTTCGGGAAAAAGGAAACAAGGAATACAATATTTTGTCCTTTCCGGTACCTGTGTTTATTCCGACACGTTTCAGCGGAACACGAAGACATTTGCTAAAAAAACAAAAAGGTGCACGATTTAAGCAGCTTAACAAACTATTTATATAGATGCATACAGTAGATGCACTATTAAATATTCACACAATTAATATTTTTACATGTACACTAATAAATATATCGCTAACGATAAAATACTCTAATTTAATGGAATAAAGCGCAAGCCAGAAAACTCTTCTTGCAATGACATACCAGCAGCACTGGAGATGACCAAGCAGCACGTGACGTCCCAACTGGCCCCCAAACTCTCTCATGAGGACCGTGTCGGTATTCGGTTTTACAAAGCGACGGACCAGCCCTTCTCTATTTTATAGTATTGCTTCAAGCCAGCATAAATCGGGCCATACGTAATCTGCGGAGGCATTATGACAACGTTCCCTACCTCCAGTGGTTTCCTGCGTTTCTCAATTGTTTAGAGATGAATTCATTTCAAGAAGAAATTACTTTTTCATTTTTAGCAAATTTTCCGTGTAATGTAAACTAATGGCGAAAGATGGGTTGTGTACCATTCACTTTCACTATCTGTCATGGCAAAATAATTAGCACTATTATAAATGCTGCTATTAACTATATTTCCAAATGACTCCTAAAAATGAGTGATGGGAAACACATCATTTATTCATGGTTGTTATTTCTGTATTTCCAAAGTTCCATCGTGTTAAAGATAGCAGGGGGATACTTTTTTCTCCTACTGGTAATATCGGAATTGTTATGTCCACATGAAATTACCAGTAGTTCCCGTATGGTGAATGTACGCGTAAGGGGCATTTCCGGAAAGGTGACTGCATTATTAATCGTCGTCTTGTTTCGGGTGACAAGACATCCTTCTTCTGTGAAAGATAGAAGTGGTTTCTTCCGGGAAATTTCTAAAGTTGGGAAGTTTTGTGTGGTGGTGGGCTAATTTTTCTTTTCAATGAATGAACTCGGGCGCTATACGGGACCGCGGGTACGGTTTCCGCTTAAGGAAAAGGAAATTTTCAAGTTTTCGGCTATTATCTGGCTAACCATTCAGGTCATATTTACACCAATAAAGAGATTCACAACTTCCAAATTTGTATTAATTTTTCTTTTGTTAACCTGCCAAAAGGGGAGAGGGAACAGAAATAAAAAAAATGGAAACACACCCTTCTGAATGCTATACAGTTCTGAGCGAATCAAGAGCTTTGGATCATGGTCGTTAAAGCTTAAAATAACACGTACTTATGTTACCTAAATTTACCTTTTCGTCTCTAAATTTCTAAAGATACGCCTTACAAATTGCTTTGTTATTTCTAATTCTTTTTTTTTTTTTTTGCATGTAAGGTTTTAAATTACTTTGCGATTTTACTAGAAAATTCGATGCAATATTGATTCTTGTTAATTATTTTGACGTTGACCGTAAAATTCTCGTTAAAATAAAAAGTTGCTATTTTTCTTAACATTGGAAATCCGTTTTAAAATTTACTTCCGATATTAAGATCCTAGAACTCGTTTTAATAAAATAATATTATAAACAGTTCCTTCAAAAGGACTTTTCATTGATATTACATATTCCATGGATAATTCATACAATGAATAGTTCCTTTCCAGGTGTCAGCAAGAAATATGCTTTGTATAACTTGAAATGTTATCAACCAGAAAAAAAGCTCTTGGCGAAATAATCACGAACCATCATATGCATGGAATGTTGTAATGGTATAGATCATTCCTTTTGGGAAGTTCGTTGACGAATGGTAATTCAATTTCCATGTTGCCACTACTCTCACAGAGTAAATTATCCTTTTAGGGATCCGGTGTTTACGACGAAGTCACCATCAAGGCCACAGCAGGAATTTGCGAACTGCCCAAAGCAACATCAGCTCTCAAATATTCACTGTTAACGTTGGATGATTCACGAATGGTTCGGTGGAGAACGATTCCTGAACACCATTCAAATGAATGTTATTCACGTAATTTCCTATTCTTAAATTTCTCCATCATTTCTTTAATTCACAGCTGACAGCTAACAAATATAACGGCTGACACTTTTCAACTATGGACATTTCTACCTAACAAAGAAATCGTTTCCGATCTCTGGGAGCAAAAGACAATGAAACGAAATACAACTTAAGTGTGTGTCGCGATAATGACGTATTGGATGATTAATGAAAACAGGGTAGATGAAAGATCAGCGCTGAAGTGTCAAAAGGTAATTGTTGCAACACCGTCTTGACACGTTAACACATTTATTGGAAAAACACAAGCACCTTCGGGACGCTCGTTATGGTTCCATCCTCAGTTGTACACTAATAAAATACTAAAATAATAAAAATAATCCTTTCTTCAGTAAGAATTACTAGTTTAACGGTAGCTGAAATGTCTTTCGTATAGATAAATCGCTCACCAATGATCCATTACTACTGGAAAGGCAAAATTGACGAGACCTTGACACAGATATTTCCTTTAAGTTTGATGTACTTCCTCCGAAGTGTGAAGGAAGCCGTTACATTTTATTTGTGAAAACGCATCTTAAGAAATTTTTCTTCATTATGTGTTTTATATATTATTATTTGCACAATAAAATACTGCATATTTCCTTCTATTCATACTGAAATAATGTGCATCGCAATCTTGTCCGCATTACTGTTAAGTACTTTATTGTGAAATTAAAGAACATAAATCTCGCATCTAGAAAATTGTGAATAAGTTAGAAAGTAAGTCGCATAACTATTTGAAATTCAAGTTTCCGTTCTCATTCATAAATTAATGTCAAATTTGGCAGAGTGCTTTTAGAAGCAAAATTTTGTTGTAAATTGCCAAGCAATTTAAAAATTAACCTTTTGATGATTTTGAAGGCAATAACACTGGTAAATGCAAAGTATTTATGACTTCAAAATTAAATCGCGATAAGATATATTATTCGATCTCTAGTATTTGTTAAAAGTAGACCAAATTGTGCACATTCAAAAAACAGCTTTTAGTGTAGTAAAATCAGTATATTTTCTGGTGTTCTTTTATTAGCATTTTCCGTTTACCAATTTTTTTGAAAAAACCCTCCCACCGGAGAAGAAAGCTCTGCAAATCTTTATACTTCCTACATCAGTAAACAAATAAATTTTGCTATGCTACAACCGTCTTTTGACATCTTTAGCACATACAAAGTGTTCTCGTTAAGGAATGAGACAAAATTTATTTTATCAAAGCAACAAATATAATTTGAATTGTCACCTGAACTGATTCAAAATAATGTTTCTCCATCTGTACACAACTGTGAAATTTTTTGTACAGCTGTTCCAAAGCACGGCGGAAGTCCTGAATCAGAACTTCTATCAGTGTGTTGGTCACACCACGTTGGATGTCTTCATCGTCGCTGACGGTCTTTTCTTTTAAGGCACACTTCACTTTTGGGAAAAGAACAAATTCTGTATGATCACTACCTGGTGAGTATGTAGTTGATATTCGATCACACAGATCGACCTCGAGACCATTAGCTGCTTCATGGGCAGGGCACAATGCGCGGATGCACTGTCGTGTAAAATAGATTAATAGTTTTTGTACAACAGTTCATTTATGACACGTCGTAGCTGTTCAGCGAGTAACCTAGTGGTTGTTCGCCTTTCATGGACAACAATTTCTCTGGCCTTCACAACATTTTCTTTGAAGAAACTGTACATTCTGTGCGTGGTTCATCATCGAGGGACCCCTCCGATCTTTAAAAGTTGAAAACCAGCGGAGCTCCTGTGCACGGCTCAGAGAAGCAGCACCTTAAACCTTTCTATGTCTTAGTACACTTCTGTGGCAGATTTCACTAATTTTCTGTAACACTTTGTCACAACTCCTCGATCCATTATACAACTTTTTACATGCTGCACACAGTGTAACATCAACGGTGACCACACGAAATCTATGCGTCCTTCGACTCGAAAGTTGCCCCTGCTATAAACAACACACGCTAACGGCAAAACTATAAGCCCGTTTGAAACTTTTATTCCGGGGATATTCTGTAAAATTCAGTCTCATTAGTTAATGAGCACACTATGCATACTTTGAGAAAGGAATCCTTTTTTTCTCTTTTTTTTCAAAAATTATATTGCAGATCACCAGCTGTTATTTAAACCAACTTAGGTACTTGACGAGAATCAGGCGAGCCAAAAATGACGCCAAGAGTTTCAAGTTAAACCTTCTTTTCTTTATTCCGCTGCCGAATGAAGAATCTTCCATCATCTGACGTGACCACAGTACCACAAATACCCAGAATCTACTCAAGTGCCCTTGTCTCACTTAGAGGTACTTTTGGCTTTGCTTCCGTCTAACTCCTGGCAAATACTGTAGTTCAGAACTACTATATTTCCCTGTTTCATTAATTCGGTTTCAAATGAAAAATTAAAAATTGTCCATCTTTCTAAATTATATTACTGTTTCAAACTTGAGTTACAAATTATTACTTGTTGAAAACAAGAAAACAACAAAAGAGAAGTCTCTAACATACGTCTAGTATCAACTGCAGTTTCTCTGTTGTTCCGTCATTTCAGGGTTTCCCTGTAGTTTGGAACATTAGGCTGTTCGCAATGTTGACTCGCTCAGCTTTCGGAGTGAGCTTGGACTCTCAGATAAGAGAAACGTATACACCACGTGTTTAATCCTGAAGCCGTTCTCTTTCAATGACATGTCATAAAAACGGTATATAGCGCGCTAATAGGACGCAGGTGTAAAGGCTTTGATCTCCAGGAAGGCTAACAAAAATATTTTAGAACAGCAAGATCCATGACTTCCAGCAGCTATCAGAAGAGCATTTGTTCCCCAGCCTCAATAGAAAAGGCAAAATGGGAAGCAATGTTTCTTACTGACAATGGTGTAGGAGTATCCTTAGCTGGATGGCCAGCTGCTTTGAACTTATATTATTTGCTGCTTAAGTACACAGATTATTTTCGATGAACAACTGCATATAACGTTGTGTGTACATATTGGTTTCCAAGATGACTCACACCTGAGGAAAGTTGTGTTATTCCCATCTATGGTTGTAAAATTATTAGAACAGAGAAAATAATTGGATACACAATTATGCCTCTAAGTGGGAACGAGAAAAATGTATTTGGATCTTGATTTCATCGCCGAACCGAAGAAAACCGAGATTGGGTGCAGTGCGTGTAATGTTATGGTGAATAATTTCTTCGACGTGCTAGGGATGAGTTGTTAACATACTGAGCCATATAATGATTCTGTTTCGTGGACCTTCTATGGAACTGTATTCAAGTCTTTAAATGGGTGACGTGTCCCTCAAAATACCCCATTTACACCGGGAGTGATGCATGGTGCACCACGGCAACGCGAGACCTTATGTTTGCCGTCGAATACTCCTCTATTGCCGTACTCGACTATAAACTATAGCAGCCAGGGAATCAAAACGGAGGACTTCCGAATACGTGTACAGGAAGATATGGTCATCCCCGGATCAATATAGACTGTTAACCGCCGACTGACTGAACAAGGGCATTTCTCTCGCCTGACATTCAGACCTGTTCCATTATTTTCAGCACATCGACGAACAAGCATTACAGGGAGAATGCTGTGATGTCATATTTGGTATCTAGATATGCTTCTGTGTCAGCACTGACTATCTACGACTGAAAGTCTGCAGAAGTCTTGATCACCGGGATAATTTTGTTGCTATCTACATATAAGCATCATGCGGTTGCTCAGCCTGGTTTCATGCATTTTGATGCATTTAGTTTTGATAGCCGTTCACTACTCATAAACATGTTGGGTATCCTTTGAGTAGAAAAACTCGTCGATGTGGTGATATAGCCGCTTTGGTATCAAATTTCTGTGGTATTCCCGATGCCCAGTTTCGAAAGGTTGCTCATTTCCCTACACTTCCAAATTAGCAATCAGTTCCCATATCGTGTCTTGGTGCAATACTGGCTAGGGCGATTTCAAAGCTTCCCTTCAATACAAAACATGTGGGGTGAATTTGAGAGACGATTTAACGCTTCGAACCCACCTCTTCGCAATGCAAATGTATAGTGCACATCATTTCACAAAGCATGGTCAACAATACCATTAGGAAACAATCAGAGATGTTCCCAATTAATGCTATGATGCTTTGCCGAAACTTTAGCCGAACATTGTAGTTATAAGATCTACTAAATAAGCCCGTATTGTACTGTCTGATCGCCCATCGGATCAAAGTAATCTCCCTGAAATGAAATCATGTCTTTGGCATCTACTTGTCTACATGTGTATAGTGATTTCCGTCTACTTTCGGGCATTCTCTTAAGGAGTGGCATTTTCTATGTCGAGCGGTGTGTTCTAATCTTTTCATATAATTTCCACGGGAAAAGCAAAAGAAAAAAATTGTAGCATAATCTTTAAAGGCTACTTAAGTTCTATTTATGTGTGGTACTTCAACCAGTGCGTGAAATCGGGTGTTTGCATATATCTTTCGGTAAGTTGTTGGAGAAATAGGTTTTAAATATAATTTTACACTTTAAAGTTTGATGTATATATAATATCGTATACGTAGCTTAGAGCGATTAATTATTCGCTTGTTTTAGCCTAAACGTTACATTGTGATCGACGCAGTGCAAATCCAGTGTTTTAAAGTTTTGTTTAATTTAGTCGTATTTTCAGCTGTGGTAGTTCAGTACATCGACGAACATTTTCTGTCAACAAACTTTTGAAATGCACTTGTATGTGACATTTCATTACTATTATTAGACATTTCACTCCTACAACTTGACAGTTTTATAATTTACCAATACGTTGTGGCAATTTTTGAAAGTTTATTTTTCGGTAATAGAAATAAATTGAAATTACGGTTAAGTGCCTATTCTATGAAAGAAAGCTCTGAGGCAAAATTTTCTTAGTAAGAATTGTACTGTATATCATAACTGAGGCTTTGTTCTTATTATCTCAAATGAAATGAAAGGAATGTGGAATATCTGTATGTCTTTAGTAATTCGTACGGAGTTCAGATTATTTAAAACCCAGTAGATATGTTATACTCGCTTCACCCTATTAAGTATTTTAAACTTCCTTCAATTTCTGCACATAGAAAGCTCTGTTTATCCGTAGAAGCCTTCAGCGATCTGTTTCTTAAGAGATTGTCGTCGCACAATAGTTGCGTCTCTTACACAAACATTGTTGTTAATAAATAATGTATGACTACAAAGCTTGCGGTGTTAAGATAGAATAATAATAACAATGTTTCGCACAACAAAATGTTTTTATACATTGACTACAATTTCGCAGAGCGTTTGGCTCGGCTTCCTCATTCGTCTTCAGGAAGCGGAGCCAAACGCTCTGCGAAACTATAGTCAATGTATAATTAACATTTTATTGTGCGAAACGTTGTTATTTTAATTCTATTGTTAATTTGGTCAATGATTATAGACCAGGTGTATTTCAGCATTTGAAAATCAGTCAGCTCTGCTGTTATTAAAATGATAACTGCAGTCAGAAGGAAACCTAGGGTAAGCCCTTTATCGAACTCCGAAAGAACCTTTATTTTCCTTGAACATTACTGTTGCTTATAGAAGAACCGAAATCTTAAATATTTGCCTAGATCACTTGGTATTTTAAGTAGCAACTATTTTAAATATACACAACGTTAATGACTTTTACGTACCGTGTCCGCAAAGTCTTTCACACATTACAAAATTTTATATGGAAAATATATGTTAGTTAAAAGCAAATGGTTGGCAATAATATAGCAGCACTTGTAAAGTTTTTTTGCTGTTCGTTCCTTGAGCACTAATGCTGAATAAGGGGCTCATTCATTGATAATGGCTTCCATGCAAGAAAAGCGGCGTGGAAGCCATTATCAATGAATGTCATTGCATGAGACCAAATCGGCGGTTACTGTCCAGTCTCATTTCAGAAAAGATTACAGACGAATACCACAGCGCCAAAAAAAAAGGATAAAATATTGGTATGAAATGTTTAAATCGACAGGCAGTGTTGGCGATCTCCCTAGCAGGCCCACCACCGGTTACACAAAAGACAGCTGCAGGAGACATTTCTGCGAAGCCCAAGGCATTCCTTTCGCCGTATTTAACTGGAAACTGGTATTCCGCGTGCCACGGTTCGCAACATTTTGCACAACCGTCTACATCTGTATGGTTATAAGGTACTTGTTATCTTTCAAGCCCTTCAGCCTTATGACCAGCCTCACCGTGCTGCATTTACGACGGAAATGTCGCAGCGCATAGTTCATGATAGGGATTATCAGCACCGTGTGTATTTCTCAGGTGAAGCCCCATTTCACGTCTCTGGTTCAGTAAATAGGCACAATGTGCGCATCTAGGGATCAGAAAATCTCCATTATTACATCAAACAACAGAGAGCTATCCAGAAAGACAACGTATGGTTAGGCCTGATGCATGACAGAATCATCATACCCTTGTTTTTTTACAGTGGCAATGGTGACATTTTAAATTGTACCCGGACATGCTGAAATTTTCTATAAAACTTCAGTTACATACACTACAAACTTCGGTTATATATCAACAAGATGGTGCCACACCAGATTGACCAATAATGGTTCGTGAGTTCCTGAATTCCACTTTTTCGGACAGAAGAGTTGGCCGCGGTGGTGTCATGTTATGGCTACCTCGATCGCCGACATAACATTTTAACTTTTGTTACAGATATTCCATTTTAACTTTTGTTACAGATATTCCATTTTAACTTTTGTTACAGATATCGACATAACGTCGATATCTGTAACAAAAGTTAAAATGAAACTAATAGATTGTAAATACCGGTTTGAAGTATGTAATCAGTTAAACAATGTAGTAGAACTAGATCCTTACTTTGCCAAAGATTTTGCCAGATCTGTTGCTCAAACGGGCCCTCTCGATTTTCTGGAAAACGGAATATATCTTCAGGGTGTTGTAAAAATATATTTTTATTTATTCTTCAGCTCCAGGTATTTATTGTGAGTTTTTTAGTTACACATGACTACTTTCTGTTTAATCATTCCGTATTTCTAAGCGTTGATACAGTAAAACAACGTTATGCAGGCTACGTACAGTAGAACACATTCTTGGTATTTATGTTAATTAGTTCTCCGTTTTAAAAATTAAAATCTGCCACTAACACAACATGACACTGCATGGCAAACAATTCCCTATTTAGAAAAACGGCATTAAAGGCATCATGAAACACTTGCATGCATAGCCCTTCACATACGTATCATCTCGCATTCGCAGAAGTACAGACAATGTTTATTATTTGACACAGACGCAAAGCATTAACAGAAAACGCACCGATTTGGTTCCTTTGCATATCTTTATTTCATTGTTTTCTTTTTTGGTGTAGTAATTGTTTCATTTCTTTTGGGGTCGAATTAATATTACTCTTCTCATTGATTACCCAAAATATTTGTAGGATACGATGTTTTATAATGTGGAAAGAAGGACGCATAATGCTGCGTCAGCTTTGATTGTTCGGTGTGATGGCGTGAATTCTGGGTTATTGAAGCATTCGTCGCTGAGTGTAGCCATTCCAATAATTGTGAGGCGATAGCCTTCCCAAATTAAAAATTTAGGTGCACACTTGTTTCACGAAAACCGTATTTTGGGTTAAAAAAAGAGATGGAATGTTTTGCGACAAGGGGCTGTTTTATTTTTTTAACTATGTTATAACAATAAAACAATTTTACTAATACATTATACAACTGTTCAGTTTTTAAAACTTGTACCTGTTTCTGATACACAGAGCAATTGAGCTCTCGATTTGCTATGGCCAAACTGGCAGTTCCATTGTTTTACTAATTCTCTTTTGAAATAATACTTTATTTTTAAAAATAAATACCGAGAGCAAAACTACAGCAGTAGACATCCTTAAATTTATGTCTTCTGTCTGTAATAATTAGATCACGTTTAATCCATAAAACTTAAAACATATTTCTGAGATAAACGCAATTTGAATTGTTTGTTTTTGTTAGTCATCACTCTTTTGATTTTTCCAATACTTGAACATACTTTTCTATTTAATATCTCAAAGTTCGCCAAAGCAAACAGAACATAATTCTAAATTTTGCTAGTAACATTTACTGGTCATCCATGTAACACCTCTCAGAAAACCTTGATAATTTAATCGCTCTCTAGAGGGAATCGAACTCGCATCCCCCGATTCCCTTTCGAGTATGCTACGTTTCACGGGAATTCAAACTGTTAGCATTTTTGAAAGGAAATCGGAAACAGAACACGAGTATCCAAACACGATTAGCATTTTCGAAAGGAAATCGGAAACAGAACGCGAGTATACAACTACTACACACAATTAATATGGATTAGGAACATCAAAAAGAAGTCATCCCTCTTTCCACGTTTATAAGTGAGTCACGGAAAAATTATCGTCGGCCGTCACCGGGAATCGAACCCAGGGTCTTCCAGTTACGCGCCGGAAATGCTACAACTGCACCACCGCGGCCTCGAATTCTCCAGACTCAGATACGAGTAACTGCCAAACCACATGGCAGGTTACTTCTTGGAGCTCCGCACAATGACGGGGATTCGCCAAAGATGGGAAGCAGCAACTGGACAAATAACTAGGAGGCGAATGAATAATCAATACACAAAATTAACCTGGATTAGGAACATTTAACAGAAGACATAGTTCTTTCCACGTTTTATAAGAGTCACAGAAAAGTTATCATCGGCCGCCACCGAATATCGAACCCAGGTTCTTCCAGTTACGCGCGGGACATGCCACAACTGCACCCCACCGGACATGCAACCAATGCAATGTGGTTTGGCAGTTGGTCGCTTGCAAATCTGGCGGAATTCGAGGCCGCTGTGGTTAAGTGGTAGCATGTCAGGCACGTAACTGGAAGACTGGTTTCGATTCCCACTGGCGGCCGATGATAATTTTTCCGTGACTCACTTATAAAACGTGGAAAGAACAATGACTTCTGTTTGACATGTATCCAAACTGTTACATGGTTAGCATATTAGAACGGAAATTGGAAACAAAATTCTAGTATGCTAACCGTGTTAGTCTTTGCATACTCGAACGGAAATCTGGATCTTCCAGATCCAGGGAGATGAAACTTTCAAGTTTTCTGAAAGATGTTAAATGGATGACCAGTAAGTGTTATCGACAAATTCATAATTTAAAGTCTCTTTTCATTGAATATTCTATCAATTCCCCATGCATTATGAAGAATATTCCTTCCTTTACTGATTTATCTCAATGTTCCCATCGTAAAAATAATAATCCTGTGTTGACATTGGAAGTCATTCCCACTGGGTCATATAACATTTTCTGTAAATATCTTTAAAAATTTGAACTGATAAAGTCAATGAGCGAATATATTAAAACTTTCTTGGTAAATCTATACCACACTGTTCAAAAAGAGGTGAAGGAATTTTATAACATTTCAATTTTTACTACTCATTTGAGACCATGTACGTAACATACAGCGCGCATGTTTGCCGAAATTGTTTTCCGCAAATAACAGAAAAGTGCAGATCTAGTGAAAATCAGCGAGTACAGTGAAAAAAACGCAGAAATTAGCCACATACAGCCTGGTCGGGTCTGTTATAGGTTGTGGGCTCTTCTCATGGGACACATTAAGTTTCTTAGTGTGTCTGGAGAGGTCTTTAACCTCTGAGCGCTACCAGCATATGCTGCCTGATGGCTTACACGCTTTCATACATTTCGTGCATCCTGCAGCCGAGCGTCTGCTTCACAGAACAATGCGCCGCTCCAAAGGGCCGCAAACACAGAGACATTGAACGAGAAACACTCATCTAAATTTGGAACCGTTTAGTGCCCTTTCAAAGTCGCCAGTATAAACCATGTGGGAGCCCTCTGAGATTCTGTCTGACAGAAAATCAGATCAATGTATATTGAGAAGACGCAGCGTGTGGAGTAGTGGTAATGTTGTAATCTTCATGGCTGGAATTTCCTCCGAAAACCATCAGGCATCTGGTGAAATCAATGCTTTGGCATGTACAACATATTATTCACGTTAGATTGGACCAAAATGCTATTGGTTAGGTATGCCTAATGTTTTGTCTATTGAGTGTATAAAACAGAAGAAAAAGCTATCTTCTTTACTTGGAAACGAATGCAACGATTAATGCGGTATTTCTGTTTCTAATTTAACATATCTGTAAATATTTCCTCTAATTCAAATCTAAATTGTGCAGCAATAAGCATTTCACCAGCATTTAAAATTCATGAAAAGAGGTTCAGTTTTTTGCAAATGTTAGAACTATGTATTCTTAAATAACCGCAGTGTACTCAATGCATTCTAACTATTTCTACTGAGTTCTATATACCCAGGTGTAGTATGTATATCGAACTGTTCTTCAGAACGAAAAGTTACGAATGTTCATTTAAATTCGTTGTAAATGGATTCAAAAGGATCTAAACAAAATTATCAATGATTTTAATTTAAATATAAGATAGTACCTCTGAAGTCACACGCGCGGATTAAATCTTTGAAATGGGCTGACCGTTCTAAACTTACATGGTCTAATTCGACGCGAAAGTCATATGAGGAATTTAACTCTAGTAGATATACTGTTACAAATCAAAACTCATCGAAAATATTTTCATAAATGAATTGTAAGTATCAGAACTCGAGAGATTTCTGACAGAACGTGCATTATCGAAATGCAACGTATGGGGTCGTATGGATAATTGGGCAGCAAAAGCCTGTCGACAAAGTTTTATTCGGAAAACCGGATCTCCCGAATAAGAAAATAGAGATTACACTGATAGAGACGGCAAATAAAGATTGTATTAATGACAGAACAGAAAAGGATTTCCTTACCGTGATCATTGAAATATCTATTTATGTCTTTCTTCTGCAACACATACGAAAGTAACAAATAAATACAAGGGTTGTCCCGAAACAACTGATAATAGTTTTATAAAAAAATAAACATATAAAACGCTTTTATACAGTAAAGCCTAAATTAATTATCAAGAAAGTCCTCACCTTCTGCGAAATCCTGTCCACCGCATCGACGACGAGTTGTCCAAGGTTCCTCCCACTTTTTGAATGTATTTTGGAATTTTTCTGAAATGCTGTTGCCGCACTCCTCCGCAGTTTAAAATGACGTCCCATCCTGTATTTTTTTAATGAGGAACAACCAGAAGTCACAAATGAACAAGTCTGGACAACAAGAAGCTCGGAGCATTAATATAATTTTGCTTTCCTCCAAATAAGAAACGACAGAGCCGGCCAGTGTGGACTTACATCGGATCGCGCATGAAAAGAAAAGGGCAGCCAATTTCAACAAACTCATTTCAGGCCCAAATTCTCAGTCCAAATTCTGAGATTTGATCATTTTGATATGTGAAGCATATCTTCGATATCTAAAATTGATGCGTGGATGTCTTGGAACATCACAGACACTTGATAACCACACAGAACATTTATTACATTTCTATTTCACAGAAAAACATGAGACTGGAATACACTCAGCGGTACAAACTGAACTTGTTGTCTGAGCCAAAGCTCGGCATGTCCTACTCCTTCAATATCTTCTCACGCTACTCCCCTACATCACTCACCACACGCTCAAGTCATTAAGTGTCAATGTATCATTCCGCACTTTTGTGCGTGGAAGTTCGTATTTTACAGTCTTCCTGTTTAAAAACACCTGTTGTATTGATGCTTACCTCTGTAACACTCTTTGAAAGTCTTCCTCATCGCGCGATTAAAGCAGCCAACTCAGGACTATTGACGAATTCCTTTTACCAACTGCAAATTGTTGATTTTCCTAAATATCCAACTTTATAATCCCCTTGCATAAGACGGAAAGTATCTCCGACAGCATTCTTAAGTCGACAGCAAAATATATTGGCGCACCTTTGTTCGCCTTTCACATCCATTTTTTCGAAAAAACACAGCGCGAAAGCTCTTGTTAAGGGTTTATGAAACAGCACCTAATGAACTGCGCACTAGGACGACGTTTACGTGATAAACAGGTTTTACCGGTTGATATGGTTACTACCACATGTGTCGTTTTTCATGACTCGTGCCCAGCTCGAAAGAAGCACTGCATATTTTTTTGTAAAAACATTCTCAGTTGTTTGGAAATAAGTTATGTACTTCTACAATGAAATAGTCGTCGACTATTGTTGTTGGTATAACTTAAACCTGTTGGGAAATTTCGTGTCCCATCTTTCTCAAAGGTGGTACAATGTGGCGTGTGAGTGAAATGGACAATTAAGCACTGATAAGCATTCCAGCGTAGTTTAGCAGGGGAAAACTGCACGTTCGGTGTAGGAAGGTGCAAGTTCAAGGCCTTTCTCTCAAAAAGCAAGGATACACAAACAATCTCAATGTGATAGTAGAGCTCTTGGTTTTACGAAGTTATTTCCAAAAAACTGAGAAATGATCTACCTATCACCTTAACCGCATTTTAAACACTATCAGTCCACAAAAAAATTCACAGTTCCTTTATTCCATAGATGTATACGAATCACATTATCATTCTGTAAATTCCCCTGAGTAATCCATAATATGGTGCAGAGCATTCGCTAATACTGATTTTAAAAATTATAGAGAAAATGCTTGCGTTTATATTTTTGTTTAAATATCCCTTTTCGGAGTACTGCGAGAATTTCATAGAACATCGCTACACGTTCATAAGTAACGATATGATTGATAAATTCCGGAACCCGTCGTGTGGAACTTTGTGCCCTCAAAAATTATAGATTTGATTTGATGTAACTAGATCAAAATTCACATACGTTTCTCATTTTCCGAGTTTTACAATGTATGCGCTCATATCGTGCACAATATTGAAGGCAGTAATAGAATTATATGAATTTGAAAAAAATCTAAAAATCATAGTAGACATTCTGTAAAAATATTGGAAAATCTAAAATTCGCGGATTTATTTGATATTTCTCGAAATTACAGAAACAGTCCCTAAAATTCGCGAAAATAATCACGGAAATTAGCGATGCGAAACAATTATTAGCCTAATAATTACAAGTGTTTGTCTTCTGCTGTTTAATCCATCGTCGATGAGTCTATATTAATTAAAAGTCCATCAGAGGGTCTTATTAGATTGTTTCTCTATTTCGCAACTCAGATAAGCGGAAATCCTGAAAGATATTTCAATTCTATACTTCAGTTAATAAATCACTAAGTAGACACTCTTTAAAGTTCCGAAATTATGGTGCACGACAGATATTTTTTTCAGTAAAATATATTTTCTGCGAACAGATTTGTTAGTATTTCTGATTGAGCATGTTTTTACTCAGTCATATGTTTTGTTAAACCAGCGAAAAAGAGTGTGTTTCTACCTACGTTGGATTCAGCCAGGTGTTACAAAATTCCATTTCTTTTTCAGATACGAAACATTTTGTTTTGAAAGCAGGATTAGCTGTCATATTCCTTCCTAATTATAGTTTTCTCATGCTGTTTGATTATTTCCGTTGGATAGTGCAACCAGTTATCAAATGTGTGTTGTTTAAGAATTGATGAATGATACTCATTTTTTGAACTTATTTAGAAATAGGGGCTGTTTTGGAATGTATACTAAAGCCTTAGTATGATTTCCAGCTTATATAAAGCACATAGCTTTAAAGTTTTTAGAACATATGTCTGTTAATCCTTACCACATCACCAATTTACATTACTATCCACATTCGTTATTGATATACCTTTTTCACACATATTTCTCGAAATAAATGCATTGTCCCATATTTCTCAAACTAAATGCATTGTGCAGAATGGTACACTGTAAATACATAATAATAGTATATTACCTGAAGATTATCAGTAAGAGCACGTGTAAAGTTTCGAAGAATTTATATTTTGTCTCATAACAATGATCAGAACAGTCAAAAGTAAATTGCTTTGGAACCATGCAGTTTTCATTTAAACTCAAGGATCATTTGAAATAAATATCTAGATATTTAGCATTGGAAGAGTGAATTATATAATTAAACGATGATTACGATTGCAATGTACAGAGAAATATTAAAAAAATAAATGACAATTTATTTCTTCTGATAATTTTTAATTTCTTTTGAGAGCTTATTAAACATATGTCCAAGCATATACGTGACAAAACGGTATACCCAGACAGAAAGACCCCAATCCGTATTCTGCTAAACCTCAGAAAAAGTGCAACATAGATAGATCAAGAAGTAAGGAGTACTTTGTTTTTCATTGTCTGTAAAAGTATATGACGAGAGAGTACTTCTTAGTAATAAAATTGGTTCCTTTCATTTAAATTGTTTGATATAAAATTTATAAGGATCTCAAGTATTAGTAATTAAATGCCACGAAAGCGACGTAAATGTACAATATCTACCAACAAGTAAATTGGACACCTGTGGTAGCAAAGGAAAACGAAGTTGATTCACCTTCAATAGTTGGTGGAGCCTCCACGAGCCGCGATTACAGCTGCGACCCTCCGCGGCATACTCTTAACCAGGCGTTGTACGACGGCTAGCGGTATTTTCTTCCATTCGGCTTGGAGAAGACAGGTAAGTTCCTTCACCGATTTCGGACGGTAGGGGCACCCCTTACGTCGACCCTCCAATTCGTCCCAGAGGTGCTCGATAGGGTTAAGATACGGGCTCTGCTCAGGCCAGTCCATTCTATTAACCCCTTTATCTCCATACCAAGCTATGCCGCATCTCGCCACATGACTGGTGGTATTGTCATCCTGAAAGTAACATGGGTCCATCCCGTAAAACTGCCACAACGTAGGAAGCGCATGGTCATCCAAAATGGTGCATTTGCTCTCGGCGTTGAGTCTACTAGGAATTGCGACCAATGGTCCCGTGCCATACCAGGAGAAACACCCCCAAAGCATAATTCCACCGCCGCCGAACTTCACTGTTGCTACAATACATTCCGACAGGAAGCATTCTCCAGGCAGACGGAAAACCCAGACCCTGCCATCCGAACGGTAGAGGGTGAACCTTGATTCGTCGCTCCAGAGAACCTCTTTCCACTGTTCAACGGTCCACTGTCGAAGTTCGTTTTTCTACGTTAGCCGTGCAGCGCTATTGGACTTGGTGATCAAAGGCTTGTGGGTGCCATCACGTCCATGATAACCGAACAGATGGGCTTCCTTACGGATGGTATTCATCGAAAGAACATTGCCGGATGCCTGTTGAAACTCCTCGCGGATGTGGCCCATCGATTTGGTGCGGTTCTTCCGAATTTTTCTGTCCAGCACCCGTCGCACTCTAACTCCCAGTTTTGTGGGTCTGCCGGGTCGGGGCACATTCCGACAGTCACCTCTCACCTTCCACTTGCCAGTCACGTAGGCCACTGTCGAGTTTGTGTACTTCAACTTGCTGGATATGTCACGTATGGATCTGCCATTTCTCTGATACCCGTCGATTACACCTTTCTCGAAATCAGAGAGCTCCGAACTGCGTGGCATCTTGCATGCGACTGGTTGCGTTGTTGTTCCCCACACGATATTTAACAGCGGCGGCCGTGACGTGTATCAGGACCGGAGATATCGTTGATTGCAGGGTTGTCCAATTACTTGTTGGTAGATACTGTATTTTTAAAGAAATGAACTATATTATATCGTATCAGGTGCCCCTTACACCAGCGTCAATACTGTAGGTATTGCACATTTCGATGGAACCTAACAACGGCCGTTCCTTAAAAACTGAGAGTAAAATCACAGAAAATGAAAGATATATACACTGCTGGAAACTCACAATGCAACACCAAGAAGGATACGAGATAGCAAAGCCAGATTCAATGGACACATAACAATAGATACAAAGATGAAACGATTGAGCTTACAGGCTGGAGCGACTTGCGGAACACGCAGACATCAATAGTTCGTGTGGCGCTCATGGCTGGAAATAACGGCCGCTACACGCCGCGACATCGAACGAAGGCGGCTTTGGATGTGGGCTTGGGGTATGTCGGTCCAGGCTGCTTCCACACGTTGCTACAGTTCCTCAAGCGTAGCCACGGGTGGTGCTTCCCGGAACACTCGGTTGCCGATAAGTGATCAGACGTGTTCGATGGGCGACATATCAGAAAAACAGGCCGGCCGTGAAGAATTGTAGCACGATGCGTGCCACGCGCGGGCGCGCATTGTCCTGTTGATACGTGGCCGCTGGCATGTCCTGCAGGTAAGGGAGGACTACAGGCTCCAAAACGTCGGAGATGGTGCGGAGACTTTCGGTTGTACCGGCGATGCGTACCAGAGGAGTGCGGGTGTCATATCCAATTCCGCCCCAAACCTTAACGCCATCTCATGTGAACGTACTACAGAAAAAGCTATTAAAATATAAATTAACATAAATCTCAAATTTTAAATCTATCAGTCCACTGCTGGATGGATGGGCTTCCAAAGTTTCTTTCAAGAGTGTCTTTCTTAGCTAGTTTCCTCCCTGTCATACCGGCATGCTTTCGAATTTCATCCACCAATCTCCCAAGTGGTCTTCTAGGTCTTTTTATGTTCCTTGGTACACAGACTAATACACCAGCAATCCATCGGTGGTCCATTTTTCTTGCAGCGTGTCCGGCCTATTGCCATTTCAGGGTTTTTATTTTGATCATGATGCCGTCAACTTTGGTTATTTTCCTGACCCAAGAGTTCCTCTTCTTATCTCCCTTGTTACGCTAGTATTATTAACTTGACTTGATATGTAAACTTTGCGAAGAATATGACATTGGTAGAATAAAAACTCTTTAAAAGGCCCAGCTCTAGGGCTTATGAATGAATATTTGTAGTGCCTAAGTAAAAGCGCCAAGCTATTAACTTGAGTTGATACGTAAACGTTATGAACATGAAGTCGACGGATTAAGAACTGTCAAAAAGGAATAGGTCTTGGGCCTATGAATTAATATTTCCTCCCTAAGTAAAAGCGCAATATTATTACATTTATTTGTTGTGCAAACGTTGTGAATATGGCAGTGAAAAAAGTAAAAACTATTAAAAAGTCCTAGGCCTAGGGCCTATAAATTAATATTTCGTGCCTAAATAAAAGTGCAATATTATTAACTTGATTTTCTGTGTAAACGTTGTGAATATGGCATTGGTAGAATAAAAACTGGTAAAATGGCCTAAGCCTAGGCCTGGAGCCTGTGAATAAATATTTCGTGCCTAAATAAAAGTGCAATATTATTAAATTGATTTGATGTGTAAATGTTGTGAATATGACACTGGTAGAATATACACTGTTAAAAAGGCCTATGCCTGCGGCTTATGACTTTAATATTTAGTGCCTAAGTAAAAGCGCAATGCTATTGCCTTGATGTGATACGTAAGCGTTATGAATATGAAGTCGGCGGATTAAAAGCTGTTAAAAAGGCCTAGGTGTAGTGCCTATGAATTAATTAGGTAAAAGAAAAATATTACAAATTTGACATGTTATGTAAATATTTAGTGCCTAAGTAAAAGTGCAGCGTTATTAAAAAATCCTACCTTATTGTCCTTTCCTGAACACTGCAATTTTCGCTTGGCTTACATAGAACGTTTTCTCGAAATTTGTTTGGAGTTCCTAATCCAATTCTCAATACAGGCCAGGAACCGGCAATCTTTATACCCCCCCCTCGAACTTCTGTGGCCAGTTACCCTAAGTATGATCCGACATGAAAATGAAAATTCAGACAAACAATAGAGCTCCTTCCCATCGTCAGGCACCTTGGGAAACTACCACACATAATTCGGAAACTTGGAAAACTGCCTCACCAGAAAACTGCCATACATTCAAAGTGTTCCTCGGAGGAATAGCAATTTGTGCCCGGCCCCTTAATGAAAATCGTCTGACAATTTTACTGTTTTCCTCTGTGGCGGTTTTCCGATGTGTGGCAGTTTTCTAAGTCGCTGAAAAATGTGTGGCAGTCTTCCTGTGTGGCGGTCTTCCTCCAAATGAGATTTTTTATGGGCGTGTTGAATAAATTTTGGAGTGTGTTGAGCGTGTGTGTGTGGATAAATTCCTGGTTGGTGGAAGGTGTTAGACACTGAAATGTGATACATTGAATTTCGCCGGAAAATGGCTCATGTAGAAAAATGTTTCATAGAGTACTAACTAGAGTGACATAAATTCGCTTTTTGAAGGTAATGTACCTCTGCAGGGCTTTGCGGAGTGAGAGAAATCAAAAGCCATTTTTGCTGTTGTTAACCGTACTTTCGATCCAAAATGTTACCAAGTAAACTCACTTGCGTAATTTGTGGGGTTTTCTGCTGCTCCATTTGAAGGCGGAGAGTAGGTGTTCTACTAAGAATTGCACCTCAAATGTAGATTTTTTCTTTCTTTAGAATATTAGCGTAACCTAAATTTTCGATTTTTGGAGGTGCTGTGCTTCTTCTAAGCTTCGTAGGGGGAGGGGTCAGCATCGTATCTGACAGCTGCATTTTCGAAAGATAACGTTAGTTTACAATCAAACCCACTTTCATCATAACATCATTTGCTTTCTGAAACAAAATTTCGGTTTCCGAAGGGACTTTCTGCTGCTCCATCTGAAGGAGGAAGCGTTCTCCCTGAAATACGATATATTGTCTTTAATCTACTAATTGAACCACTAATGTAGAATTCTTTTTATTAGAATCCTAAAGCATCGTTATTCTGGTTTTTGGAGGTAGTGTGCATTACTGAACCTGGGCGAGGGCCGAAGGCGAAGGTCAGTATCGCTGTTGAAAATTACATTTTGCATTTTCGATCAATAACAGAAGTTTTCAAGCAGACCCACCTTTTAGTCATTTGTGTCCTGAAGCAAAATTTCGGTTTCTGAAAGGATTTCAACTACGTGAAAATCATTTGGAATGCCATTCAGGAATAAACAAATGATATTTGTAGCATAACCCCCTTTTACAGTTGAGTGGGAAGGGATCATCTGTCAGAATCTGATTTGGTCGCACTGAGTAAATTCTGATAGTATAGTAGAGATCTGGGTATCGCATTGAAGTTGGACGCATTGTGCGTTCAATTGGGGTCCATTTGCCCTTTCCACCAGTCGAGATAATTTGAGTCTTCTTTTTCAAAACATGCATTAAGCCACACTGTAAAGACCATTAAAATTACGTGAATATCATTTCAGGTATGCCATTTCGGATTTACAGTTAGCAAAAAACACGCGGGGAGGGGGATCTGGGCAAACCTCTTCCCGCAGATTCAAGACAGTTAGAATTTATAGACGCTGAATAAATGATTAAAATTTCAGCGGCGTTTGACAAGCCGTTGTTCGGTTACAGCAAATTTGGTGATGATCTGATGGGTCATTCTTCAGCTGTAGCTAATCTGTTTGGGTGCACTGGGGGGGGAGTAGTGAGTTGTCATTAATGAAGTTTGTACACGCTTCCATAACATCGCAGAAACATCGTTGGCTTTGAAGATACCAGACTCCCGGGTGCGAGTTTCAGTTAACCAATCTCCTGGGCAGGGCCGGATTAAGGCCAGAGTGGGCCCCTAGGCTAAGGCGTCTGAGTGGACCCCAAAGAAATGATGTCGGATAATAATTTTGAAATCAATTAAAACATAAACTGTAGCAATATGCATTGAATATTTGATAACTAATAGGTTGTGCATTCTTCAAACTAATAAATATTATTCAGTTTTTGTACCAACAAGTTTTTTTTCACTGTACTCACTAGGACATGTTTTGAAAATTGAACATGTCTAGATTTTCCCCTGCATTTTTTAATGATTCAATACTGCATATTTTTCTTTGCGCATCTTTTATATCATGCAAATTACACAAAATTTTGTGTTCACATGCTTGGCTTATTTACGCGATCGTTCAATTCTAAAATGATGAAAAACCACTAAACCACTAAATCTTTCATTTCAGTTATTTATGACTGAAAAATTTAGTTGTATTATTTTTCAGTTAATATTCACACACGCACACATCATTATGAAGTATGTATATACATGGAGAGGTCCATGCTTGGTGTAACTAGGAATGATAAGAGGAACTCATGGATTAAAAAAAAACAAGAGTGACGATATCATGATTAGAATAAAATCCCTGAAGTGGCAATGGGCTGGACAGTGGACATTTTGCCAGAAGAACGGGCCACTGACAGAAACGGAAATTTTAAACTGGATACCTAGAAAGTGCAATATTATTACAATTATTTGTTGTGTAAACGTTGTGAATATGACAATGATAAAGTAAAAACTATTAAAAAGGCCTAGGCCTAGGGTCTATGAATACATATTTCGTGCCTAAAAAAACGCCCAATATTATTAACTTTACTTTATTTGTAAACGTTGTGAATATGGCATTGGTAGAATAAAAACTGGTAAGAGGGCCTAAGCCTAGGCCTAGGGACTGTGAATAAATATTTCGTGCCTAAATAAAATCGCAATATTATTAACTTGATTTGATGTGTAAACGTTGTGAATATGACACTGGTAGAATAAAGACTGTTAAAAAGCAATGCTTTCAACAGTTTAGCAATGCTGTGGACTTGATTTGATGATTTAGCAAAGCTTATGACTTGATTTGGTGATTTAGCAATGCTATTGACTTGATTTGGTACGTAAGCGTTATGAATATCAAGTCGGCGGATTAAAAGCTGTTAAAAAGGCCGAGGTGTAGGGCCTATGAATTAATTAAGTAAGAGAAAAATATTACAAATTGGACATGTTATGTAAATATTTAGTGCCTAAGTAAAAGTGCAGCGTTTTTAAAAAATCCCACCTTAGTGACCTTTCCTGAACACAGCCATTTTCGCTTGGCTTACATAGAACATTTTCTGAAACTTTGTTTGGAGTTCCCAATTCAATTCTCAATATAGGCCAGGAAACGGAAATCTTTATACCCCCCCCCATAAAATTTCTGTGGCCAGTTGCCCTAAGTATGAACCGACATGAAAATTCAGAGGAACAAAAGAGCTCCTTCCCATCGTTAGGCACCTTGGGAAACTGCCATACATAATTCGGAAACTTGGAAAACTGCCACACCAGAAAACTGCCACACATTCAAAGTGTTCCTCGGAGGAATAGCAATTTGTACCCTGCTCCTAAATGAAAAGCGTGTAGCAGGTTGCCTGTGTGGCAATCTTCCGGTGTGGCAGTTTTGTTGTGTGGCAGTTTTCCTGTGTGGCAATCTTCCAGTGTGGCAGTTTTCCTGTGTGGCGATTTACAGTGAACATATGGCACAGAAGTCCTGAAAAACTCCATTTAAATTTTTATTGGTTGCTTTTTCAGAAAAAAAAAAGAGATAGCCATTTTTTTATCTTTACTGCAAGGGGGACACTTTTGGGGCATAGAACCGGGGAGTCTGGTGACCCCGTAGATGCCGGGGCTAGGGGTTACTAAAAATTTCCAAATGAAAAGAGCGGTTGTGTGATATTTATGTATCGTTGGAAAGATCTCCGAAAATGTAGTAAATTGTCTTTAAATTTTTGTTTTATCTTTGTTATGTACAAAGTTATTGTCCTCAATAGCGACATTGAAGTGCACTATGAGCGGTAGTTAAAATTGCGTTACTTCTGACATATTTGTGTTCTTTTTTGGTCTGTGTGAATGTACCGTACTTATTGTGTTTTATGGCAAAGGAACGACGTATCCGGCCACCATGAATCGAAGGGTCCGGTGACCCCGTTGGGGGCGCGGATCAGGCTCATTCAGTAATTGCAGGTGGAAGGGGGGGGGAGGTTAGTGTAATACTTCACTAGAAAGATCTTTGTATTTAACGTAACATGATTGTTACGTTTTTCCATATCTCTGATAGGTGAAAAGGTCACAGAACATAGAAAAACTTAACGTATGGTGTGGTACTTAACGTATGGCCCAGGTCGTGAAATAATTGTACTAAGAAAGATTTCGCAAATTCATTTTCTTGCGCCGTTTTAGTTCTGAAAACTTACTAGTCTTTTTATGGCCAAGGTGACACGCTGTGGGAAAAAAATTCATATGTTTGCAAAATGTGATGTTGCCTTGATAGTCCGTAATGAAGTCTGCTATCGTTGTTGCAGGCCATAAGTCATTATCGCGTTTTGACATTATGCAGATTTCTGCGTGCTGTGTTTTTGTCTTCGAAGAGTAGCAAAATGTTAGTGGCATTTAAAGTTTCCTCTGGCATTAGAAGGTCCGTAAAACTTATGTTCTAAGTTAATTTGTGAAGATGACCCACACATATTCCACTCAGGATTATATTTAGCTATTGGTTTTATACTTTAGGAATGGTGAGAATGCTTCTCCAGCAGCTTGGCAATTTCACCAGCAAAACGTTGACAGGCTACAACCTTCTGTAAAAGCAGTCTGTAATTCAATACACCGTTTCATAGAAACTGGAAGCGTCAAAGAGCGAAACAAGACAGAAAAATCAAAATCAGTTACAAATGCCGACAAGGAAACAGACGTTTTATCTAGTGTCAAAACAAACCCGACATTATCACTACGGCAACGTGCTCAAGGGACTGGTATGTCTCATACTTCCGTTCACAGAAACCTGAAGGCAAACAGCTGTCGTCCTTACAAGACAAAATTCGTACAGCATCTGCTAAAAACCGACTATAATAGGCGACTACAGTTTTGTCAATGGGCACAGCAACAAATGCGAGGCAATGAAAATTTTAAGCGAAGCCACATTTTCACGGATGAAGCAACGTTCATCAGGCATCAGCAAGTCACTCGAAACTGGAAATACCACAAGTTATCCACGAATCCTCATATTCTTTTTGAGAGGTAATCTGGGACGATGTAATTATAGATTCATTTTTTATTGAAGGAAACTTAAATACCATATTTCATTTTCCAACAATTATCGAAATTTGTTGGAAAATGAAATATGCCCCTCCCCTGGAGCCATTTGTGGATGCGAATGTAGACTTACAGCCGTACTTCATGCAAGATGAAGCACCTGCTCATTATTCCAATCTAACAGAATGGCTGAATGAGAAGTTTCTAAATAGATGGATTGGAAATAACGGAACTGTCCAATGGCCTACTCAATATCCAGATCTCACACCGTGTGACCTTTTTCTTTCGGGAAATCTCAAAAGTTGCGTGTATCCTGCGAATTCCATGGGAGAACTCCGCGAGGAAATACGCCGGAATGTCACTGAAATATCCCGGGATACAATTTGTGCTTTATAAGCGTGCATGGTGTGACAAGATTAAGCTGTGCATTGCTGCCGATAGTGGTCACTTCGAACACATGTAATCGGTAGGTATCGTATAAAAATATTTGGTATTGTGATACTTGACCAATTCGTACTGTTAGCCGCTTCAGATGTAGAAATGTATGCAGCTATTGATTTGAATTTCTGTTCAGATTTTGAAAAATACTCTATCATCCCTGCGCAGCGAGAATAAATTTGAGGAAATCTACAACGAAGCAATGGATAGGGCACTTAAATTACATTTGAAAATCCCTGTTGCCGCCAAAATGAAAAAAAAAACACCGAAGTGGCTACAACAAACAGAAAATCCTGCTGAAGAAGTCACTCTCGATTCCAAATCAAAACTTCGGAAAGAGTTTTACGAAGTAATAGACCGTCTTTTAAACGAAGCTGAAAGACGGTTTGAACAAGAAGGAGTTAATTAGCTGCTTCGAATTGAAAGCATTCTCATTCAAGCAGCTAAAGGATCATGTCTTTCCAAAGACAGTTTGAAAGAGGAACTCGGTGTGCACGAATCCGATTTTGACATAACAAAATTGCATGCTCAGTTGACAATGCTTCCATCCATTATTTACCAGCAGATAGCACAATTGAGCACTAACATGATTGCAAGAAATCTTCGTGAATCACCTTATGCTGTTCGCATCTTTTTGGATCAAGTTGCTCGCCTGGTAATTTTAGTTTTAACGGTGCCTGCTTCTGCTGCTTCTTATGAAAGATCTTTCAGCGCACTTCGTCGTTTAAAGACATGTTTAAGAACAACGATGACTTAACAAAAGCTGAACCATTTGCTTCTTCTTCATATGCACGAAAAACGTACTGCAAATCTAGATTTAAAAACTGTGACCAGGGAGTTTGCTCCCGGCTGCAATGAAGGAAAATCAGTATTTATAAACTTCTAGACGGCATTTTACATCAATTGCATATATTTTGCTCTCTTATTTTGCAAATTTATGTCCAAAGACTTTATTAAGAGTTTTATTGATATTTACTTAGGTACTTTTAGTGTCCGTAAAGTCATTCTTGATTGTTCTTTAATTATTAAAAAATCAGTTTCCCCGAAATTCCTGAAAAGTATTGTGTTCTTATGTCAGAGCACTAATATTTTGTTTTTTGTTAAGCATAAAAATAGGTCTTCCTCAAAAAACAAATTAAGAAAATTTAAGTAGGAAGAGAGGAATGTGATATACCTTTATTCACTGTTTGGTTATAACGTCAGCGCCTAAGGTTCTGGAATTCGTACCAATATGAAAGTTTCCAAATAACATAATTTAACACAGTCTATGAGTACGTCTTACATCAATAAAACTCCATGTTAATATAAAACGAATGTTTTATATTGGTTAATGTCTTATCGATGTAATCATGTTGTCTGCAGAGCTTTTCCTATTAACGTCACCACGATGTTTTACAACAGTGCGATCAGTTTTATGCTCTGATCAAAAATGACATCTGACGTCTTGCCCACCTTGCCCCCGCTGTTAAAACATTGTTCCGACGCCACTGACTTGCAGTAGCATATAGCACAGCTTTGCGGCGGTGTTTAGCGCTCAGGAGAGCCACAAATGCTGACACATTTTGTGCAAAATGTTGTGTTCTCAGAACGATCCAACGAGATAGTGTTAGCTGGACATAATTAGAAACACAAGTGGAAAGCTCTTGATGGATATTAGAAAATTATTCTTTATTTTAGTATCGCCTGAATTGTTTACAAAAAACAAAGAACTTGTTGTTTATCATAAAATCTTGAAATGCAAATAAAAAGAAATCAGAAAAGTATAAGAAATAATATACGAGATGTGTTCTATTTTTAAAAGAAAATTCAGTTCAAAGCACTCGAAAGGAAATATTATCTTTTCACTAGAATTTTTTTGCCACGAGTTTTTTAATATTTAGTTCGCTATAAAAATGGACTGCTACTGATGCCAGCGAAACGCAAAACTTCCACCAAGCTGCGGATTTGTTAGGTGCACCTGCATTCGTAAAGTTAGAAGCTCTCTCAAGATGTAAGGGGAATGGTAATGGTGTGCTGTAGAAATCGGGTTCACCAGCTGGTGAAGCATCTGTCAGATTTCCTTCCGTAATTGCAAGCGATTCTCTTTTCCATTGTTCCCACAGAAGAATGCGAGACCACATGTAACACGCAATGCACTGCAGTTCCTGGATGCAAGACATGGTCCAAGTCTTCGTTAATTTTTAGTCAACTGAACAATAACGAGGATTATTTTTCGTCTCTAAACTCATCAGGTTCTTCCACCAGTTACTTTACATGGATTTTTTAAACGAATCGAGACAACATTTTATGACTTTCCACCATGAGCCATGCATAATCTTTTGCAATCGTAGTATGTCCTGTATGAACCTTTGTTTTTTCGCTCATAGTGGGTGTGCAATGTATTGTGTGTTCCACACCATGTACAGATTTGTTCATCAAATATTTAGTCTTCTGTCATACGTAATGTACATTATAAGTCTCACTTGAGTATATCAGGTCTATCTTCGTGAGGCGTTTTGAACAAACAGCAGTGCATAACTGATGTGCAAAGCATAAACTTAACTGTATGTTTGCAAAAGCAAATATTTTTTACTTGGCATCGTTTGCGTTCCTGTGATAAAATAAATTTCAGCATTATACCCTATTCATTATTCCAATGATAATTGACTATAATCTAGCGATATGCTAGTTAATATTGCAGTGGTTAGTGAGTAGTATTTTTGTCCCTACTTATTTTCAGTAACACAGGATATAATATTTAAATTAAACGTCGTCCACAATATAAAGCCACTCACTCATACATTCTTCATAAATAAGTATAAAGGACACCGTCTGTGTACGAACAATTGAAATCACTTGTTAGTACCAAGACGGTGTCTTTATATCTATTTATAAAATGCTATATTAATTGCAGTCCTTCCATAACTAGTATTTTAAACCCATATATCCTGGATTTAAAACTTTGGTATTTTTAATACGAAGATTTTTAGGTACGTCTGTTGATTTATATGTTCTTGGAATAAATAAAAACGGTCGGTGTATTTAAATGTTCGCTTTCAGTTTTTTATCATTAAAAACAAATCTATATTCGTAGTAAATTTTTAAGACATTATCGTGAGAGGTTTTTTATCTATTTTCTAATAATTAGCCTTTAACTAGGCATGATGTGTTGAAGTAAGGTTTCTTGCGGCATTTATAAACGTGTTACGTTACATTTTTTAAGTATTACATTTCCTGTCGTATTTACATCAAAGCTGGAGACGTGCGCTGGTCAGTTTCGCAGATGAATGAGCTATTGTGATCAAACCCCGGCAAAGCTATTGGTGTAACAAATATCTTTTGACACAGTCATTGGGTCGTTTTCTACAGCTTCATTACCGAAATAATCGGCGCTACTGCAAGACATCACTTCGCAGAACGAGGAGAACATGTTGACATTCTTTCGTAGGCTAGATAAAAGCCAGATGTTTTCTTTACTCTTTTCTCTATTGCTGCATGGGTATTTGGAGTTTGATTGTTGAAAAAGTGAATTTTTATTTAATTTGTGTTAATTACTCTTCGACCTAAGCTCCATGTAATAAATCCTAAGGTTGTATTTCCCCCTAGAATTATATGTATTAGAAAATCGTGTAAAAATGTCTTCCCGTTTTGAACTTCACGTATTGATAAGCCACTATTCTTGTGCGAAACGCATCCCAACGTCAAGTTCCACGAATAATTGACCACTGACGAGGCATGATTCCTTTACACGGAGTTCACAGAGCGTAAATAAGGTAAATAAATGATAGAAGTCGATAAATATGTTGTTGGGGTTCACCTACGCCATTATTGCATAAGGTTTAAAGTCGACAGAGATTTGCCAGGTGAAGGTTAGGAATTCTTGGAAAGCTGTACTAAAAGAAATGTACCGAAAGTTCGTACTATTGAAGAAATTGGACAACATTCTGGAAGACAAGGTATTGACTTCAATCACTAATCAACATGTTTTAGTGTCCTGGTCAAAGCTGCGACGGCAAATACCTGTATCCATGAACAACATTCATGAACTGAAGTGGGGTCTACCCAATCCACCATCAATTGCTACCTTCAGCACTGTGATGTCTCCTACAAGCGTCATTGAACGGTTCCTCATAAATTGATATCCTAGTAGGTCCTCTTGGATGTTATCCTCGTGCTACTGCTCCTGAGTCAATCTGCAACATTTCCATGCCATGTAAACCTTGTGCGTAACCGACTTACAGGAACTTTTCGATCTTTAACTTTTCCGTACAAATCTTGTGTATAGCCGACTTACTACTCCTTGCCAAACTCTTAAAACAACCACCACATTGATCTGCCATACACCTGCATGTATCAAGCACACCGCCCAATTTATCTTGTCAACGTTTAAAGGTCGTCTGGACATTATTTCATGTTATTCCCACACTGAATGCAGTACACTAAGTAAACTTCTAGACTAAGAGATGAAACGGGCAGCTTTCCAGTTCTCGAAGGCACCTTTATCAGACTTCGCACGTCACGTTCAGTGTTGTCACAAAGATAATTGAAATATGAAGTAGCTATGCACGCTGATTACTGATCTCCATAGATGCCAATGTTTCACATCACTGTGGTTTTCCTTCGAAACCAAAATATCCCTAAATTTGTGTGACCAGTGTATTAAAAACATATGTACTGTGATAAATTATTTTCTCTCCCTCCTTCATATTTTATTCTGTATTTAGTGTATAACCTTGTGTAAGTAAAACAAATTAAAAAAAATACCAAGTAAGTAACCTAGGCTGATGATTTTACCTGCACCGTCTTAGTGTAGACCTCACAGGGAAATGCGGAACTCTCTCGAATAGTTTGGGATTAATAGGATCCCTGACAGCGTTCCGACAGCTAGCCCGTCAGTCACCGGAAACCACAGTCTTCCACTCGGACAGATTCGGTCTAGAGACCTGTGGGGATCTGCCTCCCCCACGGGACTGGTACCTTACACCCTTCTGTCACAACCCGTGTGTGCGACGTGCTATGGGCAGTTGGGGCAAGCATTTTTTTCAAAAAATATCCCATCTCGTGGCCGGGAGATCGCCCGCCAACGCGAGTTTTTGGGACAAAAGTCCTTTATTTGGTATCTAAACAAAACTTACACTCACATTACACTACGAGGGTCTCATGCAGCCCTCTCACAAATATTCAGGCACTGAAAACACATTGTTCACACAGAAATATTTACATAGTCCACAGCGCTAGGGCCAGTGCTGTGGTGACACAGCGCTAGGGCATAGTCCACAGCGCTAGGGCCTGTGCTGTGGTGGAGGTATTTTTGATGACCCTGGGCCAGGGTCATCAAAAATACCTTGGTCAATAGACCTAAAAAGCTCAATGTCGAGAGCTACGTACCTCCGAGGGTTCTACCATTTTTCAACCATGGTTGACCCGGCTCTTCCTTTGCTCAAGTTCCCTAATGATACTAGGGCATGTCTTACTGAAGCTGGAGTGAGAGACGCAGCAGTGGAATTGCTGCACTTCGGTGCGGCTGCACACTGGTGGTGCTGGTCCCCAACTTCACCGTAATTGCCGCACCTTGCTTCTGACTCGGGGCAGTTGCCTCGGAAATGGCCGAAGCCATTGCACCGAAAGCACCTGACCTCCCTCAAAAATTCCTTTAGGTGGAGCACTGACCAACCCAAGTGCAATGTCTTCCGTCTCACCAAGTGCTTGAAGGCCTTGGGCTCACGTCTGCCACCCAGTGGACCCTACCTCCCTTGCTCTTGATGGAAAAACAGGCTTTAAACCCGTTCTCGTGTTCTAGGTTCTGCCCGCAAACCGCCTCCTCGAACTCTTTCCCTGAGAGATCCCTGTCTACCCCATAGACTATCAACCGGGGGTGTCTCTTTCGTGGGGCCGTGGGGAGTGTGAAATCCTTGGTCAGCGGATAGCTTCTCAACTCCTGCGAAGGGCGGTCGAGCTCCGCGGGATGGGAACACTCCACCGCGACCCCTCCTTTCCTAATGCTCCGAATGCTCTTGACCCCTATCTGCAATTTAGTTGGGTTGACTGCAGTTTTCAGGGTCTTCTTCGTGTCCTCTGAGGACGCACTCTCGACTGTCGGGTAGACAAAAAGCACGTGTCTCCTGTCTCCCGACTTTTCCTTATTCTTTTTATTCTCTATCGGGGTGGGCGATGACTCTTTCGCCGTGCTAGTCCCTTTCCTATCCACTTCGGCGTAGGAAACCACTTTGGCGTCGGCTTTGCAGATCGACTCTTGCCGAACGAACAGCCTGCCTTCAATATAGGCCACCCGATCGGCTTGCTCGTAACAAGCCTTATTGATACTCTTCAGGGCCGCTTTCCCCTCTTCTCTCCCTGAGAAAGTGACCCGCGAGTCCTTGAGAACGGACTCTACTTCCCCAATGAGGGTGAAAATGCAGCTCATGAAAGCCTCAGGTGTTAGCACTGGGGGTGTCCTGGGATGCTGGTAGCCCTCCAAAGGTATCTCTGGAAGACCAGCGGACGACCCCTCAGGAGTCCGAGAGGGTTCGGGATGGGGTGGTGTTTTACCCTTCCTTGCCATGGGCGGAGGTGGCAAGGGCGTGCTTACACCACAAGCTGACTGAGAAGGCTCAGTCGAGGCTCCCTTCGTAGGTGTAGCGGCTTTTGAGCACTTCGCTGGGGGAAGCGTCTTTGACGGTTTCCTTTTGGCATTGGGCTCCACCTTCCGGCTGTTCTTGGAGGTGGGGCTAAACCCTTTAGCACTGCCGACAGGGCTTGGTAGTGCTCCGGCCGCTACCTTCTGCATCCGGGTTGACCCGGATGATTTGGGGGCTGACCCCTTAGGTTTCACTTTACCCTTCTGGGTAGTTGACATCTCTGTGGGAGAGATGAAAAACACAAATTTCTTCTAAGTACTTAGTGGGCACCCTGGTGTTCTCCCACTCAAGTCTAACCTTAGAATCCGGGAGCTAGGGCTTTGGGCTGACAAGGGATCCAACTGTCCCTTCGTCAACGGGGCCGGAACGACGTCGACGTACCCGAATCTGATGCCAGAGTCTCAATGTGGGCTGAACGGAACTTCACCCTTACAAGGGCGTTTTTACTAAGTCCCGTCACTGCTCTGATTAACTGGTATTGTATATTGGAACTTTTCTAGGAAAGAAAAATCGCGAGATCGGGATGAAACCCCGTCTTACGGATGAAATCGTCAGTAAATAAAACATAAATAACCCGGAAAATACGTTAGGCTACAATGAGTAACTCAAAAATTCATCAAAGGCTCGGAGCAACCTCGGTGTCGCAGTGGCCTCTCTCTCTCTCTCTCTCTCTCTCTCTCTCTCTCTCTACCGGAGGATCGAATACACGATATTATGCAAGGAAGACATGTTTATATTACCACCGAGTTGCGGTGGTCGTCAAAACCCCAAACGATGAAAAAGAAATTAAATATGTGCGTAGAGACAGAGTCATATGAATATTTTTCTGATTAATCTGAAGTAGGATATTCGTTAAATTCATAATTTCGGACGAGGCATATATTATATGAAATAATATCCCTGATTGCGTAGGAACCGTTAATTTTGAAAATGAAGACGTCTATAATAAAAAAAAATTCGTGCAACCGAGTTCAGTTTGTTATTACTACTTTCAAAGTATTGCGATTCTAAAAAAACAGAACAGCATTGTGTAGTGTATATATTACATGACATCCCATTATATATTATACGTTCTCCAGTTCTCGGCGAAGGTCTCTTTATTTGGTACAGAAGCAGACCAGTTTGAATATTTTTCTATTGAAAATTTGGGCTCTAAACAGACTGTTAAAGAAATTCAGAAATTGAGTAGTGGCTTTCAAATATATGATGTATTTGTGATGTTTACACTAGGTTTCAAAAAATCACAAAACCAGGAAGAAAAAGCACGAGAATGTATGCAATGCGGTAAAGCGTAAAATACTTAAGAGATATGAAGATCACCAAAAATTCGGCTATATGTTATATCGTTCGATCATTGCAGCCAATGTCATTCTATGCATCTAAGTTCCGTTTGATTAGAAGCGATTCTAACAAGAAAAACCGATCAAAAGTCGAAAGAAAAGTATATGATTAATCGCCCTTATGAATAAAATTAGATAAAGGCCGAAATGAACATTTTGTCTGACTTGTCTCTATGCAGCTATAAACCTTTTTGTTTCAACAATATTGTTCTATATTTTGACAAATTTTCCGTAGACCAGGGAATTCGGATTGCAAAATTGTTTCTCAAATTCCATTTTTTATCGGAAATGTTGGTTATGCAAGACATTATAAATGCAATCATCATGCATGTGTGTAACAATTTCTCATTTTTTTTAAAAGTTGGACGCGTTCTGAAAAATTTCGATTAAATAATAATGTGGTAAAGTAAATTCCATAACATGAAATATAAGGAAAATTTACATTTGGCATCCCGTTCATAGAAGAGAAATAAATAAAGTTATTCAGATGGCTCTTTTGAAACCAGATGCTCTTCCCAACAACTTCGTGTCCCAAATATTCAAATATATATATATATATATATATATAGGGGCTCTGACGACCGCCAATAGCGGTATAACTATACCATCGGGATTAGAGGAAATTCTATCCCACACTCACCAACCCGCTTGGCCAGCGTGGTGAGTTATGGCCAAACCCCTCCAAAATGACTCCACAACTTAAATCTTGGCCCTCAGTCTCCGGCAGCTGGAATGTACCTGGCCAAGGCAGCGGCCAGTGCGACATGAAGGCAGAGGGTGCTAAGAATCCCCGGAGGACCGGACTAGGCTGCCATCTGATGCTGACCTTGGCTACGTACAATAGACGCTCCCTATCTTCTGATTCAAGGCTTCTTGAATTGGAAGAGGAACTACAAAGGATCAAGTGGGACATCGTGGGGCTAAGTGAGGTAAGGAGAAAAGGAGAAGATCTCATCGAACTGAAAAGTGGACATCTCTTCTACTATCGTGGGACAGATACTGGCAGAACTAGTGGTGTTGGATTTATAATAAACAAGAAACTGAAGGATAAAGTTGTAGAAGTTGAAAGTTCCTCTGACAGAGCTGCACGGCTTCTTATCCAACTCTCGAAAAGATACCAGGCTCAGATTATTCAAACTTATGCACCCACCACAAGTCATCCTGAAGAAGAAATTGAAGAATTGTATGAGGAAATTTGTCATCTAAATAATAAAGGTAAGCAGCACTTGAAAATAAATATGGGAGATTTCAATGCAAAAATAGGGCAACGGCAACAGAATGAAACTTCAGTAGGTAAATTCGGTCACGGCAACAGAAACCAGCGTGGAAATACTCTCGTTGAGTTTGCAGAGGCAGAAGGGTTTTTCATCTTGAACTCCTTCTTCAAGAAAAAGCCACACAGGAAATGGACATGGAGACATCCAAATGGGACGACAAGTGAAATTGATTTTATTATGTGTAACAAAAAATTCGTCATAGAAGACTGCAGTGTGCTAAACAAGTTCAACACAGGCAGTGACCATAGATTGGTGAGATGTAAGATGCACCTCAACACTAAACTTGAACGTGGCAAGCTCATAAGACAAACAAAATCTATTGACATAACCAACCTTAAAAAACACCATAATACCTTCAAGTTGGAACTGAAGAACAGGTTCTCTGCTTTAGAAGGCCTAACATCGGAAGAAGTGGACATCTCTGAAGTTAACAGAAAAGTAACCAAAGCTCTTATGGAAACAGCAACAAAATTAGCTGGGTCTAAGAACAAGTTGCATGTAAATAAATTATCAGGAAAAACGAAAATGTTGATGCAAAAAAGAAGAGAGATGAGGACAACTAAAGAAGATGTGACTTCCAAAGTGGGATATATAGAGCTATGCAAGACAGTACGAAAAAGTATCACTGAAGACGTAAGAAAATTCAACTGTGAACTAGTGAGGAAAGCAATTGAAAACAACCAAAGCCTAAAGATAGCAAAGGGACATCTCAGTAAGGGAAGAAAACAGATTATGGCACTGAGAAAAGAAGATGGTTCTGTAACAAGAAATAGAGGCGAAATTTTGACAAGAGTGAAAGATTTCTACTCCAAATTATATGAAAGTGATGATACATGCACTCCAGACATCATGAAAGATATCAGTACCAGAGTTCCTCCAGTCCTTCCAGCAGAAGTTGCACATGCAATCAAGAACATGAAGCGGGGAAAAGCTCCAGGAGAAGATGGAATTACTGTAGACATCATACAAGAAGCAAGTGGAGAAATCGAAACAGTACTCGCCCAAATTTTCACTCGATGTCTTAATGAAGGAAAGATTCCTGAGGATTGGAACACCGCTACAATGATCCTGCTACATAAGAAAGGTGACATTGAGGATCTCGGAAACTACAGACCTATCAGCCTCCTATCAGTAGTTTATAAAATCTTCGCTAAAGTTCTTTCACACCGCTTGAAGGTAACACTGGACATGGCTCAACCGAGAGAACAAGCTGGATTCAGGAGTGGCTACAGCACAATAGATCATATCCATGTGCTGAGAGAACTAATTGAAAGAGCGAGGGAATATGAACTTCCATTGTGCATGGCTTTTATCGATTATGAAAAAGCCTTTGATTCGGTGAAACCATCAGCAGTTACAATGGCTCTGAAAACCTGCGGTATTGAAGATGCATACATTAATATTATTAATAACATCTATGAAAATGCAAGTGCAAAGATTAGGCTGTTTGAAAATACAACACACATAAAAATTGGAAAGGGAGTGAGACAAGGTGACACCATATCTCCGAAGCTCTTTAATGATACATTGGAGGGTGTTTTTCAGTCACTGAGCTGGGAAAACAAGGGGTTAAAGATTAATGGAGATTATCTAACCCACCTTCGTTTTGCTGATGACGTAGTCATTTTTGCAACTAGCCCATCAGAGCTGCAGAGTATGATCCAGGAACTTGCTGACAAGAGTAAAGAAGTGGGATTAAAAATGAACTTTCAGAAGACAAAAGTGATGTTCAATGCTTTTACAAGAAATGAAGATTTATCGATTGATGGAGAAAAGCTGGAGATAACAGACACGTACGTTTATCTTGGACAGCAGATATCAAGTGAGGGTCACATTGATGAAGAAATTAATCGGCGTACAAAACTTGCCTGGAGAGCTTTTGGAAGAAACAGCATAATTTTCAAGAGCAATATGCTGTTATGTCTTAAAAGAAAAGTGTTTGATCAATGCATCCTTCCAGTGCTTACGTATGGTGCAGAGACGTGGACCTTAACTAAAAGAGACATACAAAGGCTGCAGACAACTCAAAGCAGCATGGAGAAGTGCATGCTTGGTGTAACCAGGAGAGATAAGAAGAGGAACTCGTGGATCAGAAAAATGACAACAGTGGAAGACATCATGATCAGAGTTAAATCCCTGAAATGGCAATGGGCTGGACATACTGCCAGAAGGACAGATCATCGATGGACAGCCAAAATTTTAGATTGGATTCCAAGGGACAGGAAAAGACCCAGAAGAAGACCACATGGGAGATGGGTGGATGAAATTCGAAAGTATGCAGGGGTGACATGGAGGAGACTGGCACAAGACAGACCGTTGTGGAGGAAACTTGGGGAGACCTTCGTCCAGCAGTGGATTGATAATGGTTGACAATGATGATGATGATGATATATATATATATATATATATATTCTAGTACAATAATAATAAAAGAAAACTATAAGTTAACTACCTACTAGACCTCACGTTCTTGATCAACAGCTTTTACTAACGAATCTGAAAAATTTACTATTTATATATTGAAGAACAATAAGGATTTGATGGTTCTTGGGTTGCCATAATTGTTTTGAAAACCCCGATTGGGGTCATATTTAAGATCTTGAAATATTTAAGTATGATTTATTTAGAAAATCATGCAGAGCTATATCACGTGGTAATTCACCAGTGTATATACACTGACCGAAAAAAATTCCCAACACCACGAAAAAATAGTTGTACAGGAATGAAACGGCAGCAATACATTTGTATAGGTAACATATTTAATCGATTAAGGTTTCAAGATCACAGCTTAATGTAAGCGCGAGAAGAGCCATTTTAAATGTGAAATGCTGGTACATTGATAACCGGTGTAACCGAAATAATGTTGAATGAAAGCATGCAAACGTTCATGCATTGTGTCGTACAGGTGCTGGATGTCAGTTTGTGGGATGGAGTTCCATGCCTGTTGCACTTGGTCAGTCCATACAGAGACGGTTAATACTGGTGGGGGGTGACGCTGGAGTTGTGGTCCAATGATGTCCCATACGTGCTCGATTGGAGAAAGATCTGGTGATCTAGCAGGCCACGGCAACATGTCGACACTCCGTAGACCATGTTGGGATACAACAGCGGTATGCGGGAGAGCGTTATCCTGTTGGAAAACACCACCTGGAATGCTGTTCATAAATGGCAGCACAACTGGTTGAATCACCAGACCGACGTACAACTGTGCCGTCAGGGTGCGTGGGATAACCACGAGAGTGCTCCTGCTGTCATAGGAAATTGCTCCCCAGACCATAACTCCAGGTGTAAGTCCAGTGTGTCTCGGCCGCAGACAGGTTGGTTGCAGGAGCTCACCTGGTTTCTTTTAACCAACACACGGCCATCACTGGCACCCAGGCTGAACCAGCTTTCATCAGAAAACACAAGAGTTCCACTCCGTCCTCCAATAAGCTCTAGCTTGACACCACTGGCGTCACAAACGGCAGTGGTTTGGAGTAAATGGATTGCACGCCACAGGGCGTCTGGCTCGGAGCTGTCCTTCACGTAACCGATTTGTAACAGTTCGTTGTGTCACTGTGGTGGCAACTGCAGCTCGAATTGCTGCAGTAGACGCAGTACGTTGCGTCACGTCCATACGCGGTACATGGCGGTCTTCCCTCTCAGTAGTACCACGTGGCCGGCTGGAACCCGGTCTTCTTGAGGCAGTACCTTCCCTTGACCACCGCTGCCAACAATCATGCACAGTGGCTACATTCCTGCCACGTCGTTCTGCAATATTGCGGAAAGAATATCCACCTTCTCGTAGCCCTATTACACGACCTCGTTCAAACTCCGTGAGCTGTCGATAATGGCTTCTTCGTCTTCTTAAAGGCATTCTTGACTAACATCAACAGACTACGTCGAATCTGAACGATAAGTAACGCTCATGAACGTTACAGCGCGTATTTACAGCAAACCTGCTTTGCATGTTCCGAGGAGCGCTACTAGCGCCACACGTATGTGCCGAGCACGAGATTTGCATAGACGTCATCTTACAGATGTACTCTCATCGCCTACCAACTGTCGTTTATCTAACACAACCCCATCTTGGTGTAGGGATTTTTTTCCGTGAGTGTATAAGTGTGTTGTAAACTCAGAAAAAAAAAGCCCAGACGGTAACGGTTCGCCATATTAGTTCCATGTCGCCCACTGGATAGCTGTTCTATTGAGATCTTCGGGGCCAAATTGTTGTTATGAGTCAGTGTGAATGATTTACCTCTGAGTCTCCTGCTCTGTGATGCAAAGTACTCCAGGGCGCACAAAAGTGTTTAAGATAAATATGTCTTCATAGTAATTAATAGTATTAACACTTCAGTAAGTTGAAATAAATAAAATTGTATTTCTCTCTTATATAAAATAAATATATCATTTCAATCAGTAGCAGAAACCAATTCGTTTGATAGAAAGGAAATATTTTTTAATGTGGAGTCAGCAAACATCGGAGGATGAATTAAAAGTGAAGAAATTTGGGGTTCCAGGCCTCTTACTTCGACGTGTGATAATTTAATTCTTCAAGTATACAACGCAGAAGAATCCAAATTGTATGATTTGCATTAAACAATCTTCTTGACCCATTATATGTAAAACATTTCGATAATAAAGATAAAATTTCTGTCTTCACTCGACTAGAAAAAATCACTGAATTGTGCAAGGGAGAAGAATAAATAAGCTGAAATTCAGTGCCTAGAATTATACTTACTCATTCGCATTCTGTTTATTACCTTATTTAGCAGTGTTGGTAAATTGCGCGAAACACAGAGCGTTGCTCTAATTTTTCCGTAGCATAATCTATGGCAGGACTGCAAATAGAATTTAGCCGTAGTTTCGCTGTTTACATGTAGTAACTCTTCAGAAAAGTTGAATATTGCATTGCCTTGGGGTCGAAATCAAAGCTGCATGTACCACTTCAGCTTGCTATCCGTTGCACCACCCACGATAAGGTAGTTCTAAGTAACTGAAGTTAAGCAGATGTAGCTTAGAAGTCTGAGAACCGTTCAAATTTACGCTAGTGGAAGATATCGGGTGCTTTCTCGTAGAGACAACACGAATTTTCCTCACATTCAGTGACGGATGTTGGTAAATGTTCCAGAGTTTCAGAGAAAATCATACATATAATTTGGAAACGAATCTCCCAGAAGAAAAACGTTCTTCACAAATACATAGAAGGCAATATACATGAATTTTTTGGCACAAATGTGCCGAATATTCACTGTTTCCATGAAGCAAGTATTAGAGAAAACTTAAAAATTAGATTGCAATGGAGCGGAAATTGAACCAAAATTTCGGGTTGTGTAACAAATAGAATGCTCGAACGAAAATCGTGAAATGTGGGCTCGATTAGAGTTCCAAGCCAATGTAATTTTCAAGTTCTCTGAAGGAGTTGCAACATAGAAACACTGAAAATATGGCGCATATGTACCAACAAATCCATGCTTTGTCAGTAATTATTTTCCCAGAAGATTCGTTTCCAAATTAAAACTACTTTATTATATCTGTAGTACTCTACAGAAGAGAGTAAGTTGTAGGGAAGATTACACTGCAGATCGTGCTACTTCAAAGTGGAAGAATCTTCGTAAAAAAAGTATGACATTTGCACACTTCCTGAAGCTTTCTTAGTTGGTACATGGTTAGGACGAGGAGTTCTCTGCCTTAAATTATGAGCATAAGCAGATTTGAATTGTGAAAGCTGGACAGAATGTAAAATTAAATATATTACAATCTGTCCAGGTTTCACAATTCAAATAGATCAAGTGCAGGAACACACTGAGAATTCCTAAATGAACTTCGACTGAAGAATACCCAAATGAACTTCGATTGAAGAATACCCAAATGAACTTCGACAAAAGAAAGCATTAATTTACCCATGAGTTAGAAAAAATGCATATGTTAATTTCACAAAATAGTTTCAATTATTGATATTTATTTGAAATATCATACACCACATTGTCCATTTACAAAGATATTTTATAGTATATTTTTAAAGAAACAAAATGTAACTTTCATGTGTTAGCAAATTGCAGAACTAAATGGCGATTTTTTCCGTAATATTACTAAACAGTGAAGGAAAGGATAATATCCTGAGGTGGTATTGCTAGCTCTCGCATATTTGTATCAAATTATTAAAATGATAAATAGATTAAAATATACTAGTCGATAAATTTCAAATACTAAGGAAAGAAAAGTATTTCATATGACAATTGGAATTGTCATTCAGTAAATAAACTACAAAATAAAATTTATTAATTTAGTAAATGTATATTTTCCCAATTATTACCAGTAGCATAGTGAAATATCTTAAAAACCTTAAGTGGTTCATACTGTGCAGATCTTTAAGGCAGAAATAATATTAATTTTTAAGGGAGAAACTTTTTCTAACATGATTACGGCAAACACTTGAATGAATCTTTAGCCGTACTGTGTACAACGTCATGTATCACTAATAAGTCAGACCACGGTGGGAGGAGCTCTAAAAGAACCAGAAAGAAGTACATTTTCGTACGTGCTGCTAATAGCACGAGTCATTTCAGTCCATGATATTAGGCCGCCTAACCAAATATGCGCAGTGTTTTTCCTGTCCGCATTGTATTGTTGCCGTTGAAGTTGCTGATGAAATCTCCAACTAATATGTTCTATGCGTGGACATTGCAGAACAGAATGTTTAATTTAAAAATTTGGCGTATCCTTTCCTTCCTTTTTTTTTTTTTTTTTTTCTGAAAATATTATGTCTTAAATCCCATGAGCTTTTTTATAGCAGATAGTCATGAAGCAATGTAACTAAACTTAATGCGGCACTCTTGCTCCAAACAAGCCATGTGATTTCTTTTCCACATGTGTATTTCACACTTATACCAGTAAATAAGGGGTTAATATATATATTGGTGGCTCCACTTAGACCCCTGTCTGCAAATTGAAGCAAAGAGTGTGAGGGTCCAGAATAGGACAGTAGCAAGCTTTTCTTATCTGGGAGGGCGAGACTTGAAATTAAGCCCATTCAATTTCAGATTTATGTCACCCTTCGAACAATAAATGATTAAATATTGAGCCTGATATGGGCAATATTTAAGGAGCTGCACACCAATATGCAGTGCCTAAAAATATGGCGTCAGGCCGCCATGTATTCTCACACAGCATGCCAGACATCGCCGCATGGAGTTGTACAGATTCCTGATGGTGTCCTGCAGTAAGCTGTCCCATGCAGCTTGAATCATCTCACGAAGTTTCTACAGATTGTGCGGTAGGGGTGGAATGTGGAAAGCACGTTCAATATAATCCAACACATTTTTAATAGGCAATAGGTCTGGTGATGCGGCTGGCAATTGCAAAGTGTCAGTGCCTTGAAGGGAAGCCCTCGAGACAGCAGCAATGCTCTGACCAGCGTTGTTTTGTTGGAAAATCACACCGAAGTGAGCGTTAAGAGAACGTAGGGCAACAAGTTGCAGGGCCACATTAACGTAAAGTTTCGCTGTCAAAGGGCCTTCGGTGAACATACCATACATACCATACACGAAAAAAATAGGATCGTATATGTGAAGAGCTTTTTTTTCCGAAACTACAAAAAAAAAAAAAAAAAAAAACACAGACACTGCAGCTGATTCTTTTTTTAAGAAACCAAACATTATTTTTCTGGAATAGGAATAAATTAAACTTTAGTGATTCATTTGAGATGAATACCATCCGCTAAAAATTGTAAATAGTTGATCAATGACTAGAAGTTTTTTAATTAGGATAACCCCTAATTCTGGGCCCCGTGCGTTCGCATAATCAGAGTGTCAAGAAATGTTTCTTTGTTTGATGTTCCCATACTTAGTGGTTCTTAACTTTCCTTCGCTTATAAATTCCCCGCAAAAAAAACTTCGAGTTAGAATTGAAGAAAAAATATTTCATTTAAACAACCTATTAATTTATTTTGTGATATTTAATTTGCAAAAATGTATTTATAAATTCAATTACTTTAAAGTCCTATCTCATGTTCTTGATAAAATTGACCTTAATGAAGGATTTTCTTTCCAGTTGCAATTATAAGCCTTTACTACTAAAATAATTATTCTTAAGCCGTGCTAAATCTAATCCATTACACAAAAGGTCGTCTTATGCACGATAAAATCTTTACCGGTTAAAAGAACATGTTAAAACATACAATGAACATGAGATCTTTCGAACTGGCTACCAATTCGTCTTCAGATGTAAACACATGTGACGCAAAAAGCAAGAGACCCACAGGTATAAATACAAAAAACCATGTGTTCTGTTTTTGATGTTCAAGCACAGAGATGAAAAAGTTAACCGTGGTAAAGATCCGATAGTCAACAAGGTAAATTCGACGAATATTTAAGATGAGCACATATGTTCTCTATCGAAAGACACGAGCTGGCCGTTTCAACAATAATAAATATATGGCAGTTTGAACACTTCGCTTATCCCAACGCAAACATCAGTATGAGTAATATAAACATTCCTTCCCATTATATCCCATAAAACACATAATTGCCTTTATATTCCTAAGAATCATCTGTGTGAATCAGTGTTTTTCAAGCTATGGTACGTCAAGTGTTGTTCAGTGGTAGGTGTGGGTGTGAGGAGAGATGGGTTGATAAGATTTTAAAACATGAATTGAGTTCAAAAATTATACTGGAGCGGATACCGTTAGGATAAATGTCTGTTTCATAAAGTATGTATAAAAATAATAATCACGACTTCGTATTCCAGAATATATTGTTAAATTGCTTTGAAAAACACTGCCAGGATCACGTGGAGTTGAACTTTCAATCCTATTCTAGCTCTTGGGCCTACTCTAGCTCTTCGGCTTCATGTTCTTTGCCGTCAAACTGTTTAAGCGCCGGCTGACTTGCGGCAGCTGTGTAATTATGAGAATCTCCGAAATTCTAGAACATTCAATTGGTTGGTTGATCATTCTCTTGTAGTATTTAAGCAAGCTCCTCTCTCTGTCAGTCAGTAATTCTTCTGCTCTTTCTCAGTGCAATGTTCTGAAGTTTTGTTGTGATAGAAAAATGGTTATCCTACTAAGATGCCAAGAACACACAATTCTAGTGGAACCTCTAGACGTGGTTCCACGCAAGCAATGCAACAGCGAGTTACAGAAGAGATTCTGCTTAGCTGCTAGATAGTAGAATCGTCAACCGGAAGTATTACCCTGCAAGGTCGTCAATCGGAAGTATAATCCTGCATATGTATTGAATGGATTTGCTTATACGAGTGAGGAAAGTTAGATTACTACCCAGTACGTAAAATGCTTTGAAATATTATTGAAACACTGTATGAAACGACCTCTCCTCCTGGGTCACTTCAAAGAAGAAAAAAAAGCATGGCAGTGTACAAAAAAAAGTGTGAAATTTTTTCCGCGGAAGAAAAGAACGTGAAGTGAGTTTAATAACTGGAAAATATCGTGTTTCTCCGTTGTGAATGACAAGGTATTTGAGTGACACTGAGATCTAGTCTAAAATTAGTACACGAAGATAAATCCCACACCATTGGGGAAAATTTAGTTTTTCCAGCTGCGAAGGACATTGTTTGTTTAGCTTTGTGATATTCCACCGCCAAACAGCTTGATGCAATAACCCTGTCTGATAATAACGTGTCACTAAGAACAGGTTCAAAGGGAGACAATGTTAAGAAACACGTAATGGAAAAACTGAAGCGTAGTAAGTATTTGTCTCCCCAATTTGATGAGTCGCCTGATGCAGCAAATTTTCCTCAGTTTATGTGGTATGTTAGATTTGAAGATGTAGAGACCGTTCGTGAATTGTTTTTATTCTGTGAACCACTGACTGGTAAGATAACTTTTGCAGACATCTTTTGATAACTGATGCTTTCAGAAGTACTAATTATATTGGTTGGGATAAAATTTTGCGAATTTGAACGGACGGAACATGTTCTATGACAGGAAAACATAATGGTGGGTGTAGCCCTTGCTTCCCAATCCCCGCTACACTCACTGCAGCATGCATGGAGAGCATCTAGAAGTTTGAACGGACGGAACATGTTCTATGACAGGAAAACATAATGGCGTGTGTAGCACTTGTTTCCCAATCCGCGCTATACTCATTGCAGCATACATGGAGAACATCGAGAAGCCAACAATTTGGCAGTGACACTAAAAACTGTTCTCGATGAAGTAGTTAAAATGGCAAATTTTATAAAATCCCAGGGTCTTGGGATGAGAATATTTTAAAATTATGTGATGAAATAGGGAGTGACCACAAAAAGTTTCTCCTCCATACAAAAGTACAGCGGCTTTCAATGAGAATCTTGCTTTTCAGGGTTCTTGAACTGCGACATGAAATAAAGGCATGTTTTGCTAATTTCAAAGACAAATGTGGATTTGGGATAGATATTTTGATGAGTTGTGACTGTATAGAGTCGAATACTTAGCTTATATTTAAACTTTACTGAATTACCTTAACAGAAGCTTGCAAGGAAAGAAAATCACTCCCTATCTTGTTCAAGACGAAGTAAACGCCATGAAACGCTAGCTTCGGTTTGTGGATCGATTTGCTGAAAAAGGTGACGTGCCTTTCTCGCCACTCCTTCGAGGTTTCTTTGAAAAGAATTATACCTCGTAGGCTTGGGAATAATTTTTTTTTCACATGGATTCTGATCTGCTGAGGGACGTAAGAAACCACAGCTAAAACTTGATTCGGCTTTACTGCTTCCTTCTTCGAAAAATGTTCACTCTTGCGACTTTGTCAGGTATCCATTTTCTGATTGATGTGCTTTTCCAGCAGAGTTGAAAATGGAGAAGACGAACAGTTCATTGAACGTTCATGTGATACTTGACAGAAAAACATCTTTTTAAAATTCCTCTTTCTGATGTTTGGAAAAAAACATGGTATGCTTAATCCGTGCTCTAAGGGAGGGCCATCAATTTATTTCTGTGTTCAACGCCATATTTCTGCGAGCAAGGATTTCCTGTGCTTGCTTTCATCAAAATCAAAATCCGGGAAAGATTGCATGTGGATACCGAACTAAGGCTAAATGTGAACAAATCTCAGCCTGTTCGAAAATTGGTTTCGATGATGCCAGCTGAAGTATCGCATTAACAATATTTTTGTGATGATTTTCATTCTAATCACATTTCAAAAATACAATATGTGCAAATTACTTAGTCATAAGCACGAATATAATATTTTACACAATACGGTTCAGTCTTTAAAAAAATATTTTTTCTTGATAGCCTTCGGAATTTTAGGTATTGGTGGTGTAAAGATAATTAGAACACCAGAAGCGGTCCGACAGGAAAAATAGATTAAAAAACACTGGAGTAGATCCATTTTTCTCACAAAATTATCTGTGTTAAATCGTTTGATTTTCAATTGTTCAAGCATTTTTAGCAAATGAAAGAATTTACTCCTAGGAAATCTCATTAAATGTTTCAAATATTTCTTGCCCCCAAGTCTTTAAGAAATGTAATCGATTGCGGCAGAAAAAAATAATGTATTTGCATAAATTTTGAACACTCACGAACAAAATTTTGATGAGCATAATAACTGAAGTCCTCGTACAGTTCATCTATATGACAACTGAAAACACTTTTTAAAATGCTATTTTGAGCTTGCTGTTCATTAATTTTGCTAATTATAAAAACATTAGTTAGGATATCTTACAGCAACTTATCTCTGACGCAGATATTCGGAGAGTTATTTGTTTCATGCAAATTGAAGAAAAAGCACCGAGTAAGTCACAAGCAAGCCAACTAATGTGAATAACATATTTCTGGTAATTGGAAACATCCTTAAGAAGGTCAGCCCAGCATCTTCTGAACAAACCAAACCCATGAGAACAACAAACTCTTCCTTTAAATTCTTTGTCTCGAATGATCCTTCATTCATCATCGTAATGCTCTTCATTAAGCTGAGGTTTCGCTCGTGAAGGCGACTCGCAAAGCAAATCAGCGACAAAACAACTATGATACCAGATATCGCCACCCAGGTACTTTACGACATCCAAGTTGACGATATTTCTTTTCTGGAAACACTTTTCATGACAGTTACAGAACAGAAAATTGTCGCTATTTGTGAACAAAGAGCAAAAAACACTGGTAATTGTGTCACTGAATTCAGGCTCCAGATATGCTGTTGCAGAGATTTGTAAATCTGTAATATATTAAAGTAATTGCTGGTAAAAAACGTGTTGCTCTGTTCTGATTTTATGCGGGTTTCCAAAACATTAATGATTTTGATAGTTTCTTCGCACAAAGCAGATATCAGTAACAATATGTAGGCGCTCAATACACAGTTGAAGTAATAATCCGAGTTGATAAACAGAAACGTGAGTACGTATTTAAGGCCAATTCCTGTTTCTGTGCCAAATATAAAATCTTCTAATTCTACTGAAGCTTTTGCTTCGAAGATCGTTATTTGCAATAAAGCTCCCATAGCAGTGACATATGAGGAAACAGACACTAAATGTGTAGCAAATCTTATCCATCGAGATTGAGAAAGACAGCTGTAACCTGATAAATATAAAGTGCGTTTCTTCAGCAAATGAAGATCGTCAATTGTTCTTTTATAGGCAGTGAGTCTAAGTCTCAATGAAACCCAAGTGGCACATGAGAAAAATAAAATGCAAAAAATTGATAGGAAAGCTGCTGGTGAAGTCTGTTTTTGAAGAAATAAAAGCTGATACAACAGGAGTATATAACAAAAATATAATGCAAATATTGACATACTCTAGTAAATATATTCTGAGCGCAGCTTTTTCTGTAGTTGGTGTTCAAATCTATTATGTTTATTCCTGTGTTTTCCAAAGCTCTCAGGATTGGATGCAGAAATCCTCCAGGTATGAATTCCGGCAGTTGAAACATTTTTAATGTTAATTTTAATGCAAAGTGTTGAAAGAGATGAATATCGAGCCTACGTTAATAAAAGAGCAAAGGCAAATAACCACAAAAAATTGTGTGGAGCTCGGTAAAGATTCCTTTCGGTGTTCTACTGCAAACTAGTATCTCTTTCGGACTGTGTTTATCAGAATAATCAAAACATTTAGCTACATCAGTTTTTAACGCTGCTGCTGCGAAAAGTGGTCACATATTTTAATAAGTCTTTGCATAGTATGTCTACAGAACAACACAGCAAGTTTCTGCAGAGTTATAATTCTTCAATAATGTTTGTTACGTAACCCATTAGCGGTAGTGCTGGTTTTTTCCGTGGCTTACATTACCATAATGCTGCAATATTTATCCGAAAAACGAATGTTGTTTACTAATCAACTGGCTGATTAAACCAACATCTTTTCGCGGGATTTCCTGCTTTCTTTACAGATACATCTCATTTGTTCACTCCCAGACGATATGGACTTTAAGCTACCATGACCATGAGTTATTTAATATGATCGTCTGAGGAGCTCTTACTTTTTATTAAAATATGTTGCACAATTGGAACCTTCCGCTTACCAAAACGTATTAAATGGGATGTCAAACACAAAGGTGTTGCGCAGATTAGCGTATTATGTAAACCGTCTAGTGATGATGACCTTTGAAGATCCGGGAAAAGAAATCCGCTGTGAAATCTGAATGATCTTGACTGTTAACATTAAGGTTCTTCCTATTTACCGAAATTCAATTTTCAATGGCAGAGTCATTTTGATGGATTTGATACCACAAAGGAGGCGTTTCATTTTCTACCCCTGTAGCCTATAACGAATAGCACCTTTTGTAATTTATACTGAGTCTCTGTTTTACATTGGATATTTTGTGTGTGCTTCATTTCTAAGTAGCGTAAAGGTGTTCTACAAATCAGTAGCTTTAATGTGTTGCACATGACCTTTAAAAGGGAGGTAAATTTACGCGTTTCGTAGCTTTACTTTTGTAATATCTGAAATTGTTGAAAGTTTATGAAACTATCGACTTCATTTGCATTGAAATTTCAAAATCAGTTTTTCGTCATGTTCTTCATTTATACAGCAAAGTTGAGCTTAGCTGAAATATATTTATTTCCTCACATAATAACAGTCCTTTTCGTTTTTGTTAATTGAACTTCTGGTTTTTTGGTTTTTGTGGAGCTCGGTAGAGTCTTAGTCTAAATCCTGAAACCAATAATGGTGATTCCAAACCAGTATTAAACAGATGTTCATAAAATTCATGAATTTGCAATTATATGCAACGATATGTCTTTCTCAATTTGTTGAAACTGCGGCATTTCAGTTGGGAAAAGTTTGATTTATTGTTGTTTGTACTGAGTTCTCACCTGTTTTCATAACACCGCTATCACAAGAAATGATTACTTTCGTCTTTCCGACATATACGTGTATTAATAAAATAATATTCACGTGCATAAATTCGCTCTTTATTTTAAATGGACATGAATGATGTTCTTTTCTTTATACGAGATGATTGGTATAAAGAGAACACGGCAAATATATTTGCTACATAAATGAAGACATGAGCGACTATTTTAAACTTTGAATGATCATCCCAGGCTGAGATATATTTTTTCGCAAATGCCAAATTTCCAGAAATGAAACGTGCCGAAAGAACACCCTTGCGATGTAAATAAAGTTAAATGTAATATATTTCATTTAAGTGCAAAAACCTGTTAGGACTTGTTTCGTTCTAATAAAAAAATAAAAAAAATTGCATTTCTTTTCAATAATATAAAATAAGTTCTTCAATTTTTTTTATATTTCTTGTGCGAAATCCATACGCGTTTTACTTAAAGCAGAATCTTTCACATAGTCTGCTGACATCTCCGATAAAACTTACGCAAGGGCGTCTTTTATGCGCATGAACATCATATCTTTGGAGCCCATCACTACTGTAATTCATATAAAGTTTAATAATATCCTCACAAAACATCTTTGGAACTGCAGAATGCAGTAAGATATTATATTTAGTATGTAGGTTGAAAAAAAACAGTTTTCACAATTTCTCTTTAACTCAACTTTTAAAATCAGCTGCTTACCTGAAGATTTGTAAGCATTTTACACTAATTTTTAATACATTGTCTAAAACATATTTCGTCAGTTAAGGTCAGTGTTTTCAAGCAGCATCAATCTTTTACTCAAATTCTTATTCTTCAAAGGAAAGAAAATGACGCGAAACGAGAATTTGAAGAGCTGTTATTATTTTTCTTTCCGGATGAATTCAAAACTGAGTACGTTTAATATTTTAGTGATTACGTAATATTTTAGCACCTAGGTGCATATATTAGGTCCTACTTTCTCTTAGACGAATACCCGAAGATTTAGCACTATCAGGGTTTGAGGAACATTAGGTTTGATATTAATTCCCAGAGATTTACTAGAGATAATAATCCTGTCATCTGATTGGTGCTATTGAGGGAACTGTTATGTAGTGTGTGTTGCGTTCTCCTTTAAAATGAATGAATAAAAAAAGCTTTTGATGAAATCGATTTGTTGGCGAGATCGGAACGGATATGGGACAAAGTGTCAGTTGAGGTAAGTGGTGCATTAATGAATTCTGTTTTCAATGGCAAAGAAGCAGTCTGTTGAATTCACCGGTAAGATGAAACGCAAACAAATTCATCCGCGCAGTGAAGACACATTCTTCTGAGAGGGATGGTGTTAACGTCTAGAGTTAAGAGGAACTAAATTATTGGCAGCAACTTTAATCTCGCTTAGAGTGCTACACAATAGACTCTACAAATGGAGTTAGCAAAATCGATATCTCACACGTCGATCACAATAGTTCTTTTGTAAGTTCAGTTGCGATCGAAACGTAGCCTCATCTCCAATATTTCTAATTTCCAAAGCGCGTAATGAGCACTTTTTTCAGCTTTTAAAGAAGTCATCAGCCTAAAAATAATAGATAGCTGGGAATATTACTGTTTGACTTCACAGGTTGATGTGGACCCGGCCTCAGCTGAGGTATCGCTTGCAATAACGCACACAATATCCACAGCAAAGAAAAAAAAAGAGAGAGAGAAAATAAAGAAAATTTTGTAAGAATTTTGCCCCGCTCCTGTGTATCTCTCGGCTAGTTAAGCGTTTTTTTTTTTACTTTCGTTGACAACCAAGAACATATAACAAGAAAATTAAATATTTGTTCAAATGTTCCCACAAAGCCCGTGTCGCGATTGGGTATGGATGCATGAATTGAACTAGAGCACTTCCAAATATACCGAAAAGGTTCAGAAACGCACACACGAAAAAATACCCGACGATCATTTGAACGTGCTCTTAACATTTAATAATCACTTGTACACACAGCCACCTTTAATCGTGGAGTTGCGCAAAAATCCGCTGAGATGGGAGTGCGACTAGCTGCTCTATCGGCAGCATATTTATTTACTGATTTAGACTCTTACCAGCGTGCTGTATTTAATGCTGAGATTGTATTATAGTTTACACTACATACAAAAAAAAAACATATGTGAGAGGAAACGAAAAAAACCCCGTTAAAATGCACAAAAAAAGAGAATATTTTACGAGCGTAGATAAAAGTGTTCTTCACATGTAGATTCTAATGACTGCCGTACTTTAATTATAAGCTACTATATATATATAGGAGATGGGTGGATGAAATTCGAAAGTATGCAGGGGTGACATGGAGGAGACTGGCACAAGACAGACCGTTGTGGAGGAAACTTGGGGAGACCTTCGTCCAGCAGTGGATTGATAATGGTTGACAATGATGATGATGATGATGATGATGATATATATATATGGGATGTAAGGTCAGGTGATGCGTAACATCACAGCCTCTCCTTGACAAATGCCAACCCCGCTTTCTCGTGGTACATCCTGTTCCAACTAAAGGGGCTCTGACGACCGCCAATAGCGGTATAACTATACCATCGGGATTAGAGGAAATGCTATCCCACACTCACCAACCCGCTTGTTAAGCGTGGTGAGTTATGGCCAAACCCCTCCAAAATGACTCCACAACTTAAATCTTGGCCCTCAGTCTCCGGTAGCTGGAATGTACCTGGCCAAGGCAGCGGCCAGTCCGACGTGAAGGCAGAGTGTGTTAAGAATCCCCGGAGGACCGGACTAGGCTGCCATCTGATGCTGACCTTGGCTACATATAACGGACGCTCCCTATCTTCTGATTCAAGGCTTCTTGAATTGGAAGAGGAACTACAAAGGTTCAAGTGGGACATCGTCGGGCTAAGTGAGATAAGGAGAAAAGGAGAAGATCTCATTGAACTGAAAAGTGGACATCTCTTCTACTATCGTGGGACATATACTGGCAGAACTAGTGGTGTTGGATTTATAATAAACAAGAAACTGAAGGATAAAGTTGTAGAAGTTGAAAGTTCCTCTGACAGAGCTGTACGCCTCGTTACCCAACTCTCGAGAAGATACCAGTCTCAGATTATTCAAACTTATGCACCCACCACAAGTCATGCTGAAGAAGAAATTGAAGAATTTTATGAGGAAATTCGTGATCTAAAAGGTAAGCAGCACTTGAAGATAATTATGGGAGATTTCAATGCAAAAATAGGGCAACGGCAACAGAATGAAACTTCAGTAGGTAAATTCGGTCACGGCAACAGAAACCAGCGTGGAAATACTCTCGTAGAGTTTGCAGAGGCAGAAGGGTTTTTCATCTTGAACTCCTTTTTCAAGAAAAAGCCACACACGAAATGGACATGGAAACATACAAATGGGACGACAAGTGAAATTGATTTTATTATGTGTAACAAAAAATTCGTCATAGAAGACTGCAGTGTGCTAAACAAGTTCAACACAGGCAGTGACCATAGATTGGTGAGATGTAAGATGCACCTCAACACTAAACTCGAACGTAGCAAGCTCATAAGACAAACAAATGTATTGACATAACCAACCTTAAAAAACACCATAATACCTTCAAATTGGAACTGAAGAACAGATTCTCTGCTTTAGAAGGCCTAACATCGGAAGAAGTGGATATTTCTGAAGTTAACAGAAAAGTAAGCAAAACTCTTATGGAAACAGCAACAAAATTAGCTGGGTCTAAGAACAAATTACATGTGAACAAATTATCAGGAAAAACCAAAATGTTGATGCAAAAAAGAAGAGTGATGAGGACAACTAAAGAAGATGTGACTTCCAAAGTGGAATATATAGAGCTATGCAAGACAGTACGAAAAAGTATCACTGAAGACGTAAGGAAATTCAACTGTGAACTAGTAAGGAAAGCAATTAAAAACAACCAAAGCCTAAAGATAGCAAAGGGACATCTCAGTAAGGGAAAAAAACAGATTGTGGCACTGAGAAAAGAAGATGGTTCTGTAACAAGAAATAGAGGCGAAATTTTGAGAAGAGTGAAAGATTTCTACTCCAAATTATATGAAAGTGATGATACATGTACTCCAGACATCATGAAAGGTACCAGTACCAGAGTTCTTCCAGTCCTTCCAGCAGAAGTTGCACATGCAATCAAGAACATGAAGCGGGAAAAGCTCCAGGAGAAGATGGAATTACTGTAGACATCATACAAGAAGCAAGTGAAGAAATCGAAACAGTACTCGCCCAAATTTTCACTCGATGCCTTAATGAAGGGAAAATTCCTGAGGATTGGAACAACGCTACAATGATCTTGCTACATAAAAAAGGTGACATTGAGGATCTTAGGAACTACAGACATATCAGCCTCCTATCAGTGGTTTATAAAATCTTCACTAAAGTTCTTTCACACCGCTTGAAGGTGACACTGGACATGGCTCAACCGGGAGAACAAGCTGGATTCAGGAGTGGGTACAGCACAATAGATCATATCCACGTACTGAGAGAACTAATTGAAAGAGCGAGGGAATATGAACTTCCATTGTGCATGGCTTTTATCGATTATGAAAAAGCCTTTGATTCGGTGAAGCCATCAGCAGTTGCAATGGCTCTGAAATCCTGCGGTATTGAAGATGCATACATTAATATTATTAATAACATCTATGAAAATGCAAGTGCAAAGATTCGGCTGTTTGAAAATACAACACACATAAAAATTGGAAAAGGAGTGAGACAAGGTGACACCTTATCTCCGAAGCTCTTTAATGCCACATTGGAAAATGTCTTTCAATCACTGAACTGGGAAAACAAAGGGATAAAGATTAATGAAGATTATCTAACCCACCTTCGTTTTGCTGATGACATAGTCATTTTTGCAACTACCCCATCAGAGCTAGAGAGTATGATCCAGGAACTTGCTGACAAGAGTAAAGAAGTGGGATTAAAAATGAACTTTCAGAAGACAAAAGTGATGTACAATGCTTTTACAAGAAATGAAGATTTATCGATTGATGGAGAAAAGCTGGAGATAACAGACACGTACGTTTATCTTGGACAGCAGATATCAAGTGAGGGTCACATTGATGAAGAAATTAATCGGCGTACAAACTTGCCTGGAGAGCTTTTGGAAGAAACAGCATAATTTTCAAGAGCAATATGCCATTATGTCTTAAAAGAAAAGTGTTTGATCAATGCATCCTTCCAGTGCTTACGTATGGTGCAGAGACGTGGACCTTAGATAAAAGAGACATACAAAGGCTGCAGGCAACTCAAAGAAACATGGAGAGGTGCATGCTTGGTGTAACCAGGAGAGATAAGAAGAGGAACACGTGGATCCGAAAAATGACAAGAGTGGAAGACATCATGATCAAAGTTAAATCCCTGAAATGGCAATGGGCTGGACATACTGCCAGAAGGACAGACCATCGATGGACAGCCGAAATTTTAGATTGGATTCCAAGGGATAGGAAAAGACCCAGAAGAAGACCACATGGAAGATGGGTGGATGAAATTCGAAAGTATGCGGGAGTGACATGGAGGAGACTGGCACAAGACAGACCGTTGTGGAGGAAACTTGGGGAGACCTTCGTCCAGCATTGGATTGATAATGGCTGACAATGATGATGATGATATATATATATATATATATATATATATATATATAAATCTATAAACTACCCGCATAGGCTTGCGGCCAAATTAGCAGGGAAGAGTTCATAATGCCAATTTCCATTAACACAGTAAAAGAAACAAGTAAGTGAAAATGGGTTGGCAGTCTCCAGTTCCGTGCTCCCTTTCACGAGGGACAGAGTTATATGTGCTTTTTCATAGTTCGATGTCGCCTATTGGCTATTATCGCTTAGTCTCTGACAATGTTCTTAGAACACCACTAACCTTGTTAAGATTTAGGTTATCCTTAGTAGAGAGAAGTAGCAAGGGAGATCGTGCCATTATTCTGCAGACAGCATATCGCACATATGCACTTGTCGACCTATTATCGATCGAGAAGCCCCATGTCCGAGGGTCTGTGAGATTTCGTTCTCTTTTGAGAGAATTATTCATAGCCCTCTTTACACTGTAGATTTGATACTTGCTTTGCTCCGGCGTGTGGATTCCAGTTTTGTCTTAGGCCCCAATGTCAGCTCGCGCAAAAGACCTTCCCTTAGTCACTTGAAGAGGGATTTACTGCTGTGTTTTACAGTGTGCGGTGGCGTTCGGTTTTCCCTTATGCAGTTCAGTTCGCAGAAAGTTACAATCAGAATGTCTTTTTTTCGAGTTTTGAGAGGGAATTTTGGGGTGGATATGCAGCCTTTCGGACATAAATGTACGTGAAGCCTGCTATAAATTTGCCCTTGAAGGGATCTGTTGCAGCCATGGGGCCACGAATTGGGCTTTTTTTTCAGAAGAGAGAAAAGCTTAACAACGGTAGTGATGAACAAATTAGAGGATAAATTACCGCAATTGATTATTACCGATCAGTGCCGCCTTGCATTTATATCATAACAAAATATTTATATTATGAAAGAAAAGCGAACATTTTCCCTAGGAGTTAGGCTACCCATAACAATGCACTAAATAAAATCACAAATGCTTCCCGTGGCTGAACAAATTGTATAAAGTACATTTTAAAGGAAAGCATCAACAGCCGTTTCTGACATATGTCATGAACAAATTTCCACACAACAAAGCAACACAGAAGCCACCCGTGAAATGCTTTTACTAAACATTTGGCAATAGCGCAATGTCCCGTGACAGTGGCGTAGTAGTCTAAGCTCTTTTTTGCTGACCTATTGTCCAACATGATCCGGCATCCTATCCAGGTTAGGCATGGATGTTGTGTTTGTCTTTCGGATTTGGCCGTCTTCTATCTCTGAAACCACCTGCCTTAAATAAGGGACGGGCTACTGCTTATAGCCAATTGAGTGGCTCACGGTATTCATTAAACCTCCAAATAACAATAGCAGGAGGCATTTAATAAACACCATAAAAATTTTAGTGGTTTGCTACCGAACAGACACACTTATTCGACAGTAAAAAAATAGCCCTGGAAACATGAAAATAAAACGATTATTTTTCCGTTACGAGTTACAAGTACATTTATCAAGCAACTGTAAAATCAACATACCATGACACTTCTCAGATCTAAATTTATTCTGAGAGAAATTTTAGAGCATTCTGTTTTAAGAAACGTTAAACATTTCACAAAAACATTTGAAGCTCTGAGAAAGCACATTTCAAAAAAAATTGTAAGCACAAACTAAATTGACGGTATGTATGTCCTTTTTAATGGTTTCTGTTAAATGTCCTGTTAGCAGGGAGTAACACAAAATTATATCAAGAATATCAAATTTAGCAATACCAAAGAAATTGTGTGACTATCTATGTCTCTTGATTTTGACCCAGAGGAGCATTTTTGAGCAGAGTATCAGAAGATTGACATCCTGATCCAGCGAAAGCACTTGGCTTGAAAACTACACTTAGGAAGGAATGGAATTGATTGGGCAATTGGGCTTTGTACTAACCCTATCAGAATAATGTGAACTCAAATGAATCTTTTAGAGCGATGAGGTGTGACCTGAAACCTGCTTATTGTTTCCCACTCGGTAGTCATGATAACATAACTTTTGGGTTTCCATTATTACTGATTAACTTTGTACAAGATAAAATCAGTTTTTATTTCAATTTTTATTGCTTTTCATCATTACAGTATATGAGCGTAAAATTGTGTTTCAAATAATAAAACATGTCTTAAAGTAACCGAGAAAATTCCAAAATTTCTTATGTTTTGCTTATCAGCGCAAATATTCTGTTCAAGTATTTTTTTTTTTTTTTGTGGTTTATGTCTAAGGCTATACCAAGTCTCGCATCTCTAATGAATGTGTCTATTCTAGTCCAAGAGCAGTCAGCTGAATACAGGTTTCAAGGAAAGGACATAACAACAGCCAAAAGTTCAACACGACATTTGAAACATCTTAAGGGATGGAAGTTGTACACCCCCGGTAACCAGCGCTTAGGCTTCGGCGTGACCCGGGCGGGAAGTACATGTTTAGCAGCCGGTATTGAAACAATCAGTTAAGAAAGCAACATTTTACAAGGGTACTCAAAGACAGTCCTGGTTTTTGTGTTTCCTCAATTGGGTAAACATTGAAAGTTAGACCTGACGTTTCAAAGAAAGAAAGTTTTGGGGCTGTTCTGCTGGTACACGATCTTATTCAGTTTACGATTTATGGTCAGTGCTATGAGACAAATACAAAAACTATGCCTCACCTGGTTTCGAACCCGGATCTATCTCGATCGAATGTTCAGATGGCAGTGTTTAAACTACTGGGCCAACAATGTGGCTGCCTGGGTTTGAATAAAAATTACCAAACAACAAAACTCTGAAATTGTATTCCATAAAGTTCTTAAATATTATACATATGAGATATTCATAGTTTTCCTCAACATCACAAAATGATTTCTTATACATTTTATCCTAAAAGGAACTCATATTGTCCCGAAAAATTTTAAAAATTTATTCATAATTTAATGATGATGCGCATTGCTTTCGAATTTACTATATATTTTAATGCTTCTAAGAGTAGCCTTAAGAAAGTGAAGACGCTTATGACTTCAAATAATGCATTGCTTTTAGGAGTTATAATTTTTTTTATCAATCCTTTTTTCTTTTGGAAATCAAAACAAAAATATATAGTCAAATTCTAAAAAAGGAATCAACGTTTCATACTCAACGAGTTCTGCAATAATATTCAGCTGAGAACTTCCGAGAGACACAATTGTTTTATTTTACGCAAGTGTTTTCTTTTTCATTGCTACCCAAACACTTTTTGAAACTTAACAAGACTCAAACTGTCCGAACTGGTGCCAGATAAAACCTGAAGAAAGGCAACAAGTTTGGCTTTTAATCACAAAAGCACTGATCTTGGATTTTGGTTTACACTGTATAACTTTTATTGCACAGCTGTTTTGTTGTAATGCAAATGGGAGGCACAAGTTTCAGGCATCAGTAAGAACTATCAAACTTATGGTTTATTCTTTGCATCCGACTGACAAATAAATAAATAAATAAATAAATTTCATGAAACTTCTGTTAACCTTTGTGCCTAGCAAAAGTGGAGCGGTAGTACGTTTGACAGTGAGATAAGTTGTCGAAATGATATTTGAAGAAGTTTTAGGAAGGGAGTGTCTGACCCCAGGTATAAAACAGCCCCTAGAAATATGAAGTTAGGAGATCTGAGTAAGTGAACTCAATTGGAAAGACAAACAGAAAAATTGAGTGAAAGGAGAGAATGATCCGTGACACCACTCCGTGTGGAAGAGGGGAAAAGGGAACAAAGCACCGCACAACATCACAGAGAACCACAACACCAGCCAGCCGCCGACGCACCAGTTGACCTGAAACTCAACGATACCAATTTCAAATGTCCGAGCAGAATCCATTTTTACCATCTCGATGCCAATCTCAAAAATAAGGGGGTCTATCACCCACCAGTGTTCACATACTTACTCTCTCTGTCAAGGGGGGTCAACAATCGCCGCCTTAGTTCTGGGATACCTTAGGAATTCGCTGGGATTGTAATCAACCGCGGCTCTAACAGGTTAATTAGGGTGGGTTTCCGCTTTTTGAAGGACGTTCTTGCGAGTCTGGATTCCAAGTCTGTTCCTCAGGTTCCAAAGTTGAGTCCAAGGCGGAGCCCCAGTGTTCATTCGAAGTGCTCGGCTCTGCACACTCTCGATTTTCTCTCGCTGTTTCCTACTAATACCGATCCAGATGTAGGAGGCGTAGGTAAGCACTGGCCTGACAACCGTCTTGTACAGCAGTACTTTGTGCCGTGTTGTAAGGAAGCTTCCCCGGCGGCGTAGTGGAGCTAGCTGCCCAAGACATTCTCTAGCTTTATTCGTGAGGTAGTTGGTGTTCGCCACCCAAGAAAGTCGACAATCTGTTTGGTGCCCTAGGTACTTAGTGGACGTGGCCGAGAGGATTATATCACTTGACACATAACGAGTTTCGGTACTCCTTGGAGAGATCCAAAGAACAGCGCACTGTTCTTAGACGGATTGATCTTGATCCGCCAGTCAGTGTAGTAGGTTTCCAGCTGAGAGAGAAAGTCCTGGAGGAGCTTCACTGCTCTGCCTTTGGTGAGGGACCTGATGACAACAGCTGTATCATCTGCGTACATCATGACCTGCCCTTGTTTGGGTTTGGGTAAGTCGTGCAGATAAATGGAGAACAGCGTTGGCCCAATAACCGAACCCTGAGGAACGCCAGCCCGAATCTTCTTTTCCTAAGAAAGCTCACCTTTAATTTTATTAGTGAAACAGCGGCTATTAAGGTAGGAGCGAATCAGCTCAACAAGTGGGCGAGGGCATCGCAGCTTCTGTAACTTGTGCAGGAGACCATCATGCCAAACGCGGTCAGAAGCCTTGCTGATGTCCAGGAAGACAGCAGTGGAATACTCGCTCTTATATCGTCCTTCAGAAACGAATTCCGTAAGTCTGATGGTGGGACGTAGCATGCTTTGCCCGGAAACCACGCTGTTCGTCAGGGAGCATTTCAACAGCTCTTGCCGAATCACCATCTCTTCCGGGAGCTTTCTTCACTTTTAGCTTTTTGATGTGTCGAGTTGCCTCGAGGTAACTAACTGGCGAGATGACCTCGTCTGTATCATCAAAATCGTATGTATCTAAAGCTTCTATGACCCTATCCGTGTGACTTGGATTTTGGATGTCATGAGGTGAGAACTGCTCCTCCAGAGCACCAGCAAGGAACCCAGCCTTCTCGTCTTTACCGTACACCAAACTCTGTGGGCCGAGAATGTGCAATATGACAGTATTAGTACACTGGAGTTTCCGAAAAATTGTTCCACACATCATCCGTATGTGGTTGACCCGCGTTGAGAAGGTACTTGTTTCATTGGAGTTCCCCGAATGCGCGGATTTCTGCCCTGACGAGATCGTGACACGAGTTATAGCGAACCCTGTCGTCGGCAGATCTCGACCGATGCCAGATCCTCCAGAACTTGTTCTTCTCCCGGATCATCCGGACAATACGTGGAGGAAATGCATAAGACTCGGGCAAGTGCTGAGGGCTTCCTGCATCCATCCAAGATTGCCTGTATGCAACGAGTGAGTTCCTCCACCGCACTGTCGACGTTCGAGCGAGTACTAGTGTCCACCGTAGGTGGATCAACCTGAGCAGTAATTTCATGGAACAGCTTCCACTCAGTATATATCATCGTCCGCCGGGTACCTGCGACTCCGTTTAATCTCTGTAGGACTGGGTCATTATCAGAACCAAACCCAGAAACCACAGAGACCTGATGAAAGTGCCTCACGAACTGGAGGACAGCAAAATCAATGATATCGCCAGCCCCGCGTGACGGGGTTCAAGTAGGATAGACCGGACTTGCAACTGTAAGATCCAGCTTGTCAATGTATTGCGATAGTGCCATCCCAGCACTATTAGTTGAACGACAAACCCAGTCAGGATGTTTAGCATTCCAGTCACCAGCCACTACAGTGGGAATGGGGTCCCCAAAAAGGATGTCAAGATCATCTTCAGAAAGTACCTTTCATGGACTGTTATAAACGGAAGCTATATGATTTAATCAAGCCTGAGCTTGTCTTTAGATTAACAGCCAGTGCCTCAATATCCTTTAAAGGTGCGATGGATGCACTTAAACCATTTCTGATTAAAAAGACATTACCTCCTGCCACATGCCTGTAGAGGGCCGGATCTCTGTCCTGCCGGAATATCTGGTAGTTCGCAACACTGACTCGCTTGATCCTTGGTGTGAGTTGGGACTCACAGATAAGAGCAACGTCGATGTCATGACCTTTCAGAAAGCTTCCAAGTTCATTCCTCTTGCCGTTGGCATTCCAAAACATTATCTTGAGACTGTACATAATGCGCTACTAGGCACGGAAGCTCAGACGTAAGCCGCCACACAGGCAACCAGAACCCGTTTGAGGACAGCGGGATCAATGCGCTCTACAAGCAGCTATTGATCCGTGACCTCGGTAGTGGCAGAGTATGTAACCACTCATGTTATCGTCTGAGGGGCAGGCGTAATGTTTGCTGGTTGACCAGCAGGCTTGTTTTTGTTCTTTTTGCCTTTATTTTTCCTCCTCTTTGAGCTTGTAGCCAAGGTGGAAGGCATTGAAACAGCTGGGAGACTCTCCTTTACCAGTTTGAGGTCAACAGCAGTAGGTGTAGTAGGGGCCCTACTTTTTGTTGACATATTCTTCTGCTTCGGCTCTGGTTTCCGCCTGTTATTTTTTGGCAGCTTGTTGGCAAGCTGCTTGTAAATCAGGCAACCACGCCACTTAGCCCCAGGTTCACCACTGCAATTTTCAGAGAAACGCTGTGTCTTATTGTCAGCCGTGCACTCCCTGCTGCAATGATCCTTGCCGCAGTGTACACATTTTGGCTTCTCTCTGCAGTTGGACACGACATGACCAATGGCTTGGCAATTTAAATTCTGCTGTATCCTGCCCTTAGTTCGGTAGGGTTAAACCAAGATTGAAACCCCGAAGAGAGATACCAACCGGATGATGTTCCTGCTTTGTTCAGTGTTAACGAGCTGAACCATTATAGGTATAAGGACCTGTTTGCGGATGTTTTGAAGCCGACACACCTTTGTGAGAGCAAAGGAGTCCTGCAACTGTTCCCTGACGCTATGGACTGGAACACCTAACCCAAGTCCTTTAATGACAACACGGAACAGTTTTTCTGTCTGCAGGGTAAAAGCGAAAATCACAACCTTGCAGTTTTCAAGGAGAGATGTCAACCGCCGATGATCTGCGTAAGTCTTCATGATCTGCGTAAGTCTTCACTTATTTGATGGTACGATCCCCCACCATTTTTACCGACGCCGTTCCCTCAAGCTCTTTTTCTATCCTCTCATAGATCAGAGTCCAGTTGCTTATTCCTCTGCAAACCACCGGTGGCACCGTTCTGAACACGTTAAATGGCAAACATGTCTCGGGGTCTTTGTTGACCTGTACCTGTTCCGCGTTCACGGAAACGCTTGAGTTAACCTCTTGCATCTCTACGCATATTGGATCAGACTGGTGTTCAATGACGGCCTCGGTTAGCCCGTATCACATTTTCCATGGGTGAGGGAGACGTTTCCTTTCTCGGAATCTTGACGCCACCATTTCTATTAGCAGGAGCATCAACAAGCCAGGAGATTGGCTTAGTAAAAACTTTGGGGTTTGCTGTACCTTTTCTTCCTAGCACCGTCAACGTTCCGTGAGGTTTTCCGGATCCTTTGGGTTGGAAAGGAGGTTTAGCTGTAGCCTCAGCATAGGCTGGCCTATGCTCTGGATCAGAGACTTCACTGCCAGTCCTGGGCTCTTATGCAGTATGACGAGAGACATCCTGTCCTGAGTCGTCACTGCCTCTTGCAGGATCATTTTTTCCTCTCAACTCCTGTGACCCACTTGGTCTGCCAGGTGTCCGAGCATTCTCACGAACGCGGTGTTTCGAGCTAACGTTGAATTTCTCAGTAGGTCATCTTCGCTCATGTCATGTGCCAGCTTGCTTTTCTGCTAAACTCCTTCTGCTAGGAGTCCAACAGCACCGCAGAGGGAAGTCAGGATGGTGCTCATCAGACCACGGCAGTCCGAGTTTTCATCCAGGGAGGAGAGGAGTTCCTTAGATTCATTCACGATAGCAAGGGCACTCGATGCTCTCTGGCTACAGACAGTTGAGATTCATCTCTGAGTTGTCTTGGCAAGCAGCCATATGTGAGCAAAGTACAAAATAAATCACAATTCAGAAAAATAACAGTACTGAAATACACCTAGACCCTAACACAAGCTGAAATCATTTGAACAGGCCTAACTCCGAACTAGAACACTACTCTAGAACCTAGTATCTGAAACCTAGCGCTAAGCCCTTACTCAGAACACATAATACATTACTGAAAAATGCACTAAAACATATAATGAACTACGACAAGATACATTACTGCCTAATTCATATGAAATTGATGTAGAGAAGAACTGCAGTGAGCACTAGTTCCTAACGTAACAATGACAACCTAACTCCTAGATCGAGATAGTTATTCAGCCAGAGAAGGACCCGACTAACTGCTTATCAAAAACTGATTCCTATTACTATATGAAAAACAGTCTAACTACTAAACTCAATATCAGTAAAACCAAACGCAAAGTAGTTTTTCAAAAAGCTTATTTTGCTGACGTCTTCTTCTTGACTTGCGATGTAATCCACAAATTAAATGAAGAAAACACAAAAAAATTTGGCTGGAGCGAGTCACGGTCCAAATAATCACGAAAACACCAAATCTGGCTGGAACGAGTCACAGGCCAAACAAACACGCACTAGATGATTTCACACACAAACGTGGAAGTACGACGCACTCAATGAAGAACAAAACACACTACACAGGAACACACTTCACAAATCGACGACTTGAAGCACACCGAATAAGCACCGGAATTACGCACTCAAAGAACTTGGAATGGGGAAACACTCACAAAACACACAAGAACCACTATACGAGGCGCACCTTTCACTAAGATTTGAAGAAGCACCGGAAATAAACACAAGGGATTAAGGGAGTGACTCAACAGAATCCGATAACCGTTGACCTTGCCTGAGGGGCTTCACGGGAAGCACACGGCTTGACCTTGAGGCTAGCACAGGCATATTAGCACCCGTCTGTTCACTACAAGAGCAGGAAGTGGATGTTTCCCACTGCTAATGAACTGCAAGCACATTACATTATTTATTGGTGAATGTTTCCAATTATATTCTTAGTTGCATCAATTATTTTTAACAGGTTTTTCTAGAATCTCATTTTAGTTACCTGGAAATACAGCTATGTTTATAAAAGAGGATATTTAATACGATGTTTTATCTTATATCCAGGGTTGAATGAATGGCACTCAAACTTTCGAATATTTACGTATATTAAAACATATGTACATTTTGAAACGAAATTGTTCTTCGCAAATTAACTGGAATATATTTAGAGCTCTTAATAAAGAAGGATATTTCTTCGGGGAAATACTCTCTGGTAGATAAGGATTACCATCTGGCTTGGCATTAAATAAATTTTCGTTAAATTGCATACAATTTACGTGTTTCATGGAATATTCTCACGCAACAAGGCACAATATCGTTGTTTACGATGGCACTTACAGGAATTAAGAAACAGGGCTGAGTTAAGTACATGAGGTACTAAAACATTTTATGAATATGTATAAATGTTTACGTTAAATGTATGTGAACCTGACATTCCAAAATGTAAAAAACATTTTTGAACGCAGCTGAAGAGATCGTTAGCGTCTGAAATACAACAAATTTGAACTTTGCTCGTTTATATCGTGACGTCATTTGCGGCCCCTTACTCAAACTCGAATTTTTAAAGGAATCAGAAAACAGTTCAGAACACAGTGCAAATGCAAATATTATTCTCAAAGGGTTTATAACAAATAACCAAAAACTCTTATTCACTTATTTTTCAAGTGGCTGATATACCTGAACCAAATAATACCATATATTTTCTGCTCTCTCCAAAGAGAAATATTGAAATGGCAGCTATACGACATAACGATGCTATGCTTAAGAAAAACGTTTTAGAAAAATTCAGTTACTGAGTCACAGTCTCAATGAAACGTTATTTATTCATTTTATCTAGGATTGTTTAACAGAGTTCGCCAGGCACTTCTGGTTTTTCGGAAAAAAATGTTTGCCTAGTAGAACTGCAAAATCACTTTCTTTGGATTCAGTAGAATTAAAAATGAAGATATATTATACAATGCAAAACAGGAAATAGTAGTTAAGGAACTTTAAAATTCCGTCATAAAAAATATTTTATCGTGACTCTTGCCCACTTTGAAATATTTTGGATCGAATAGAACATCTAAAGGTAAGCTTCAGTGTTTATTCCAAGCAATAATGTAAATTTTATAACATTATAACATAGTGTCTGTAAAATTTAAACTGTTTTACAAAACACCGGTTCCCTGTTTTATCGAAAGTAATGGATTCGATAAATGTTTTTGAGTCAATAACTAAGGACGGCACTTTATGTTAATGACAGCTAAAAGATACAGAAGTTAATGTCCATTTGCCCTCAAGAAATATGATCGCAGCAAAAGAGAATGCCAACATGGGGCGCTTCTCGCCGACGTCAAGAATCCGAGAGCATAAGTTAATTTGTTTTAAAAAACATGATGTGACTAATGTGAAATGTTCACAAGCTTTGGATCGAGAAGCATAATCCAATTGTATTTAGATATGAAAAGTAGAGAATGTTATTAGAAATATGAAAATGGTGCAGCTGTTTAAAATTAGCAATGCATTAAGAGAGATGACAGGAAATTTGAACACAACATAACTTCAGTGACTAAATTTGTTACAATGAAGCAATAAGGACTTCGCGTCAGGCGTTGAATTAGCGAGCTCACTTTCATCTGAAAATAATTGATTTCAAATAAAAAAAAACTAAAAAAAACCCTTTGGCATGCTTGTTACACAGTTCTGAGGAAATCACGTCGGGAAATATGTCCCGTGAATATCCTTACTTTCCTTGTATTCGTCAACTTGCCAAGCCATGTGAGAACGGGCGATATTGTCCATAAAAAAGCAATTGGGGATTACCAACTCCAGTAGAAAGCCGCGCACAGGAATCTGTGATGTCTTCCCGCTTGTGTGTAGGAATTGGGATGCCCTCTGAAAACACGTGCAGAAGGGTACGTTCAATCAGTACGACGCTAGTCCAAACCAGGAATACTTAACCACAGTGGTCAATTTCTTTAATATATTTTAGTGAAAGTTACCGCCTTCCCGCTTCGTTCAAAATGTATACACATCGTAATACGTATTTGGCCTGTAGCGAAACCCATCAGGGAAGAGAACACAAGCCTTTGATAAAGAGTCCAGGTTTGAGGTCAGGCCGAATTCAGATAGACCCTTCTGTGCGATGCAGACAATGGGATACATACTATCAGCCTATTTGCATACAGACAGACCATTGTCTTGGAGACTTGTGCAAACTCTTAGACTCGGTGTCGCGACTCCCGTAGTGGAGGAGAGTTTACCTAAGTGTTGCCTGCCTGCAGATTCATTGTAGGAGTGTTCTGTTAAAGACAAATAGCAATCATCGTGGACCTTGTTGTCTCGTAGGCGTCCTTCGCCGGGATTTCTGATTACGGTATCCTTGAACTGTCGCCACAGATTGTGGACCACTTGTTTCGACACATTCAGCCATCTTGCTACCTAAGCTTACGACTGCCTTTCTTCCAATCCACGGATTGCTCTTACCGTAGAGAGTTTGTAAATGATGTGTGGAGCTATTTCTCCACTTACAGTTCAGCTGAAGCTTCAGTGTCTGTACCTCGCTCATAACAAAATTTGTTAAGATCTCGTGTTTACCAACTCAGTGGAATACGGCAATCATTTCCATCTTTTCATAGGAGCTTGAACAATGCTGATTGCTTACGCCTACTTAGCATTTGGTCTTGGTTCTTGTCTGTGAAAACCCTTTACCATCAGTCTTATCGGTTCGGACATATCTACGAATTTGTATTTATTATGTTCATTTTGGACAGCAGTGTATCTACAGGCTGTATATGAGGCTCATTTTGCAACACTTTCCCACCCAGGATCTCGATATTGTTAAGACAATATTGTTGCTAAATATTTTACTTTTAATTCGCTCGTAATTTTTTTTCTTGTAATAAATCCAAGAAAAATCTGTTTTCAAAAAGCTTTGAATGTTCAACACATTGAAATTAGCGTTCAATATGTGAAGAAACTGTAAAACAGGTAATTTACAAAGGCGGATACCCGACTTTCAAAAGTTTCGCATCACTTTTCGTCGGCTATCGACACTGTTGCAACAAATTATATCCCCAAAATACAAAATCTCTCTTTATCATCCTTGTATGTGACTCATAAATTTATGCAATAGCACAAACATTTCTGGAAAGCATTACAGAAGATTTTCAATACAGCATCGGGCTACTGGCTGAGACATATGAAGGAAAAATGAATTTATTCAGTTGTTTAATAAAAGTTTTTCTTCAGGAAATTAGTAATATCTATTCCGACATATGTATTAATTTGGTATTTATATTAGGGAACTTAGTTTCGATTCATAAAAAAATAAAAACGGGAAAAGCTCTTATTTCTGCCATTTCTCATCTTCCATTTTCAGCTGGCCAAAAACACTATACATCCTTTCAGTAAATTTGATATTAAATATGCAAGTATTTCGTGTTCAGCATTTAAATTATGTTACACATTACTAAAATTTTCTACAGAAGATATGATGGATTCCCTACTCATCTGCCAGATTAAGAAGTTTCCAAATATTTGCTCATTGGTATTTTTTCAACACAAGAAATGTCTGTACCTATTATATTCTAAAATAAACGTTTACCATAATCATGTGCATAATGCTTTGTAACGATGACGGGAATATTAATACAAGATCAGGAAAAATTGAGTCAGGGTAACTTTGATTACTGCCCGCAGGAATTTCATGCATACACTTTTTTTTTTTTTCGTTTCTCAGAAATATTATATTTTCTTTATGCATTGAAACAGTTATAATAAATATTGTGCATATTATTCATAACGCGTTTTCCATGTTATTTTGTCGTGATACTGCCGCATTAGACATGCATAAAGTGGATTGTTTACAAATTAGTAAAAACATTCCATTCTAAACCTACTAATGCAACCTACATAAATATTTACGGATGTACTCCATCCAATTCATGGTGCCGCGGAAAAACAAGAATCAGATTCCGAAGACGCTTTTCTATGTACTGTACGCAGCGCTAGAACAGCGTCGTTGTATTAAAATCGTCTTTCCCTATCGGTTTTCGTAAATGTACTACGGAAGCAAATTGTTAATTCCAGAACTTTATCTCACACGTGCGAATTTTGTTCTTGCGAATAACTCGCTCAAGTAATCAATGCACATTGACAATGAAAGAAGTGACTGAATATTTATTTAGAATTATTGTACAATTTTTTTTAGTTAAATTACTGTAACACAGACCTAGAGCAGAAGTCCAAATACCTGAGGTGTCACAAATAAATCCAGATTTAATAAATTGCATTCTGAATCGCACTGAAGGAAGACATGGGAATTGTTTTGGAAATTTGTAATAAATGGGACACATATTATCTTTCTAAAAACTTTAAATTTCCTACTTTTCTAGGAAGTAGGATCAGTCCTCGCAAGTTTTTAAATTGAGGCAAAATAATTATCAGTTCGCTTGCCGAAGACGTTCAGTAAATAACTAGTGTAATTGTTATTCTACTTTAAAAATGAGCTGAAGTCCCAAAAAACCGTTAATTACAGAGAAATAATAACATACGTTTTGTGCGTGAATATCTTATGACATCCTTTAGTTATATCCAGAAGAATATTTAATTTTTTTACGATAACATGTGTTGTATAAAAATAATTAAAGCTCTGCCGTATATATATACGTCGTCTTGTGTTAATAGTAAGCCTGATGCTGTTGAAATTTACTTTTCTACATCTACGTAACACGCAGCATTGTATTTCTTCCTGATCGAGGTTATTCAAATTGAAACAAACGTTGTCGGATGATTATTATTATCTGAAATAAATATTTGCCCAGAGTGGTGTTTAGCAAAGAAACAATTCCCGATCTTTCGACTGTTCTACACTAGATTTTCATGCTACTTAAAAATTGCCATACTGACAACTGTGGTCCATGCAGATTCATTCAAAATACCTTGCTACCACTCTCACACTTACAGATATTTGAAGGCAGTTAAGTAATCCAATGCCTGTAAGGTTATTTACACCTGTTAAGGCTCTGTATCTTTCTTTGCAAACTGTACTGCTCTCAGAACTGGCATCTGAAGCATCTTTTACAAAAAATCAAAATTTCATATTCATGCATAAAGGCAAGAGTTGAAAAGCATTTTGAAAATGTGAAAATTAGTTTCAAAATAAAGAGAAATGTGATTTTGAAGAAATTTCAGGACGACTCACCGGAATTTGTAGTAATTTAACAACAGTTGCTAAGATATTCTGACTTCAGTATAGCACTAATAAACCGAATCTCACATGTGCCAGTCAGTTTGTGAAAATTTTAGAACGTTCAGTTTGTATCTAGTTTGAATTTTAAGTTGTTCTTTGAATAAAAACATATGCTTGTGCTGCCTATTCCTGGCTGTGAAAGATCTGAATAGGAAGCTCATGTTATAGCACAAAATTATATTTTTCAAGTGAAGGTTACTGCTCATTCTGTCAGAACAAAACAAAGTCAAATACTTGAAACTGGAATATGAGGGAAAGAAACGAATACTAATGTTCCCCATACACCATACTGATACAGATTCGCAACCAGTCAACCCGAAGTCGTAGACCCAACAGGAATTAATGTTGCTGAAATGCATGATTAATTAAATAACAAACAATCTCTTTTTTTTCTTGGCTGGTTTAAAATTCTGTTATTCGCAGAATAACTAATAGTTCGAAAAAGGAAGGAGCAGTGGTGTCAGCGTAGGTATCTCAGACGACATACGAAAAATGACAAGAGGACCACACTTCCCAGAAGCTTTTGAGGTACAATATAAAATTCTATGTGCTGCGAAATTTTTGATTATAAGTGTAAAATCTGTAGCAACACGAACAAATTGACAGGAATTCCGTCTTTTCTAAAATACATAATTTGCATAACTTAGTATATGCCATAACAAAAACAGAGACAGGTCAAATACTTGGACCTTTTATCCATCTGATTGTGTTGTGAAATACATACTTAACTGTTAGCATGATATTGGTTTTGCAGAATTATTGCACTGCGCAATAACTTAGCACACATGAAAATATCCCGGAAATTTTACCCATTATTTTGGATCATATATATGTGAATAGTAAAATGCGGTACGGCAAATACTCAACAAAGATTTGGTAATTAAAGCAGTGAAACTAGAATACTATATTATAATTTGTAATGCGATGAACTAATTACAAATGTAGCCATTGGGAAATAGAGAACTCTTCAATATCATATTTATATTTAGGGGTCGCGTACAGCGCAACCCCCACTACCAAAAATTATGCACCCCAATCAACCGCATTTTGCGGAGGTGGCAGACGTCAGTAACCCGAGGTGCAATAGGAAGCGTCTGTCTGGGGGAACGATATTTGTGAGCGTCGGGTACCCAGTGCCTGGTAAGTTTTAAATGAATGAAATAATTTTTTTTAAATAAACTTTTTCGAACTTTATAGTGAACGTCAAATCGAAAAAATCTCTTGGATAATCTCCACAGATATTTCCGCTTAAGTGAAGAAACGAGATGCCTTGTTTGTAAAAAGAATTAATATTATTTCCCGTTATTGAACTCATCATCTTTAGGTAAAGTACTTACGTGAAGAGATAAGTTAGATTTAAATTTGAAGTCAATAAATATCTAGCGTAAAACGCTGGAAGTGGTTCCATGTTTTGTTTACGTTTATCTTTGTTCTTTGTTGTATCACTTACGACCTACAGATGAATTCAATACACAAATAAAGACATGGTCCCAAAGTCGATGGAACAGCCTGTTATTTAATTCTGGATTTGCCATTGTTTAGCCAAAGTTCGAGAGAAATTATATACTTTCCAGTAACCTATTTGTATATTTGACTAGTCAAAGTAGGCGCATAAAATACATTCCATCAGGTAATACAGGACTTTACGAGTATTTTTGACGTAACATCACACATATACATGTGATTCTTTCAGGCAGTTTGGAATCACAAAGTATGTATCGCTAAATGCTGCAAGAGTTTTTATTTGCCCTCTGCAAGAACTGATAAATACCATAGAAAAGCAAAATATTTTAACAAGGAATAGAGGTCCGCAAATAAAATTATAACTCACACGCAGACATATTTCTTTTTTTTTCCTACGTTTATATAAAAATAAACTTTTATGCGCTATAACAATAAGCAAATTTGCGATAATACTCTTATTTTACAATTTTTTGAAATTACTAATTGATATCTCACCATTCGATGCTGGAAAACAAACATATTATATTTTCAAAAAATGTCTTTTCCTGTTTTCTACGAATGTCATGGTGAAAATATTGATACGTTGCTGGCATAGATTAAACAATATGTGCCATTTCAAATAGAAATATCAAATGAATTTCTGTTTAGATGACATATCTTCCTTACGTATTATTTGTTCTTTACCATATCACTAACAACCACAAATACGAAAAGGATATTAATTCTAGATAGCTTCCTAAAATTAAGAGGTAAATTCAATACGAAAATGAACATTGATTAAATTCAATGTAATTCAACAAATTTCTGTTTAATGAAAAGAACACTAAAAATGAATAAAACCACCATAGTTCCAAATGCAGAAAAATGCTGATTTTAGAATTCAAGCGTGGAAAGGTCATCAGACAAGGCAGTTTGAATCAATACTTACCATTAAAAAATATGCGTCATAAAATGAAACCATTTTCATTGTACTACTTTATGCGGAGATGAAAGTTTAGCACTGCTCAATACAGTGCTATGTCGATAGTAAGAATAACGACAAAGTGAGTACCTAATATTAAAATCAGGAGCAAAATATTTATCTCACTGAAACTGTCCTGTATGCTCATTCTCTGGGAATTCAGTTCAGTACGTGTTGTTAAAATATTTAAAAACCTCCGACGAAACAAAGTATAATGAAATCGAAATTACGCAGAAGTCAGATATCTTGAAATTACCCTCTGGCCCCGGGAAAGAAACTGTGGAATTATTAGAAATGTTTGCTGATGAATCAAGGCATTTCAACGGTCAAACTATTCAGAAACGCATTAACATCTATTATATTTAGACATGTTGAAAGACGTCAAATATTTCTGCAATGCAACAATAAGGGAGGCATCACATGTATGTTATCAAGAGCCACAAAATGAGCTGTCCTCTTTAAGATTCCTTGCAAATGCATTTACTAAACGTTTTGTTTACCAACACTTTGCGGGAAAAACTAGAGTTAGTTATGAAATGAAACGTAAGTTAACTCATCGTTTTCAGAAAAAATAGTACCTTTAAAGTCTTCATTGCCAGTCATAATACAATACATTTTACTTCAGTTTTGGTGGTTTCATACTAGAAAAAGCTGCCATGTAGCCTATACCATTTACCATATTCTTGCAATTTTATCGTTGTACTATTTTCACCAGTCTCAAATTGCGCCCATTCCTTCCTTTTTTTAGGATTGTTTTTCTGATCTGTACACCCAATGTACGTAATTCTCCGAATCGAAAATACAAAATAATTAACACCTCAGCTAATCAAACCCAAAAATATCCGCAAAGCTGAATTTTCAAAACAAGCTTTAAAGCAGTTCATTTATAACAAAATAAATAAATAAATAAAAAGATATCACGTAAGCAACTAAAAGCGTACCAAACAAAAGCGAAAAACGAATAAAAAGCACGTTAACTAAATGGTTCATTCAGATTAGGTGACATCTTTTGCGACGTCTCGTCAGGGCGCCACGTAAATGCGCCTTTCAGGACTAACACTTTTTATATATAATATAATATGATTAATAATTCTGATGTTAAATTTTAGGTCATCACTCTTGAAGATCTGATTACTGTGTTAGAAGCCCATTTGTTATTTTATCAAGCATCGCGTAAACGTGTTCTCTGAAATGAATGTTGTTAAACTTGTGAGTAATAGCAGAAAACGGTTGTAATGTTAATATTTTTCGGAGATTTCTCGACATCATAATAGAAATTACAAGGAGCCCCAAGTTATATGCACGTCTACTTTGAAAATGGGAAATAATTTCTTGTGACAGACATATTCATTAAATTAAGTAGACATCTTTCTCTCAGAACTATACATAGTTCTCACTCTTCCTTTTTGATTATTTTTTTTCAGCTCTTTCTTCATTTAATATTGCGGAATTAGAGGGACGACCCTAGTGAGGTAATGGTCTACGTTCTGGGTGCTAACCATTCGTCTGAGACGTGCTCCTGTTCGGATCCTGGGGAGATATGGATGTCCTGTTTTTCTTACGGTATTAGATCTCCCTCTTCTCAGGCATCATTGGTCTGAATTAGGAAGAAGCGGGCGCGTATATCCCATTGAGATGCTCATGCTGGATGTCGAACCCCAAGCAAAAGTCCGCAAACTCTTGTTCTTTCAAAAAACACACAACTGTTAACATTTTTGAACAAGGTCCGCTTCATTTATCGGGAATAAGTATCTGTTAGGAATCCAAGACGAACTTTGGTATGAATCGCAACAGCATGGAATGACCTTCCGCTGTGTCGCATTCTGAACCTCTACCACGCTGTGTAAAAGCCGTTATCCCCGTCCCTGGTGGGTGGAAAGATAATAAGTATTGTTTGTTCCATATCACTTACAGTCTGTACTGTTGATCACATGCGTTTTGTATTATAAGTAATATTCCCTATAAATCTATCTTCAATATGTCTGCTCTTCAACAGATAGCAGGGTACCTATGGAAAAGAGGAATTCGATGAATTTTTAACTAAATGTAAATATTTCTTGAAGTTAGAATACGAAATAATTGTTTTAAACTGGTTTCAGAAGAAGCTCACCAAGAAGTTCATTGTGTTCACCGAAAAAACAATTTTCCTTAAATAAGAAACACAGCGAGATTTCATGTGGAACTTTAAATCAAGAGAAATTGCACTCACTGTTAACCTAAGTTGAGGAACAAGCATCGCGTTTCGGCGATATGAGAAGGTAGATTTAGATAAGATGTAGACAGAACAAGTTTTTTTTCGAATCGATACACAAAACACGAAACGAAAGTTCAAACATTAGGGCAACCCCAATCATTCAGATCCTAGCAGACGGTTGACGTAACTTGCCCCTAACTATAGATTAGTCGACTGCATAAGGGCTGCAGACAGCTCTTTCAGTTCAGTCCAGCCGCCTTAGAAAATAGGAAGGAGCAGGAGCCCCAAAGGAAAGATCAAAATGAAAAGGAGGCGAAGAGAAAAATGATAGTATATGCATCGCTAAAGCTGAATGCTAGGTAATGAAGCAAGCTAAGGTCTGTAACTTGACAGAACAAATTCAATTGCAAGTATTTATATGTATCTAAATTTTACGAACAGCGAAATGAAACCAATGTACTTCGGTGATTGGTTTGGTTGTTTAACGACAATTGTGAATATCTTAGTCACATATAAATTATCGTTCTGTATTCAGCGTCAGTATTTCCAGCGAAGAGAGCTAGTCAGTACCGTAAGAGAAGCACTGTTTCCATGCTTCAACGGGAATTTCAACGCGGACCGATTCCTGAGGGCTTCTCTGAAGGCGCTTCGAAACACACCACACCAAAGAAGGTCAATTAATGTAAGGCATACGGAAACGTTTAAAGTACTCGCATTTTCACTCATTGATGATTCCAATGAAAATAATATCCAACCGATGTAATTGTAGAATGGGAAGCATAATCTTATTATTTAAGGGTGGCGAAGCTTGATAACACCAGCCAATGAAATAAAAGTTTTCATTGATAATAGTATTTAAGTGATTTTAGGAAACAAAATATATTACCAACAGTTGAGGCATATATAAGTACTATTTATTACTGACATTTAAGATGTACATATGTAAGTTTAATTTTCAAATATATTTTGAATGATATTAGTTGCAGGTGGGGAAAAATCGAAACTTCCGTGCGCGAAAACAATTTTATTCTTTTCACCATGTAAGACCTAAACAAAGTCAGTCATGTTCTAAATACTTACGATACTGAATGTGAGATGCTGTGTGTATGCTTTTGTTTGAATCTTTCACTGAAAGAAGAGAAACACAATTATTTCATCGTTTCTTTCTTCGCGGTAGGAATCAGAAGATTTCAACATTTTACGTAACCTCGGTTGTTTACATACAATTACTGACATCGATTTTAAAAGGGAAAAGTTCCCCAATGTTTCAAGCAGAAATTTACTGTTTATATTCCTATTTCGAACAAACTTTTTTAAAGTATATTATTAATATTTTAAGAAATGCTTTTGATATTCGTTCAGCGTTTAATCGAGGAAATCTTGATCTATATTTGTATTCATTTATACAAATATTCAAACGAAGACGTATGCTTTTGCATGCGCTGCAAAATGTAGAGAGTAAGCTACTGGAGTGAGTGAAGAAGCGTAAGTACAAGGATTTCGGAGACAATGAAAACTATTTTAAATTATTGAGACCAAATTCGCTTAAGTGTTGTGAATACGTACGCGATACAGTCCTGGAATTTATTTGGAAGTTTATCTGAATACAAGACATGCAGATTCAGTAGCATAATGCCATAGCTGAAGAGGAAGGCATAATATTTAGTGGTTTGTGTAACCGTGACTAGCCACAATAACGTCGTATTCGTATAGTGGCTGTGAAGTGGTCCTTAAGGATCGTCCAAATCTTTTTAAGGAATATCCTGCCAAGCTGCGCCTGTTTTGACCAACAGGCATACTGTGTAGATGATGGCGCGGAATGACGGAATATTCGTGGAGAGACCACTACCCAGGCATGTACAAAGAGTGATATATCTGGCGAGAGTGCAGGTCGAGAAAGATATGACAGGAATTTGTAATCCAGCAGATTTTATACATTCTGCACGGCATGTGGCCGGGCGTTGATTTGTAAGCAAAAATGGAGATAGACACCGTTTCTAATAATGTAAGGCTTATGTTTCCAAAACAAAATTATCTGGACGTACTGCAGGCTGTTTAGGTTCCGGGATTGCGTATGAGGCGGAAATGTGAACGAAATCCAACAGCTCTACAAAATATTTGTTCTGTGACAGGACTACTGACGATCCGAAATGCAGGCCTCCAGCAGCCATTCACCTCCGTGTTTCCAAACAAGACTCCGCCCATAATGGGAGAATAGCTGTAATAGTTTTCTCAAATATCCAGCTATCGTTTGATAATTTGAAGGAGCTTCAGTATGTTTTGTCACTTTAATACTATTCGAAGAGGCGCAAACTGGTCTACGCCATTATCCTAGAAAAAAGAGCTAAGGAAATTCAAATTTAATTGTATCATTGATATAAAGAAAAATGCGGATATTGATCAAGTTCTCATAATTTGAAATTCTCTTTAACTCAGTGTGTATGTTGGTGAGTAAATTGTGTACATCTGTTTAATTCAGCGAATAAATAATATAAACCGTTTAAAAGCATATTATCTGTTGACGTCGGAAATCTTGTATTTCGAAATTCTGTGCAGAAATATAAATACCGGTTTGTTCCTACCAATGTGTATTTTCGACATTATCAACATTTCTCACAATCCTACTTTAGTTTTAAATAACGAAGTTACGAGGTTAGAGATAAAAATTATTTTCATTTCATTTGTTTCAACCATAACGCACATGTGTACCCAGATGGAAACATCGTCCCTAAGGTGTCCATTAAAATTTGCTTGTCTACTTAAATTCGTAGGCATACAAAGCAAATATACAGCACGGATCGTCCGCAAAACGAACTACAGGAACAAGTTTTTGAAGTAGAAGAGACTTTCAGAAGAGAAGAACAAAACAATATTCTGAATGGAAATGAAACGGAAGGTGCAGCATTACACTTTCTCAAATAATAAGAAAAAGATTACAAAGGAATCTTACAAATTAGAAATAGATTAATAAAATTTCATAATGTAATAAAAGCCATTGAAAAATAAATTTCCAAAAGTACTCATGTCATTCGTTTTTTACCATTTTTTGCTGTAAAGCAATCACTTGTGCTACTCAGAAAATTTTAATTTAAGCAGAAGAGAGAAAAAGGAGTGGATATCGCTTACATTCCTAAAATGTTTGGACACTTGAGATCAAGCCCCTGATGGATTTTTCAAATAGCAATTGATATGACAAGGTAAGCCTCTATCGTTTGAGAATACGAATTATCAAGTTGCTGATATCAATGTAAGATCGCAAAACAATTATGAAAGAAACAGTGGAAAATAGTTTATTTGAGCTGTAAAAAAGAACAAAATGCTCTAGATTGCTACATTAAGAACAAAGAATCCTAGTTCTGCTCAGGATACATAACGTAATTCGGGAAACTCATTGTTTGAGAGGAAGGAGGTCAAAATATACATTTTAAATTAATTGCCGTGTGCAACAGATGGTAAGGTAACACATACTTCAAAGGAAAATATATCATTCGTAATGCTAATTCGTAAACTTTTAAAATTATCGTAACGTATACATATATAATGTATTTTTATACTTCGGTGGTAGATATTCGCAATATTTGAGGTGTGTGAGGAAGGAGTATGTATTATGCTGATGATTTATGTACACATTTCAAATTCTTGGAAGGAAGTTTTGTACACTGCTGAACAATTGCTAAGGACGGATCATAAACGGCTATATAGCGCATAAAAAAGTAAGTGTGGTTGGATGCCAAGTGAAATAAAATAATGTCAGAATGCCAGGACATTACAAGAAAGACAATTTATTGTGCTCTAAAATTCAGAAGGCTTTAGAACGTGTTCAAGGGACAAACAGGCCATTTTGTGCAGAATACGTAAACGTGAAAAAAATGCAATTACCGTCCGCAGGCGTTCCGGCGTAAGATGTCAATACGGGATATGGCCACCATGGAGGGCGATGCAAGATTCCACACGTCGTGTCATGCTTTGCACAACATTATCAAGCAGCTGTTGGGGTAATTTATCCCATTCCTCTGTCAGTGCACGGATGAGGGTTTCCTTGTTTATTGGAGGGCATTGGCGACCTGCAAGACTCCTCCCCAAAACCTCCCACACATCATTTTCAATGGAATTCAGTTCTGGAGAACGTGCTGGCCATACGAGGCGTTGATTATCCTCGCTCTCAAGACACTCCTGGACAGCGACTGTTCGAGGACATGTTGCGTTGTCGTCCATGAAAATGAATCTATCACCGACAGCACCACGGAACATGCGAACATGAGGTAGCAGAACATCATTAATGTATCGTTGTCCAGTCATAGTCCCAGTTGGAAGCACATAGAGGTATGTACGGCCATTGATTATGATGCCAGCCTATACCATGACACTACATGTTGGATATCGGTCCCTTTCCTGTATGTTTGTTGGACAATATGCAGTACCACTATCACGCCAGGTCAGTTGTCGTCAACAATCAGACGATAGACTGTATCTACTCTCATCTGAGAAGAGGACAGCATACCAGTCGTTATCAGTCCAATTACGATGTTGATGGCACCATTGCAAACGGGCGGTACGGTGACGTCTGCACAATGGGATGCACACAATAGGACGACGGGCGTATAGTCCTCCTTCATGCAAACGTCTGGCGACAGTTTTTCGTGAGATCCGCTTGCCAGTAGCAGCCATAAACTGATTTGCTACCTCACTAGCTGTGCTGCGCCGGTGTCTTTTTGTTGATAGCACTATGTACCGATCTTCTGCAGGTGTCGTACTGCGAACACGACCTCCCCGTGACGTTTGCTACACTCTCCATTTGTTTGAAATGATTTCCAAATCCTTGAAACAACACTGTGGCTGACGTTGAACTCCCTGGCAACATCTGTTGTTTTTCGCCCTTCTTCAATCTTGCCAATAATACGGCCACGCTTAAACTCATCTAGGCGATGTCGGGAAGACATACTGAAAATTGCAAGTTCGTCAATTGATTCTTTCCCTTTCAACTTTGCGTTTGAACAACAGCGGTCAATACGCGTTAAATCCTTTATATCTCTTATCAGCGCTATGACGTCACGAACAAGTTCGGCAATCCAAAATTTGCATACGCACAACACGTCTTACTGTATCCCTCAGTTATGCTAATTTCCACATTTTCCTGCCTTCCATTTTATGGTTGCTATCGTTGCTATTGTCATCCGTCCTTAGCAATTGTCAGGCAGTGTATTACGCGATACTTCCCTAAAATGGACACTTCAAGGAGAAAAATTTGTGGCATCGAAAAGATAGTTTTCTGCTAAGATAAAAATGGTGCACCCAAGTTGCCAAGCAAAATACACTCAATAAATAAATAAATACATCGCTCTTTCAACGTTCCAGAAACACATAGAAACCGAAAAATTGTTTTTCAGACGCCGCCGTGAAATTGAACCACGGAATTCTCGATATCTAGTCAAGCGCATCAACTTTTCCACGACGGCGGCTGAAAATCAATTTTTCGGTTGCTGTGTGTTTCTGGAACTTGGAAAGAGCGATGCATTTATTTAATTATTGACACCACGTATTTGGAGGATTTTCACTAAAATACATTCTTCTGCCAAAACGATGGTTCTTTTTGCTATCATCTGCAAGAATTAGGTGCTACGCACATCTTTATATCTGCCCTCGTTACTATTTCTGCATCTCAGTTCTCCGGTAACTAAATACATCTAAATGCAATGCAATGAAATAAAATTCTTAGCCCTAAAATATTTGCAATATTCCATCATGACATCAACTTGCGCCGAAGGATTTGTAGGAGCTGCATTTTAGTCCTAAGTACAGTTCAATGAGATGCGATTATTGCAATATATCTGAGATTACCACGGGAACAAGGAGTTCTCCAGGAACTATGCATCGCCCAGTGCCTACCATGGCCTCCACGCTGGCACAAAATACTTGAGACGGACATATTGAGGATCAAGAAGCCTATGTCATAAGAATTGAGACTAGGAATACATGACTCGGAGGATTTGAGACTGAAAATCGGTGAGGCAGAGGTATTGGGACTAAAGATACCACAGTTGAATAGGGTGAAACGCAAGTTGATGATCACAGTCTAACTATTACTGCAAAGTAATTATTTTGAGAAAAAAGAGGGGAGGGCTGTGCTTCATAATCACATTACCGGAAATATTAAAACGACGAGAACGCACATCCAAAAGACATGCGTTGGTATAGTCAGAAAGCCAGCAAAGATATGACAGGAAGTGATTTGCCATAAATTTCATATTTTACTCAACAATCCGAAATTTTTCAATTTCTAAATACAACTTTGAATTTCGATCAATTACTAACAACTTGACTTTTTAGCACGTCTTCCGTAAAAAAATATCGTGCTTATGTTATCGGTTTGTCTATCTGTTCATCGGTCATTGGACTCCATATCTCTGCAACCATTAGTCTGATTTGAAAAATACATCTTTTTTTCATTGGGAGGCTCGAAATAACAAGTGATGATACTTAATTTCGTTTTTTTTAGGATGAAATATTTAGCCGCTAGACAGCGTAAACGCAGATGATATCAAATTCAAAATGCATTTTATTTTATTCCACATATTTGCTTTTAAACATCCGATTAAAAACATTATTTTACCTATCGATTCGATTGATGTCGAAGAATAAATTAGATACAGTCAGTTTTTCAAGTGAAGCATAGATCTTCCGTGAGGGTGCGTAAAAATAAAGTGCCTTTTCCTCGATATCTGTGCTTCTAAAACTCCGATTTAAATTTTTTCTTCTTCAGGGGATACACCTCCTGATGAAAAATCTTTTGCATATATTTCTAATTTTTAGTAAAAATCGGTTTGGCCAGAAGGGGCGTATGAGTTATTTTCTTCAGATATATCTGCCACAAAATGTGAGCTTCTAAAATCTCAACGAAAAAAAATTTCGGGGAGCGATGTCACTGATACTGATAAACCTTTTTGGAATATTTTCTTCCTAAAATATTGCATTTATTCTCCGCTAGCGGGAGTAGACGTACACCTTATTTTAGTCAATATCTCTATTTTCAATGGTCCGATTTGAAAATTCCTTCTTATTGGATATAGTTTAAGGCGCGACCTGTTTTTCATACAGTTTCGAAATTTCAAAATAATTCACAGACTTCCCGTAGTAGGCGTAAGAAAGGTAAAATAATTCATAAACTTCCCTGCAAGTGGTTGTAAAAGGTAAATTGCATTTCCCCCGATACGTCTGTTTCTCAAATTCTGATCTGAAAACGTCCTGCTGCAGCTTATACAGCTCCGGATGGAAAATGTTTCCCATATCATTTCTAATTTTGGTAAAAAATGGTTTGGTCACCAGGGGTCGTAACAGTTAATTTCTGCTTGTGATGTATTTGTCGCAAAATCTGAGCTTCTAAAATCTCGATTGAAAAGTATTTGTTTGTGGACTTAACTACTGAGGTTGATAAACGTTTCGGAATATTTTTTTCTTAAAAAACGCATGATTTCTTCGACAGGGTGTGTAGATGTGTAAAATATTTTTGTCAGTATCTCTGCTTCTAAGAGTACGATTTGAAAAATTCTTTCTTTGTTAGATAGCGTTTCCGGTGAGAAATGGTTTCCATAAAATTTCTAAATTTTCAAGTAATTGTTGGACTTTCCGCTAGGGGTTATTAAGGTGAATTACTTTTCCTTCGATATGTCTGCATATAAAACTCTGATTTGAATAATTATTCCTGTATAGTATACAGCTGCTTATGGCAACTGTTTTCCATATATCTAATAATTTCTAATATTTGGTAAAGAATGGTTTTGTCGCCAATGGGCATAAGCGTTAATTTCTGCTTCTGATGTATTTGCAGCAAAATCTGAGCTCCTGAGAACTCGACTGAGAAAATTGCTTCGTGGACCGATACCCCACACATCGAAAAACAATTTGAGAATACTTTCATCTTAAAACAATGCATCTGTTCTCCGCCAGGGGACGTAGACGTATATCTTTCATTTGTCGATCTCTCTGCTTCTAAGAGTCAGATTTGAGAAATTACATCTTTGTTTCAGAGCATTTCTGCTCCAAAATGCTTCTCATGCTATTTCAAAATTTTTCTTAACGCACAAGTCTGACACCAGAGGACGTAATATTAGGATTCCGTTTACAGCAATATATGTGGGATTAAAATCCCGATCGAAAAACTACTTTCTTCTGTCCGATACTGCTGCATTCCATACCGCTTCCATTGACTTTGAATAGCTTTGATAAATTTAGTTTCGCCTTAGAATGGATTCAAAAGACGTGCTCATTACACCCGAAAATTCGGTGCCATCTTTCTTTTCAAATGTTATGTTAGGGTTCCAGCTGTTTATTCTGCGTGGTTCATTCAGTCACATAACATTTTTTTTCCCTTTCAAACGAACAGTCTTTGAAAATGTTAAATAAAGTGAATTCGCTGTCACAATTATTTTGTGAAACGAGAATTATAAGTTGAGAAGAACATTTTTTGTCATAAAAAATATAAGAAATAGGTGATTCATGCTTCATGAATGAACTAACGTTGTTGGGACTTCACGGACGTCAAATGTGAGAAGATGGCGGACATGTGAGGACGTGTGGAAAGGGCGGAACAGATAATACGTCAGAGGTCGTAATGTAAGAACTGATATTAAGACTTATAACGCGAAAGAAAAAGAACGAAATCTTCAGTGCGAGTGAGTGTTTGTGTATTTACATCTAATTCGTATAAAATGATCTGCAATAAATTAGTAGTATATCTTTGATGTGGAACTGTCTTGGAATATGATGTTCTCGTGTATTCGACCGTGTGCATAAATGTTGGATAAATAAGTTCCTGACTGCAGGAGGGCCCGTGTACGGACTCACAGAAGAGGTAAGAAGTTAAATATAAATACCTCTAATTACTGAAATTGAAATGGAACGCGAATGGAACGCGAAAAGTAAGAACATTAATGGCGCCCAACGTGGGGCTCTCTTGCAAATACAAACTGAAGTCAATATTTTCACCTATATTGAATTTGAAGTGTGAAACTGAAATTGCTTAAAATAAGTAATGGCGGAGAATTTAGACAAACTAAAAAAGAAAAGAGCGGTTAATCGCAGATTAACAACTATTGTTATTAATAAACTAAAGGAAGCTCTTGAAGAGGATCCCATTGAAAGGGAAGTCATCGAAAATAATTTATCTCAGTTATTGATTAAAGAAGAAAATTTTATTTCTGTTGGTGAACAAATTTAGCGAGTTATTCCTGTAGAAGAATTCAAAGACGATTATTGTGCTAGTCAGGAATATTACAAAAACGTGCTGTTATGGAAAACCAAAGCGCAGCGCTGTTTAACTATGATCGGAAACACTGAAGAAAGCGGCACGAACGAAACAGATAATAGAACATCGCGGTCTTATAATATGCACGGAACACCGATAAGATTACCGAAATTAGAGCTTGCAAAATTCTTTGGAGATCTGTCGCATTGGTTGGAATTTTGGGGTCAGTTTGATACGACCATACACTCAAGTGAGGGTTTAAATAATTTGAACAAGTTTAGTTACTTGAAATCTTATTTAGGCGGAGCAGCTGCTATTGCAGTATCTGGATTACCTATCACCGAAGCAAATTATGACAAGGCCATACAAATTTTGAAGGCTAGGTTCGGAAAAAAAGATGTTGTTATGAGTTCCCATATGAATAAGTTACTGTCTCTACCACCTGTTAAGAGGTTAACAGACACGTTTGGTCTGCTGAAGCTGTATGATAATTGCGAAGTCCAATTAAGAATCCTTGAATCGCTGGGAGTAATCTCCGACACTTATGGAAGTTTGTTGTGTCCCATGATATTGAAATTAGTTCCCAGTGAATTAGTACTAGAATTCAACAGACTTCGGGAAGCTGATGACATTTGGAATATAGAAGAAGTTATGGAATTTATAAGAAAAGAAATTGAAAGTCGTGAGCGCGCCCAGGCAATTTGCGGAAACAGAATTAAAACCGAATCTTTCTCAGAGTATTAAGGCAGTAAACAATATGCCCATCAGATCTGATCACACGCGCGCAAAAGAATTCATGAAGCAAAATAAAATGTTTCCTTCGGCCGCCGAACTGAATGCTACTGTAGAAAATAACCCAAAGTCCTGTGTAAAACGCGTTGAAGACAGATTGACTGCGGTCAACGTTCAAAGAAAAAACGAGCATTGTGTTAGAGAAAGTTGTTTATTTTGTTCGTCGGATCATGATTTTTACAGATGTCCTTTATCAATAATCGAAAAAAGACGTAATTTATTGCGACAAGGAAAATGCTTTAAATGTTTCAAAAAATATCACTTGGCGAAGTTTTGTTTATCAAAAGATCGGTGTCAACTTTGTCATCGAAAGCGCAATACCTTCATGTGCGATGCCGAAAGAAGCACCTCAGCTGTAAAACATATTGCACACGCATTTCAGCAACAGGACGGTGTTCTGTAACAAACCATGACCCTACGGCAGTGGGGAAAACTAGTCGTAGCGTGCAAATTCTTCTGGACGGAGGCTCGCAACGGACATTTGTTATGGAAACTGTTTCTGAAGAGCTCAAGTTACAAGTGACAGGAGAAGAACAATTAACGATATTTTCATTTGCCGCGAATCCACCAGTAACAGAGAAAAGAAAAAGAGTTCGCTTGGTTTTAAAATATGCAAGAACTGGACGCAGAATCGAGATTCAGGCTTTGGAAACAAATAACATTAGCTGTGCTTTGATAAGTAATCCAGAGAAAGAAATACGAAGTTATTGTGAAAAAGAAAAAATGTTGTTAGCAGATGAAGCGGAAAACTGTAACAACTTAGAATTATCAGTTTTGATCGGAGCTGACTATCATTGGAAGGTTGTAACCGGAAGAGTGCGTAGGATAACGCCATCTTTGGTCGCTTCACAAACTATTTTTGGGTGGACATTTAGTGGCACCTCGGCGGTGTCAAATGCGTTGGCGACACAGTCTGTCATTAATGTTATGAAAAATGCCACAAATACAAGTAAAACTGACTGTGAAATGAACGAAATGTTGAAGAACTTTTGGGATCTTGAAACGCTAGGAAGAAGGGAAAATATCGACCAATCTGATAAAACAGAAGATAATCGCATTTATGAAGAATTTCAAGAAAATCTGAAAAATGAAGATGATAGATACGTGACACTAGCGTCTGGGGACAGCAATGGAAATCTCGAAGGAAGATCCTCATTGGTAGGAATAAAACACAATCAACCAATTGGCGTGCGTGATGTGACTAGCGTCTGGGGACAGCAATGGAAATCTCGTAGGAAGATCCTCATTGGTAGGAATAAAACACAAGCAACCAATTGGCGTGCGTGATGTGTATCACTAGTGCCAGGTAAGCATGAAATAATTAGCAAACTTTCTATATTTAATATAATGTTTCGAATTTTTTACTGAAAGCCATTGATCAAATTACTGGGTAAATGTGTAGATTATCGTTCTAAATTATTTCGCGAGAAAAATGTTAGTACCTGGAAAAAGTGCGACGTACGGATTCAGAGTATGGATATTAAAGGCAAATGGTACAGAAATTTCATATTTTAAATGTGTTTTGAAAATTTTAATCGGAATATTGACCGGAAAGTTCGATGCTGTGAAGAGACGCTGCGGTTGGCCTAATGCATCTCTACTGCGATGATGTCAACTGTGCTCCGTTAAAAGGAAGGTTCGTTGCTAAACCGAAATGACGGGCGGAAGAGTACGAGAGAAAGCGGTTACTTTTTGGCAGAAGAGCAATACATTTTGTAGTGTACACTACAAAAAATAGGTCCAAATTATGCACACTTTATTGGTATCCCATACGTTGTTGGCAGGAAAACCCGGAAAATAAGATCTTTGATTAGCAAACGATACGTATCAGTGAGAGAGAAATTGACCTGCGAACAAAGTATCAACACGAGAACCAAAAGTACAGTGGTACAGCAAATCAGCTACGAATGGAAGCCGTTCAAAGTAGAACCGAAGTTATGCTTCCCCAGTTTTCTGCACAACATAGAAAGGAATATTTGCACTTTCTATTTGGAATTAGGGAATGATGTGTGAAAGAACAAAACATTTCTGAACATGTGCTTCAAAAACAATGACAAAACATGAGCGAACTATATTCTGTAACGTATGAGTACATGGTACTTCGCTCTCCTGGCAAGAGCATATGCAGCTGCACTTGTAGTCATCCGCGCGTGAATTACTCGCCGCAGGGGTCTTTCTTTCAACGGATTAAAGCTTCACATCGTCATGGTAACGATGCATTCAGCCTACCGCAGCGTCTCTTCAAAAAATCACACTTACAGGTAAATATTACGATAAAAATCGTTAAAAGGCATTTAAAACATAAAATGGCTACACCATTTGCCAATAATTTTCATATTCTAAAATCTATACGGCGCCCTTTTTCCAGGTATTTTTCCGACGAAATAATTTAGGATGCTAATCTACAATTCCTTTCTATGTTGTGCAGAAAACTGGGGAAGCATAACTTCGGTTCTACTTTGAACGGCTTCCATTCGTAGCTGATTTGCTGTACCACTGTACTTTTGGTTCTCGTGTTGATACTTTGTTCGCAGGTCAATTTCTCTCTCACTGATACGTATCGTTTGCTAATCAAAGATCTTATTTTCCGGGTTTTCCTGCCAACAACGTATGGGATACCAATAAAGTGTGCATAATTTGGACCTATTTTTTGTAGTGTACACTACAAAATGTATTGCTCTTCTGCCAAAAAGTAACCGCTTTCTCTCGTACTCTTCCGCCCGTCATTTCGGTTCAGCAACGAACCTTCCTTTTAACGGAGCACAGTTGACATCATCGCAGTAGAGATGCATTAGGCCAACCGCAGCGTCTCTTCACAGCACCGAACTTTCCGGTCAATATTCCGATTAAAATTTTCAAAACACATTTAAAATATGAAATTTCTGTACCATTTGCCTTTAATATCCATACTCTGAATCCGTACGTGGCACTTTTTCCAGGTACTAACATTTTTCTCGCGAAATAATTTAGAACGATAATCTACACATTTACCCAGTAATTTTATCAATGGCTTTCAGTAAAAAATTCGAAAAATTATAATAAATATAGAAAGTTTGCTAATTATTTCATACTTACCTGGGACTAGTGATACCCATCACGCACGCCAACTGGTTGATTGTGTTTTATTCCTACCAATGAGGATCTTCCTACGAGATTTCCATTGCTGTCCCCAGACGCTAGTTGTGCCCGGTGCCAGGTAAGTATGAACTGCATATTTGCCTTTCCTTCTTGTATATAATTTTCCGAATTTCTTACTAAAAGCAATTGTACCCATATTACACAACCTAGATTTTCTACAGAATTTACGCTATTAATGAAGTAGACGCACATCGTGTTATTTTTTTATGAATATTTTCAGTTATTGCCTTGCGTGGGTTTGTTATTGTTCCTGCCTTAAGATATTTATTAGTTAAAATCCCTGTGTATTTTTCGTAGATTTACGCTATAGATCGTGCTTTGCGCTCTGTTATCGTACATTTATACTTGAAGGAGAGATGTTTAAACTGCCAGACATTTATGTGTTACAAATTATGTAAGGTCCGTATCTCAATTCTTTGAAAGAATTGCGATACGTTTAGTATCAATAATTGAAAATACTTATCTACAGGTAACGCCCTCATGTAGGTTAGGATAAATGTCTAAATTCATGTTAAATTTTGTTTCATTAAATTCCAAACTATTTACTTTTTTTGACGAAAAGACCTCATCTAACTGGGTGCAGTGTCGTTTTCTTATTAGCGGTTACAGAACTTCAGACACAGGACAGTGATTTGATTACTGGAGACGCTAAGAAATTTTGTAACTATACATGAATAGTTATGGTAAATTTAACCGCTAAAATGCCAAAACTGAAACAAACTTTACTGAAGGAGCTAATGATATCTTTAGGGATTAAGGAAAATTGTAACTAAGAAAGTTAATATTGTTCCATTGTTTTTGGCCATCTACTCAAAATCGAATTACAGAAGCAACACACAAGAAAGAATTGGAACTGTGGGTTACGTACTTTGGACCAGAAAACACGAAAGGAACAGTGTGAATACAGATATTCTCTAGACAGAATTAATCCCATAAATGGAACATTTTTTTAAATAAATAAAGCTTCAAAAATAGTTTACACAGCTCAATAGGGCCCGGCAAAATAAATGTGAAAAATATAGTTCTAAAAACTTTCTGAAAATACAAACATAAATTAGTCCTTTGTAGAATATCACCAGGTTAAGTTGACAACGGGGTCATCGCAAGGACTTTTGAACAGCGTCATTGCTCCGCTTCTGTGCTGTGCCAGCACACGAAGATAACTCCTAAATAGTTTTTACAAGCGAACTCGAAATCGTCAAAACCAATGAAGTTTTTTTAATTCAACGTTTGTCCATCGATGGAACTCATTGCTGAACCAAGTTCGCGAGTTTTTTTTCAGTCGAGAATGGCCGTTGCTCATATGGGAACAAGGTCATGGAACGGTCATGGACCAAACAACTCATTTTCCTGAAGATTATGTACAGTTAGCGAAAATTAACCTTACTAAATGGAAACAATAAGAAACGCTAAACGTTTTCGCAAATCCACGCAGATGTTGTGCCATGAACCTCGAGAGTTTACTGTGCACTTGTGGGGAAATTGCTATTGAGTATTAGTTTATCATCCAATCCACATTTTTCAATATCGCTGTTTTTGGCACGATTACGTTTCTTTAAGCGATTCAGAAATCTCGTACCGTAAAGTGATATGATTGAAAACGGACATTAAAGAAGGTAAAAAATGGAGTACATATAGCCAAATTAAAAAGAAAAACGAAACATGAACGTACGATTTGCATTAAGGACATATTATTTCATAAAGCTGTTATCTAAGATTCAGAGGTAAGCTCCTAAAGATATCTTCATCTGTCAAATTAATGATTAACTGATTGAAAGTACATTTTTCTTTCTGTTGATGCATCAAATTTCTCCATTTACTGCGATTTCGGTACACAGCTCGAGTGTCACTAACATCCATCACACGTCTCACAAAATACCTTTTGCACTGTATACAGGTAATTTCAAAATGATTACCCCGATTACAAATGCCAATACCTAGTTTATGAGCATACATACTGATATCACATTGTTGCACAATAAAGAAGGAAGTTTAGAATTTTGTTTCCTTATCTTACAAATCTTTTATGTATCTACGTGACTCCCCTTGGTACCCCGGACAACATCTAAACGGTGATACATTTCACGACATACGTTATGAATCATGACCCTAGTACTGAGGCCATTGCAAGCTGAATACGCATATTTAGTTCTTGCAGTGTTCTCGTCAAAGTGGGCATATACACATGGTTTTCGACATACCCCCACAAAAAGAAGTCACAAGGGGACTTCTTTTATGAGGGTGTATGTAAAAGACCATGACACTTTTCAAACTCTAGCGCTAAAAGCGCCTTTTTTGCCGCGGTCGCCATTTCTCTCCACTGCCTTTGGCGCACGGGCAGCTCACTTTCCTACGTCACCACAGCAACCTAGCAGTAGGTTTCAATAAAATTCTAAATTTCTTTCTTTTGTAGGGATGTCAGCTGTATATTTATTTTCATAAACACTTTATTTCCTTTAATAATAATCATGGCAATCATTTTTAATTACCCTGTACTAATAATCTGTTTCATCGCGTTTAAACATCTCGTGACTATTGAAAAATAATATGTTTCATTTTGGGTAAAAATCTTTTGAATATGAGGAAAATGTTAGCAGATTCAAGTTACTGCAATTTGCCTGAACACTGTCTAAAGACCAGAGCCTTGCGGGGTTGCATATTATCATGTTGCAAATAACTTTTTCATAAAAAAGCACCATACATTGTTACGGGTGGGATGATCACAAACCAGCACTTAAAAAACTGCGCCACTGATTCAACCTACACGCGTTTAAAGGTCTAGCACAATTCAATGTTTTTGTTCACTTTCACTTGGTGTGCACGCCAGAAGTATGAGTGTGTATATTCTAATTACTAACGAGGGACTACAATAAAACAATGCGTCGTTTTACTGTGTTGGTATAGTATTCTAATTATTACAGTCAAACCCCGATTCAACAAACTTAAATCGACCAGCAATCTTGTACGTAGAATCGTGGGAGTGCCTAAATCGAGGAAACCTTTCGAATGAAGCATTCAATTAAGCTAGTGTAGTTATGGTCGCTTTCTTTCAGTGACTATGTTGTCTTTCTTTCAGTGACTAACGTTTCTAGTGCTACCTGTGTTCATCAAAAATTTGTCTGCAAACCAGCTGTGTTTTTTAATTTGAGTTGTAGATTTAACACTGAGGAGAAAAGAAAAAGAAAGCGCGATTTCGCGAAACATTGCAGAGGTTCAGGAATGGGTACGTACCATGTGTGTCCTTATTTAACAGAGTGCTATTGTTCTGTCTGTAGCTGAAAACAAGAATTCCCATGGAACTCTGTATTCCCTTTCCCATACCGCCTTTCATTTCCCTGCTTCCCACCCATGCAAAAAAACGTTGTGTTCCTTTGGAACTTGTTGGTCCTTTGTTTCGCCCTGTAAGAAGCTTATGCTTGATAGTCGGAGGAAAGCGAACTGATTTATGATTCCGTTAGGCTGTGCCGTCGATGTTCTTTGAAACGCTGGTTAACTGCATGCGTAAATTTTTCCTGTAACGCAAAGGTCTTTCTAGCTGACTTTTAACGATAAAATGCTGGTTAACATAGTTTCGTGGTTTAAAAAAAACGCTCGCTAAATTGAGGAACTATGTTCGTTAATTAGGGAATCGCCTAGCATTAATTCCAATGTGGTTCCGTCTGGACCACAAAAAATGTAGGTAAAATCGCGGAATTCGTTAAATCGCAGTACGTTAAATACAGGTTTGACTGTATACCAACTACAGTAACACTATACGATAAATTATATTTATTAGCGTAAGACTCTATATGATTATCCTAAAATTCTTGATGCAATGAAAAAAAAGAGTGTGTTCTATCGAGAAAATGAACGATACATACTTCTCTCAGAAAAATTGCGAATAAGACATGTTTCACCAGATTTGGCTTGCTTGCATGAGATTTCAGGAAATATTGGTTTTGTGTAAGAACGTTGCTCTTTTTCATCTCAATTCAGAGACTCAACATTACAAAAAAATCGCAAAGAAATTTATCAACGTAACTTTATGAAAATGTTGTATGTTTCTAAGGAATGGTGCTCGAGAATATCACTATTTAAAATTTCAGCCATCTCAGGTATACAGTATGTCTTGAAAAAACAAAACACTCTGTTATAGGAACGTAACTTCAATAATGAAATTTCATGTTTCTTTATTCTTGATAATAATTCTCGAATACAGTTTTCTCAGCAATGATGAAGTATAGTTTTATATAATTGGATCCGTCAATCCCGAACAGATAATAATGCCTCTTGATGGATAGAGAAGTAGAAAGAATCACCAAGTTACAAGATGTAGGTTTACATTATAGAAGGTTTTTACAGTATCCTAGCTTCACTTATATGAAGGCATAACTTTTTAGGATATCAAATCCTGTTTTTAAAAGATTGGATTTAACTTCACCACAGCTATCAGAGAATGCCCTGTGAATGAACCAAACAGTAATTAAAAATAAAGTGATCCTACTTTCCACTGAAATCGATAAGCACATGCGCAATAAAAAGATTAATCGATGTTTTCTTTCCTCATCCAGAAGGAGGAGGAAAGAAATAATCGATTATTTCTTACCTTGCCACATCCATTAGGAAGTATTTCACTACTTCAAACGTTTCACCCGCCAAACTGTCATCTTTGATTTCGAGATATTTCCCTAATGCTCGATTTCAGAATGTATCAATATTTCTCGAAAGATTTCCAGAACATTTAGAAGCACTCGTGCCCTTCTGACCTTTCGTCCATCAGTTCAAATCAGAATAAGCAGCGTAGAGTAATCAGTTCCAACCTAGTTAATTTAGTTTTCGGAGATAAAGCGAAAAACGAGCATGGAAACAATTCATTGGATAATGGTGCGATTTTGTGTAGAATTAGCTACTTACTGTACATAGTTTGACAGCTTCGAACTGGAAACTAAGAAGCGTTAATTACCAGAATCAAATGATGGCAGAGATAATTCTATATCTAATCTTGCCTTGCTCGGATGTGAAGCTGAACAAAACTTATCCCGCGTACTCCTGGTCAGATTCTGGGAATTTGAACTTGGAAGTGGTCGCATACAGTGGTGGTTACAATTTGGCAGAAAGAGTTGGTATTCCAGAATTCTGGAGATGTACCACTAGATGAGAAAGAATATATGTGGGGCTCAGAACAACGGGTTCCAATGATTTTATAGTCACAAGATGTAAATCCATATCTCCTTTCAGCGACGAAACTGCTAAACTTACATCTCTGTTCTTACAAGCATGCCTAACCACAGGACATCTTTTAAACTCTGGATATGAATAAAATGACGGACATCAATAAATTTCGTATTAATAAATTTTATTATTCCATTGTTTTATCGAAAGTATTTGATTTTTAAGTAAGAGTTAACATATCAATGATTTGCATTTTAATACAGCGATTATTTAAAAACCTAGATTTAAGGTAAGACAATATTACAATTACAAGTAAGTTATTGCAAAAAGTTCTAAGGTTTTCTTTGATCAAAAATCTAAAGCAATACTGTTTTCTTTACCTGAACGCTTGTCCTACTTCATTGGTGCAGTGGAAAAGCGTTCTCCTATTTTAATGCAAATAATTTGTAACTCTGCGTTCAATCGTCACCTTAGATGAACTAGTTTTATTCCCAATAACGACATTTCCATGTGATACTTTTGACACAAACAGAAAACTAATTCTCTAAGTGCACATTACATGTCAGATACCCCTTGTGAAATTCCGGGGTGACATTTGAGCCACAGCGACATTTATTGAACCTGTTGACTGAAGCATTATATCAATACATACTTGAGCAAAAGGAATTCCTTAACGGAGACATATGAATTTACGAAACCTGCTATCTTACACAATATTCAAGGCCACGTAAGTCGGTTGAGATACTGCATAAATATAAGAAATTTCAGAAAAGTGGAACTTAAAAAAAGTGGAGCTTCTAAAAACCTATCCCCTGCTATTTCACTCGCCTTTCCTGACCCTTTCTCAGCTCATATCCAATATGCGTTGTTTTAGCTGAAATAGAAAGATTGTGTTAGATAGATCGTGCTGAATTCCACGTTGATCTCCAGGTACAGAAAAAACGTCCAACGTGATTTTCTCGCATATTGGATGCATCATTCTAGCTCGAAATGTAAAACGGAGATTAAGAAAGGTAGTTATGCCATGTGTAAGATACAGTGGTCTACAATATTTCGGTAGCGAAAAGAAACTGATTAATTTGTGGGATAAGACAGTTCAGATATAGTTTTGTTTCTTTATATATATACATTTTTCATTGCTAATTTTCTACATAAAGCATACATATATCATTTTCTATCACTTCAACTTTCGGTCTGGCTTTTTAGCCTTCGACCGACTTCTGGTTTCAATACAATACATTGCTCACTGGCTACAACAACGGCTCATTTTAACATTCTAACTTGTACTAATTTAGTCAAAGTAAATACTAGCAGCTAAAAGCATGTAAAGTGAGCATACCATTTTTACATTCTTAGCTGAAATGAAATATCCTTAATGAATGTTTTTTTTATTTATATTGATTAAAATTTGTTCGTTCTGTTTACAAATGCATCTGGATTTTTAATTTTCGTTAACTAGTTAAATAGTTTTTATATTTTCTTATAAATATCTTCAAAGCCCGTGGAACATAGACCCGCCCATTTGCAGTATATCTTTAAACATGGCTTCTCTAACTAACTATAACTTTTAATATAGCTTCTGTAACGAATTATAACTTTAAACATAGCTTCTCTAACGAACTGCAACGATGGGAACTAAATATTGAAGTCACTCTCGCCGCCTTTTCCCTTTGTAACCAGTTTTTCTCACGGGGAAGATGGTGGACAGATTTTTAAGTTACTTACGGAAACTTTGCGTACAATGCAGAACTTGACATCAGTGTCCAAGGCATGTAAAACAGTTTTCATGAGCTTTTTGTCGTAAAAGATATTTAATATAATTTACTGTTCTTCTACAAAGATATTTCCTTTAATATGTCATATTTTAATAGAAATTATTGTTGATAAAATAATTGCTTTATACAAACAAAAACATTGAGGACGCATTTTCTCTTGACTCTACAATGTAAATTTGCTTTGCACAGCTTTCATTTTAATTTTATTTGTTCTTGTTTTCGCATGAGACACCCCTTAAGGGGTTGAAAGGGAGAGTCACCATTCTGTGGCTTCGCTCGACGACCCTCCCTCACAGTACAGGAACATTTGTTGCCAAGCACCATGCTCACACTGTTCGCCAACTCACATGTATACACATGTACTTTGTTCACCGACGTTTACACATACTCCTCGGTACTCTTACTTCGGTTCCACAGGCAACACCAGCCGTACCCCGAGACACTCTGTTCCACGCAAGAACTCGAACGGTCCCACTTACCCCCTTACACTAGAGTAACCTAGAACGGCGACTGCTACCTAACGGTGCACCCGTTACGTGGATGCAGGTGAACGAAGACCGCTTCATAGATGTCCGAGTGACAGTGACCCGGACGGGAAACTATTAAAACAGAGGACGGCAGGTTAAAGGGTGTGAAAAAGGCGCTCACCCGACCCATGGAGAACGCCACACCCTGAACTCATCCACACGGAACTGGTACATCACAAGCAACAAACACACAAGACTCTCCCTTCGGCTACTCTCCGTTCACACCACACCATAAAAGAAAAGAGGAGAGCCCGAACCGAAACACACACAACCCCCAGCACACACAAACTCCTGCAAGCTTAGCTGGTTACCCACGCTGCCCACCTCGACCGGAGACAAGATAGAATACTCTACCGATGGGGAGATAACAAGATAACCTCCACACCTTCCATCGATACTAACAACAAACCCAAATCACAAATCACAAGAAAGCGCTCAACACCCCGGAGAACCCTCTCGGGCTTCAAGGAGCAAAACTAAGGGTTTAAGTTACCTCAATTAACTGTTCGGTCGCTCTTGGTCCCGATAACAGACCGATGCCAATGATCCCACTAAACTCTAAAGACCCGGTCAGTCAAAGTGCGGGCGCTCACCCTCACTTTGTCCCGGAGCTCACACTTCACCTGAACGATGACAGTACATGGGTAGAATCCCGAGTAAGCCGTGCGGGAAAGCAGAATGTACCTCTTACTCTACACTTTATGACAAACATAAGAAATAATGTATTATTGTGAAGCAGGCGGTTGTAACACATCAGCAAGGTTCATGTGATCCTTTCATAAATTATTATTGTTTAGCGATTATGAGAGGCAAATTGTTTTTGACATCTCGGTGTGTGATACAGTGTAACATAAGTCAGTATTGCAAAATATTTAAACATTAGTGGAACCGTACCGATTCAGAATGTTTTGAAACGATGATGCGTTTATTGCAACACCTAGCACGTAAAAGTTCACTCTTGCAAATAGATCTGAGGAGAAAAAATTATTTTTTTCTAAACATCGTTACATTAAATCTGAGAATGCAGATTGCGTAATTTTGTGAATCCAACTCAAGGTTTAAATTTGATACCATCCGTGGGTGATTTCGCGCGTAATATACTCATGTACGCCAAGAATAAAACGATTATGCATGTAAAGAATATTTCTTTAAACAGGATGTTAAATAAAAGGCGTTTTGGTGTACAAAAATTGCATAAGGGAAATTCGAATGAATTGGCGTATCTAGCCACTGTGCTCCCTATATACACTGAAGTGCCAGAAAAACAGGTACAGACGAGCTTATACAAAATACATAGCAACGTCACCGATGCGCAAATTATTAGAATTTAAAGCTGGGACATCACATGAACCAAAAGCTTATTATTGGTAACCACAAAGATAATCTTTCCAAACATAATCTAGAGTAACTAGTCATAGAAAAATTACTTCTTTTCTCAGAAGACTATTTTGATGTATTAAAATACATCATTCGTCAATCCCAGACCGGCTGACAATGAATTTATTTTCTATTAGACGACCTATATTCCATCTTGCAGGAAGCGTTACTTTTCCGCTTGAAGAAAGCTCGTTCATGTATAAAACAACATAGTAACCGTGCAATTAAAAGTAAACTATCGCTAGTTTAGTGATTGATCGTCGACGCTGGCAGCTTAGTGAATAAGCTACTTCAGTTTACGTCTCGCTTTACAAATACTCGAGTATACAGCCCCTACTGACAGTAATTCAGGGCATCTTTCTTTAGGATGTGTGGGTGCATGCATGGTGAACCATCGGTTAGAGTGCGCTACATTGCAAAATGGGTTTTACTGTCCGTATGAGAATCGTTTCACGCTCCGCTCTTTTCTAGGAAGGGCGAAGGAATACATTGTAAACCATTTTTAGGATGGGCTGTGATGTATAAAGGCTAGTAGAGCCCCGTATGAAAATTTCTTTTCACGCTCCACCTTCTCTCCCCTGATTGACTAAAATTTTGTTATCTGGGAAAATCCTCTTTATTTTCAGTTGAGACTAACAGGATTCTATTTGCTTTGCAAAGTGCAGCTCTAGCAGCGTGAGTTATTCATCCATGACAAAAACAATGACATTCAAATCATAGGAGCTACTTAAAAAGGGCAATTGGAAAACTTCACATCTGCGGACTCCTGACGACCTCTAAAATGTCTTTCTGCTTTGCAAAGGGAAACATTTAAAGCGCTCTACCAGACCGAAACAAAAGCATTCTGCGGTCTCATCAAGGATTTCTTCTTGCTTTGGAAAGCTCAACTTCATGAAAGCTCAAACAGACCCCAGTGAAATCAGTTCTTCATCTTCCTCTGGGATATATTTATGCTTTGCAATATGTAGCTTATAATGCCCTAACAGATCCAAGCAAAGGCGATTGTACAAAGAAAAAAATTCAAAATGTAATATTTACTTGCTTTGCAAATAGCAGCTGCAGAAGCGTAAGTTACTCAAGGCGAAAGCAATGACATTTAAATTATAAGATTTACTTGCATTGCAAAAGGCAGCTTTTAAGCATATGGTATCAATCCTAACAAAGTATCATTTTCCAACATATTGTAAATCAAATTAATTCAGTTAAAATATTCCTGTCATTTAATGATCACGCAGATTAGGTACTTAAAACACCAAATTAACAACAAACAAAAGTCATTTATATGAGAGTATGGAACTTAGCCTTCAACTTCTTAACATTTAGCCAAACACACCTGTCGTAATGTCGCTTCTGCTACGTAGTGGAGTCTACATTGCACTGCATGCTCAAATTCCCTTTAATATATTTTGCAGGACAAGGTCAGTGAGTAGGTGACATTAAACGAAAATGCATCGAACCAAGGGAGCCAAAAAACTTAGCGACTTTCTGAGATAACTAATCGTTGGGGAATTGAATATCGGACTCAGTCAGCGTCTGATTGCTGCAGCTTGCAATTTCCTTTTGTAACGGTTAATCGATAGCTAGTACAATACAAAAAGGCAGGCAAAGAAGCACCAGTGTCACGTGCGGGTTGCCCTAGACTGTCACAGAGGTGTCTTCGAGTTGTCACGCGTGTTATAGAAAGCAATCCTCGTAGCCTGGCCTCTGAGTTGCAGAACAGCTGCAAGTGAGTTCCAGAACTGGTCAGACTTAACTTCACCAACTTGGCTATCATGGAAGGCCTAGCTCGATATAAATCTCGTTTGAGCGAAGCAAATATTTGTCTAAGATTGATATGGGTGACAGACATCCTTTAGAGACCATTAGGATTTAGGCTCACTGTCATACTCTCTGTTGAGTCCACATTTGTTCAATTTTTAGACAGTGTCATTGTCTGGGTGTGGTGATTGCTGAGCCAGGAATTCAGTTGAGTTCCCATATATTGTTAAGGCAACATCAATGCGCAAAAATAAAAACAACCTTCAGACGGGTCTGCTACCAATATTCTCTAGTGGTCAAATGTCAAAGAGTACGTATTTGCTCATGGAGGATGGCGGTCCATGTCATAGGGTAAAACGTACCGGAACATGGCACAAACAAACCACCACACAAAAACTGTCGTGGACAAGCTAGCGCCATTCTATGGGCCCAATTAAACTGCTGTGGACCACACTGAATGAAAAACTACGATGGGTGTCACATAAACCAAACAAAAAGACACACCTGGTGGCGTTTTTACAGGAAACCTGGGATCAAATTCCACGAAGCGCCCTTACTTATCTCATTTCCCCAATGCGTGAGAGGGTGGAAAAATTAGGTACTGCAAAGGATATGGCTATCAGATATTATATCCATCTACAACTACATATCCTTCCATTTCATGAAGAGAGAAATAAAATATTATTAACAAACAATGTGTATATTTATTCGTGTAAGGTCTGTGTACATGGAGTTGCTCTGTGTATTAAAAGAACAAGAAAATTTCCAAAATCTGTTTCGTCGAAATTATGAACTACTGAAATACACAGGAAAAACCAGCAATTGTGCGATTCCACATAGATAATCTCTTGATACTTTAAAATTAGCCAAAAAATATTCACATAAAAAAAAAGGAAATGGAAAACGAAGAGTCGAAAATGATTCAGTTAAGAAACCTCACAGTATGAACACACAAACATCCTTACAACACATGCAAACTCCGTCACATGTAAGAAACCCCATGGGAAAAGAAACAAGACTTGCAAACCCGACGTAAAATTAAAAAGCATACAAATCTGAACCTACAGACTTTTACAACCCAGCACATCAGGAAGGATTCATTTTGCGGCTTAGGAAAACTAGAACAACATCCTTGTATTAACTACAAAACATGTCCCTAAAAACGTATATTAATGCACAAATCTGATTTGTAAAACAAGATAATATATTTAGAAAGTCCAGGTGTCTTCTATTTTGAAGAAAATAAAGACATCGTTCCGCATTTCTTATCAAGGACCATGGTCCTCATATGGGCAGACTCCGATCTAATATTTTGATGAAACAATTCGACATGCATGATCTTTAGTGGAAACGCGTCACTGAGTTTAGTTTCACGACTCTTATTTCGTAGTTACAAATGCATACAGTATTTTTTTTATTGACAAGCTTACTTAAAGGTACAAGTAAAAACAAATAATCCAGCTCTTACACTGATTTTTTCAGATATAAATTAATAATGTAGAATTTTTTACGAATAAAATACTAAAACTTATATAAAGTCCCTATACTCTCAAAATTATTGATTCAAGCAGATCGATGTGGAATTTAATATGAGAAAATATGTTCTTTAGCGTCCTAAATTATTTGACTAAAAATTTCCAGAAAATGAGATATACATATTTTAAAGTATGTAATTAAACAGCTCACGGTAAAAAAAACGTTCATCTTTAAAATGCATTTTAACGATTTTTACCGTACAACTGACCTCCAAGAACGATGATGTGAATACACCTGTGGCAGTATCAACAAAACGCGCCTGCGACGATGTCAAGCATGGATCTGCTGAAACGAAGTTCATCGTGTGTCTCGCTCTCGGGCCAATTCACTGGCGCAGTACTACAAGAGGAATGAGGTACCTTCTTGTCAGGAAAGAGTTACATTTTGTAGTCCTTGGTCACATATAGTTCATTTCTATCTCAGATTTTCACCACAGATGCTGATAATAACGTCGTTCTTTCGCGCATGTATTCCTTGATATGAAATAGGAAAGATACAGATGCCTTTCTTTCTTCTAGAAATGCGTTGAATTAGATGACGTTTAATTATTATGTTGAAGTTCCTAATTTACTTTATCCAATGTTGTTGAATACATTTTCAAATCAGACAACTTGACCAACGTTTTTGGTATTACATCGCGAGATGCATGCCACCATGTTGCATCAGTCAGATAGCTGCACAGTAAGCTAACGGCTACAACACCAAGAACGACCAAGTCACACGTTTCTGATTATTTTGTACACTGGCGGAAAGTGAAAAAAGAACACCAAGAAGGAGACGTCTGATACCAACGAAACTTATACAGCATAATAACGGAATAGAGAGGATACCGTGATCAAAACATTATGGCAAAGTGCAGCTGCATTTGCTGATAAACTGAAAAATAACATTTCTATGTAACATGGTTAGTACGAGGTTGAACCACCAGAACTGCGTCACACTGTGCAATTTTGGCATGGTGTCTGTCATACAGATGTTAGATGTAAGTTTGGGGTATTGAGTTCCAAGTATCCTCAACCTGGACGCGTAAATCGGAGATGGTCGTGGCTGGCCGTGGAGACCGGATAAGTCGTTTTCCCATAAAATCCCACACGTGCTCAATGGGGGACACATCAGGTGAACGTGCAGGCCATGGAAGTTGTCTCACACCCTGAAGTGCATGTTGCGTTGCACGAGCCGTGTGTTGGCGTGCGTTATCTTGCTGGAAAACACCACGATGGATCGACCTTACAAATGGCACAACAACGGGCTGAATGATGTTGTTGATGTAGGAGGTGCTGTTTAACGTACCCAATGCATACACTAGTTGTGTACGTTAGTGATAGCTGATCGCACGCAACACGAGGTGACCAGGTGTAGGCCCCGTGTGTCTCTGGTGGATGCAAGAATGTTGGAGACGCTCCCCTGTGCGTCTGCAAACACGCATACGGCCATCGGAGGCTCCCAAGCAGAATCTGCTTTCATCGCTGAACACAACAGATCGCCATTGCGTTCTCCAGTGCAGACGTTGGCGAAATCACTGCAGCCGTTCCTGACAGTGGGCTGGAGTAAGAGGTACACATGCCAGAGGCGCACGTACACGTAGTCCTGCATCCAGTAGACAGTTGCGGAACTTTCGCACAGTCACCTCAGGTGCAACGGCAGCTCGGATTTGCATCGCAGTGGATGTTCTGCTTAACAACGCCGTTCTTTTTATGCGTCGATCGGTCCGCTCATCAGTCCGTCTATGATTCCCGGTTCCACGTCTTCTCGTGTGGGAATGTTCCTTAGACCATCTACGCCACCATCGTACCACCACCGATACTTCCCGTCCAATTCACTCCGCAATACGACGATAGGACCAGCCGGCCTCGCGGAGTCCGACTAGACGACCTCGCTGAAAGTCCGATAACTTCTGAAATCCTACACGTCTTCCATGTCCAGGTATTGCAGCTTCTTCAGGGTCTTCACACGTGTCCGTACACCGACGACTGATTACATTCATTTCGCCGTACTCCTTAAATACCACCGACGATAATTTGCATAATATTCCGTGCTGTGGCGTAAGCGCTCACCTGTTGGTCCCGAAATTAACATCACTCCTACCTAAACTCGACGACCATTAACATATGTAAATTTCATGATCGTCCGCCAATTCCTTCTTGGTGTCCTTTTTTCACTTTCCGCCAGTGTATTTAACCATCACAGGATTAGTTAGTCGAAGCACCGGCATTCATGTTTAACGAATCTAGAGGTTAAGAAGTCTACCCATTAATTGCTCGGAGCAGCAGATAAATCATGAATGGAATACGTGATTACACCATATAATAAAATTTTGAAAATGAGAATTCTTTTTTTGGTGTAAATATGACATGGATGGTAAGTCAGGTATTGTCCGAAAACTTGAATATTTCTTCTTTCTGGAGCGGAAATCGCACCAGCGTTTCCCTGATAGTGCCCGAATATTCTAACTACTACCCCACCCAGAACGGCCAAGTCTCAAGATTCTGATTAATTTCAATAGAAGTTTCGCTACTTGAAGCAACCGGGATTCATGTTTAGCAAATGTAGAGGTTAAGAATTCTATCCAGTGATTGCCCAGGGGGGCAGATATGTCATGAATGGAATACGGGATTACACCATATAATACCAATCAAACTGTTAAGGTGAGAATCTGTTTTTTGGTGTAAATATGTCATGGAAGATAAATCAGGTGATATACGAAAACTTGAAATTTCCCTCCTACTAGTACGGGACGACGAAAATTTGGGCGTTCTGGGAGGGTAGTGGCTAGCACACTGGGTCACTATACTGGAGACGCGGTTTAGATTCCTGTTTCAGGACGACGAAATTTTCAAGTTTTCAATTATCATCTGATTTACTATTCATGTCATATTCTCACCGAAGAACGGATTCTCACCTTCAAAACTTGATTTGCATTATATTGTGTTATCCCGAATTCCGTTCAAAATTCCAAAAATAAATTCACATTTTGCCTTTCAAAATATTCCGAATAAAACTGCTTTCTTTCTCCTTTTATTTCGAAAGGATGGATCATTCCGAAGTGAGTGTGGTGTATTCTTAATTTCAAATTGAATGTTTCTTATCTGAAAACATGACGAAAATTTAATGTTAAAAACATATATCGATGTTTCATTTCCAAGCGTTTTATGATTTCAGTATTATTTTTGTAAAATAATATATATATATATATAATTATCTTTGAAAGAAAATACTTCTGAATAGCTACCCAGAACGTTTGACACACCTTTTAATAGGTTCAATTTCAAGATGTGTTTTAAGTGGATTCATGGTTGTTTCCGATTTAATCCCAGTAATTATTTTTGAAAAAGCTGTCAGTGGGTGTACTGAATGTTTAATGTAATATTCGCCCAACAAAGAGCATGTTTCTGCCTCAATAATCGCGTTATATATAGATTTGTTTACATAAAAAATATAGTTTTAAGTTATGAGATGGAAAATTGGATACGAAATCTACAAAACGTTCTTTAAATATAGAACAGGTTGGTTATGCAGTACTTTTGTCGAATATTAAAGTGACTCATCACTTGAAAGACACATGGAGCTAAGGAAAGATTTGGTACTGTGATAAACGTCAATAAGTTATAATTCACACGTAAATAATTTAAAATTTTTAAAAGTACAATCACATATTTGTAAAAATCTTTTTTCAATCATTTTTCTGGAGTGACACAGTGGGAAAATGACGTCGACATCACGACACTGCTACATGAGGGTACCAAAATTTCTAATAAATAAAACTCGGAGAAAGATAACCATAATTTACTTCCTAAAAATTCCGTAAATACAGTTAGTGCATGAATTATGATTAATATCAGTTAACAAGATTTAAGATACTTTTCTTAGTAAGGGCATAGTTTTTTAAACCAGATCTTTCTGCAAGATGATAGCGAAGTAAAGGCGCATTTTCCTGGCAACATCACACATGTTGGTATGATTGTCTGATTTTAATGTTTTAAGTACTGAAAATGACGCATGGCATAGCTTTAAAGAAAAAAGAGACAATGGTATACACTGAGTGGCCACTTCGTTATGACCAAACCCTCAGTACTTCGTTGGGCTACCTTTTGCCTTTAATACTGCGTCGATTCTTCGTGGCATAGACTACACGATATGTTGATAGGTGGTTTGTGGAATCTGAAACCATGCTTGATGAATAGGACTTTGCAGGAGTCTGAAATTGCAGGGTTGTGGATCCAGCTGTCAGATGGCTCGCTCAATTTCATCCCACAAATTCTCAATGGGGTTGAGATCTGGAAATTGTGTGGGACTCCTAAGCAAAGTAAACTCACCGGCATGTTCCTGAAACCAATCGTGCACAATACGACCATTATGGCAGGACGCATAATCTTGTTGAAAGTAGCCATCGCTATTGGGATAAACCATCCACATGACAGGAGGCACTTGGTCCGCAACGATGTTTATATATGATGTGCCAGCCAAACGTTGATCAACACGAATTAAAGAGCCCAAAGCATGCCAGGAAGACCTTCCCCAAACCATAACGTTGCATCCACCAGCTTGAAGGGTTGTAGCAATGCATTTGGGGTCCATGCTTTCGTGCTGTTTCTGCCAAATTCTCACTTGGCCATCGGCATAATGCAACTGGAAACGTGATTCATCGGACCACATAATTCGTTTCCAATTATCGACTGTTCAATCCTTGTGTTCCTGTGCGAACTGGAGACTGTATTCCCTTGTTAACTGCAGACAGCAAAGGTATTCGAACAGGCCTTCGGCTGCCATATCACATCCCATGAAGTGTACGGCGAACAGTTCGTGCAGAGATCATCTGAGGGGGTCCTTGATTAAAATTGTCTGCAATTTGATGCACTGTTGCCCTTCTGTTGTCTGTTACCAATCTGGTGACTCTCTGTTCCGCCCGAGCCGTCACTAGTAGATGACGACCACATGTTGCACGTACAGACCCAGTTTTTTGGCTGACATTCCAGTTTTTAAAAACTTTAACAGCTGCTCTGGAACATTTCACGAATGCGGCGGTTTCGGTGATACTCGCTTCATGGCTACGAGCTCCTACGATCATCCCACGTTGAAAGTCCGTCAAATCGCATTTTTATCCTTCTCGTCACCCAAAATCTCTTCTACTACTGTCGTAAGCACTAAGCTTTCCCTTTTTATACTACCCTCGCCTTCTAACGGCAACAGCGTGCACGTATAGCTCATTTTCTCAAAACTGTCAGATGGTCATAATAAAGTGGCTACTCAGTGTATGTCCAAGCCACTATGTATGGTTATCGGGCAAACATTTTTTAAAGAGAAATCTAAAGTGATTTTGTGAGACATGTCTTCAATTTTTAATACAGGAAATATTTCTCATTTTTATTTATGTCTTCTTTTTCTGAAATAATTAAATCTGACTTGATATTTAATGTATACAAAAGAAGCTCCAACCATAACTTTATGACTTTGTTTCCTTTTGTTTACACAAAAAAAAAAAAATCAAACCATCTTGAAAACACAGTCACGATGCGCAGTGGTGTAAGAGCTGGCTTCTGAACTTTCGTTCGAAATGGGACTATGTCCGAATCCCGATGAGTGGTGGATATTTTATTAAGTTACTTTGTCTCATCCTCCCCTACAACATGTCCCTGAATTTGAAAGGGATATTGTTCATTGCAAGTCGAATGCTCACGATGGCGTTTAAACTCCCCGATAAAGAAAAACAGAGAAAAGGCGCTGAATTTTACGGAATATTTTAATATAACTCAATTCATTATTATTAAATTTGACCTGTAATATTCACTGCCAAAACGTGTACTATTCTGTCTCTGCAGATGCCATGCATAACAGCGGAAAAGAATGATCACTAAAGCCCGGAAGTTGAGGCAAAATGCCTTAAAATGTTTTTTTGCCTTTTTGGCTCATAATTGAAGAAAATGCCTTTTTATATTTTAATGCCTTTTTTTTGCCACTACTCAACAAATGCACTATTAAAAATGATTTATTCTTAAAACTGAGATAAAATCAAAGTTTTGATAACAATCTAGCATGCAGTCGTAGTGTTCCCGGTAAACACGTAATTTTTTTTAAGTTATTCATTTCTTTTAAAAACCCGTTTTTAGGGTATAGGTGTACAAACCATAAGGTAGGTGGCATTTTCTCTAACACGAAATCACAGTCGGCAGGCATCTGAAAGTAAACACGAGTACAATCGGTACATTCAAAACGAGGTGCTCCAATTTAAGCAGCGGTGGCAGACGCATGCGCAGAGTCTGAGTTGGTCGGCATCTCATTTTATGGTTTGCTGTCCCTAGAATCCTAGCGGATAGTTTCAGCGCATTGCTGAATTAGCCGAATCCAGTCAGATAACATTGTAACCAATCAAGCTAGAGTGAAAGCCAAGAATGCACCTACACACATAAGACCTTGAACGTAACTGCAAAACAAGGGAGGAAGATTCTGTTAGTTCGCTTCCCCTAATAGATCTCGCCTTGCGTCCAAGTGAAACAATAATACCGAAAACTGCTTCTTCAACCAGTTCTAAATTAAGTCGGTGTGTGCAAGAGTATGGAGGTGATATCTTGTACACTGATAGAATGGTGTTGTTTTGTAAAATATGTGATACTAAACTGAAGTACGAAAAGAAATTCTTCATTTCACAACATTTGGCCACCGCTAAATATAAAGCTGCTGTTATTCGATTCGGAAGATTGGTGAAAAAAAGACATGTTTATTTCGTCATTCACTTCTACTTCGAGCAAGCAGTCACAGTTTGCAAGTGATTTGTGCCATGCTTTTATAGATGCTGGAATACCTTTGTGGAAGCTGAAAAATAATTCACTGAAAATTTTTTGGAGAAATATACAAAGGAAAATATTCCGTGCGATGCAACTTTGCGGAAAACATACTTAGATTCCTGCTACGTCGGTATAATGAAAGAAATACGAGAATATGTCGGGGATAAAAATATCTGGATGAGTATCGATGAGACAACAGACGCCACGTTAAGGTATGTGGCAAATGTTGTTATAGATACAATGGAACCTGCTCAACCCTCAACTATCCACTTACTTACATCAGAGCAACTTCCAAAAACAGATAGTAGCACGATTTCTCATCCTTTTGCCTTTTCATTAGCTCTTCTTTGGCCTGGCGGAATAAAATATGAAAATGTACTATTGTTTTTAACAGACGCAGCTCCTTATATGAAAAAGGCTGCCCACAGTCTGAAAGTTCTCTTTCCAAAAATGCTTCATTTAACTTGTTTGGTTCATACTAAATACAGAGTAACGAAGGAAGTTCGTGGGTTATTTCTGGATATTGATGCGTTAGTGGGTAATGTGAAGAAAATTTTCCTTAAAGCTCCTCATCGAGTTCACTTATTTAAAGAGATGGAACCAAATCTTGCTTTACCGCCTAAACCGATTTTGACAAGATGAGGAACATGGATATCGGCTGCTCTATATTACGCAAATAATTTGAACAAGATTGCTGAAATTGTTAACAGTTTTCAAGAGGATGAATCCTGCGCAATACGCAATGCTCAACAGATACTAGCTAAAGATTTCATTCGTAACGATTTAAGTTTTATTCAAGCACACTGTTCACAGTTGCCCGATATTATTACTTTGCTGGAAAAAAGGAACGGAACGTTAGTGAATGCCTTGAAAGTATTAAATGATGTAGTTAGTACAATTAAATGTGTTCCCGGGAGAAAGAGTCAAATCGCGAGTAAAAAATTTCAACGAGTTCTTTCAGCAAATAATGACTTGGAGAAAATCAAAGTCATCGCTGAATTACTCCAAGGTGAAAGTTCAACTTCTATTGAAATGGATCCTACAACCGCTTCATGTTTCAAATACGCTCCCATTACCTCCGTAGAAGTTGAAAGATCATTTTCGCTTCTAAAACATATCCTAAGTGAAAGAAGATAGAGTTTCACGTTCGAACATTAAAAAAAAACTCCTAGTACTTATGTGTAACCGCAAAAATAAGTAAGTGATAATCTGATAAATGATTTTGTGAATTCAGCTTAACACCTGTGTATAATTCAGAATTTTTCGACAACTTCTATAAATGCCTATTTTTGAAGCCTATTTTGACGCTTTATTTCGCTTGTTTGCCTGCCTATTTTTAGCAATTTTACTGCCTCAACTTCCGGGCTTTAATGATCACCAAGATTATTTGGTGATCATTCTCTTCAGCTGTTATGCATGGCATCTGCTTTGCCAACGCCACTACTTAATTTATGATTTGTTGTTCTTCCATGTTCTTACACGATTTACACCACGGATGGCCAAAATGTCGACCGTAGGACAAAAATGGTATACCGCGGAAAGTATTTCTGATTTATTTTTAAAATCACTGAAGTTCTTTTCAGTGATTTTAAAACTAAATCAGAAATACCGTCAACAGTTAAAGAAATATCTGCATCACGAAGCTCAGTGATTTGAAGGACGGAAATTATGAGTAAGAATTTAGACCAATTAACGGAAGATTTACGAAAGTGTACTATTTTGTCCCTGGAGTTCGATGAGTTTACGGATTTTACTGATACAGCTTAGCTATATATTTTCATTAAAATGGATTTTCGCGACTTCACGTTCAGAGAAGAGCCTTTAACAATCATCCCGCTAAAGAAACAGACCAGAGTGGAAAGTATCCAGAAAGGTTTTAAATCGTATATTAGCGACACGAAGTTTAAATCGTGTTTTACCGACACGAAATCACATTTCGTTCTTAAAGAGAATTAGAAGCCTTCTTCCAGAAATCAAATAATTTCTAAAATCACGGGGAGAGAATCACGGGGAGAGAAAGATGCAACGTGATCAACTTCTTGATGGCTTTCACTGTCGTAAAATAAGATAAAGTTGCCTACATCTGAAAGACAAATTTAGTATTTTTTGAATGTTATTTCCAAAAATTAAAAACCATTATTCTGTTATTATTTTGATTTCTTTGTTTGGTTTCAAGTTTTATTAAAAGAAGCTTGTGTATTATCAGATTATTATATTTTTTTTAAAGAGATATGCCTGGAAAATGGTAATGTATGGGAAATTACACCTAAAAAAAATCAATCTTTTTACTCCGTTACATTTGCAGCAATTTCTCCGTTTTGATTTTGAATATATTTCCTTTTTCAGGGTGACCGAAAAGCAGTTCATTATTCCTTTTTTTAAATTAATCTTTTTGTATTGTTTTAAACGCATTTCCCCTTTTTTCAAATATAAGTCATTATCTCATTTTGTGTTGTTTATTATCATGTGCTGGCCAGGTCCCTCCACCTCACGTACGAATTTCCTAAGTTCATTTATTAGTCGACCGCCAATTTATACTAAGATCGAAAGTACCCCTGGACCCAAAACGTTTGGCCAACCCTGAATTATATCCATTTAAAGTTCATATCAATAATGATACTTTTATCCGTCAATTCAAAAATATTGGCGATGTGAAAGAGGCGGTTTTCGTGTTGTTATCTGGAATTGTCAAAACATTACGTTATGCCATTTTCATTTAGATTTTGAAGGGGAAAAAATCTTTTTATATTGATTTTTTTGCAAGGTCTGTTAGATCTCCGCACAATACACTTAAAATTGTGTGCATTTGTATTTTTTTTAATTAATTCCCTTCAAATTCATATAAAATTTTTGTTATACATCCTTCGTCCTGAGGGCTTTACCTCACTTATTCTTATTACAGATAAATACAATAAAAAACTATTAAAATCATTTAAAAATGATTGCTATTCTTACCTTCACTGTGTATACGGAGGACCCAAATGGCATACTGATCACAAATGCCCTGAAACGATGCAGTCTATCACAGCTTTTAGAGAAAAGGCAGGGATGTGAAAGTGTTACTTTCTCCTTTTGGGAACATGTTCATATTGCCAGCTTCCTCCGAATAAAAAGAAAAAAAAAACTACCATCCTTTTGATTTAAACCATTAAAGTAAACCGCCTGACCACCAGCATCTGACTACAAAAAGGCATATTGATGGGCTCAGCAACTGATGTGTCGCCATCTGGTGGCAACATCAGTTGGCCCATCGATATGGATTTGTGTAGTTAGATGCTGGCGCTTAAACCTCGCATAGACCTGTGAATTGTTGGCACTGCGGTGTAAAGTGAACACACTCGGCTCGATGTCCAGAGTTCTGGGGTTCGATTCAGGCGGTGTCGGATGAAGAATTTTTCAGTTACTGTGCGCTGTTAAAAATAACGTGGACAGAGCGATTTCATCGTTTATTAGCTAAACACGGTCCTATAATCAGCGAAAATATGTATCCTTGCTTTTCGATTTGATATAGGGGTATGAAAACAGATTTCAAGTTTTTTGGAAATATAATTAATATTTTGATATACAGTAGTGGCCAAATCGTGGAAACCTTTTGGAAATAATGTATTTTTGAGGTTTGATGGCTCACAATACCGGAGGTTTTGGAGTAATACCCTAAAATTATATATCAATTGAAAGATAATTTCATCAAGAATGTAATACAATAACTTTTATAAAGGGTTTTGTATTATAACATCAGTTATGAAGAAGAAAAGTGAAACACAGAAAAAATGAGATATACAAAAATTCTCACCATTTCAATTAATACTTACTTGGGTAACTTTTAGCGTTAATTACGGCCTTACAACGCCTTCCCATGGAGTGAACCAATTTTCTTAGTTCTGCAGCTGATATAATGTGAAACCAATATCGAATTATTGCTTCTTTTATTAATTGGATTTTATTTCTGGGTTGCTTCTGACTAACAAGTTTCTTTAATCGGCTCCATAAATTTTCGATGGGGTTAAAGTCTGGGCTATTCACAGGCCATTCCAGGAGTGGAATATGATTATTTTGAAACCACTTTTTGCACACAGCAGCAACATGACATGGAGCTGAATCCTGTTGAAATATAAATGCTTCATTGTCTTTAAAAAGATAACGTGCGGAAGGCTTCAGTTTGGGCTCAAGTATTTTATTCTTGTCCTTTGGCGTTTATATTCCCATTAATCACGCAAATTCTGCGCACACCTTTTGATGTCATACAACCCCAGATCATAACACTAACTGGGTGTTTAACGGTGCATGTAATACAATCAGGATGCAAATCTTCTCCGATTCCTCTCCTTGCGTATTTTATGCTATCTCTACCAAACAGGGAGATTTTGTCTCATCACTCCACATGACACTATCCCATTGTTCCGCTGTCCAGTTAACATGAGTTTTAGCCCAGTTTAATATTTACAGCCTTTGTTTGAGAGATAAAAATGGCTTTTTTCGTGGAGTTCTAGCATTTAGACCAAATTTCTGCAGTCTGCGCCGAACAGTCCTTGCACTCAACTTTACATTTCATTGAGCCATTTCATCGTGTTCACACCCAGATGATTTTCTTCTTTCATCTAGGCACAGTCTGTTAATTCTTCTATCATCACTTGCTCTTTTGCACCTTTTCCTGCCTATACCAGTCTGGTTTTGTAGTTACTGAGTCTCCTTATACCTCTTCAAAAAGAAAAATGGTTGGAAACTTAAACCTTTCGTTAAGTTTCAACCCATTTTTCTTCTAATTTCTTCCTAATTGAAGCCATTATCACTTAATAGTACTATTTTACATCGCTTTTTGGGTGACCAGTCAACTGTTTGCGCCATTTCTTTAATTTTATTACATTTTACAAAATCATTAAATGAAAGAACAAAAAATAAAAAAACCTCAACTTGATAGCAGTCACATAACGCACGGACAAATGTCATCCTCTCAGCTCTAATACATGACATTAACAGCTGAAAACAAACTGGGACCTTATTGGCTCATTGTCACTCCTTGACTTCACACTCCTTGACTATATTCAAATGAAGGAAAGCTACTTCATATCAACCTAAACAATTTGTGCTTCGTTTTTCTGGTTATTTGGATATAACTTTCATAGAATACAGATAATTGAACAAACTTTATTGCATTACATTCTTGATGAAATTATCTTTTCATTGATGTATAATTTTATGGCGTTACTCCAAACAAAGTGGTGTTATGAGCCATCAAACCTGAAAAATGCACTTTTTTCATAACGTTTTAACAATTTTGGCCACTATTATATTTGCAACTATTTTCAGTCGACATAAATGTGATACCTGCCAGTTTTCAAACAGAATGCATGAAGCTACAATCTGACATTCGTCTTTAATTAAAATTTGATAACGTCACTTTACTGGACTTGTATAAGACTTATCTTCCCAGAGACAAATACCCTCGCTCCACAATCACGCATTGTTCGTGTAGTCGCTTTCTGGCAGCACCTAGATTTGTGAACAACGATTTTTACGGATGCAGTACATAAAGAGTAAAATTAGAACCAAAATGTCCGATTGTCTGATGAGCACATTGAGAACTCATTGAGAATTACAACAACTTCTATCGAATCAGATATTGGTGCATTAGTTTCTCAAAAACAATGTGAAATATCCGACGAGTTTCATGTTGCCCTATTTCCTCTTACTTCTATACAAAGATATGCAAAACATGCTAAAAATGTATGGTTTTATTTTTTAGGTATTTATATTTCCTAGGTCAATGATTGCAAAGTTGTGACCTTCTCATCAGTTTTAAAAGACCTTCCGAACGGGGTAGCACACAAATAGGATTATCATGCGAGAACTTTTTTCTGCTTACCTGGGGTGGCCGATATCACTTAAATGATTATGGACGGACCTTTTTCTTTTTTTTTTGCTCATTAGCTATCGTTAGTGTTAATGTATTTTATGTTTCGCCCAAGATAATATTTCTTCTTCCATTGTGCACCAAGGAAGCCAAAATATTGGACATCATGATTTAGATCAGTAGGTTTGAAGAGTCCGACCCACATCCAAGTCATCTGCGGAACCTTCGTGCTCTGCTGCCATCCGAATGCGCACGTGTACCTTGGGCAATCTTCCAACGCTTTATTGCGTCCATGCCACGGAGTCTCGCTGATCTCGGTGGTGCCAAGAGCAGTAATGCATATTGATAAAATGATCATATGTAGAGGATTTTAGGAAGGGAGTGTCTGACCCCAGGTGTTAAACAACCCTTAGAAATAGGAACCTAGGAGATTTGGGCTAGAGTGCCGATAGGAAAATCACACGGAAGCGAAGTAGAAAGGGGGAGAGAGACGCTATTGTTTATTACCGGGAGGCCAGTACCCGGGGTCCAACGGATAAACATGTCCATCCGAATCACAGCTGATATTTAGTGGATCGGGCGTTCCTACCTGCGTGGGATAGATCCTGAGGTCCTTTCCGTGGCAATCACGAACGTTGCCCAGCAGGCCACCCGCGGCCCTAGGTTATGCACGTTATTAGATAGGTGGTCATATTATTATGATACGACTGTGCGTATGCTAATGCAATGAAGATCTCGGGTAAATTTTCTTTTAAATTACAAACATCCTTCCGAATTAATCAAACATTAATACATTTACCGGCAATGAAAGTTGGCAACAAGAAGGAAGCATCGGCCTAAACTGAAATTTTATGGACGTAATGATACAAATGAATGATACACATGAAGGCAAAATCAGGGCTGCAGGACAATTACAGAAATACATGTGGCACGCTACCCGGTCATATTCAAAAGCGCGGCACAGCCCCTCATGCAGCGAAACACGCTACATTTACAGTCCGGTATGGAAGTGCAGATACGCCTGATGTCGTCCTGCGGCAGACTGGCCCACACGTGTTGGACGGTGTGCTCCGAATTCGTGATAGTGCGGCATGGTGGCAGATGCCCTATTGAGAATGTGTGGGACCAGTTAAAACGAAGGAGCGGGCAGGCCATGGAACTGTATGGGAATGACGTAGACAGTCGTGGGCTACCCGAGCAATGTGCGGGTGGGCATTATACTGCAGGTATAGCGCACCTGGATTCCCGGACAGGAATGGGAGCACATGAGGCCGCAGGATATCATCCACATACCGCTGGCCAGTCAATGATCCACGTACCACTTCTAGAACTTTTCGGCTATCATAGGCTATGGCTCCCTTACCGTAATGCCTTCATCGGGGGAGATGTGGAGCTCGATAACAAGGGAGGGAATACACCGTTGACCCGGGGACTTCCACATCCAGACACGACGACCTTCTGTCTTCAAAATGAAGCAGCACTCTACCCTAAATACCACACATCGCCAGTCTGTGACGTTTAACGCAGCTCTGGCCTGGCACCAATGTAAACGGAGGCGGCAGTTGTGACAGGCCAGACAGACGATGTTACTGGCAGCACAAGCAAGGGGAGCTGCGATGGCAGATTCGCTTCCGCGAGGAGTTTTGAAACGATTTATGGGCACACAGGCGCTCCTACATCTGGTTGTATAATTCACCGGGTCCCCGTGGGATTCGTTCATGCCTGCCGCTCGATCCGTCGATCCTCTTTACCGGTGGTCAGGTGCTTTTCGCTTTCATGGTACATCGACTACATGCCGGTTTCTACAGCTGCCGGTTCGTGCTTGCAGCGCCACCACAGGATGAGGAGTCATGCGAAATCGCACCATCGCACCAAACGTGGATCATTTCATACCAGCACGCATCCTAGCTACAGGCAAAGTTTCGGAGTTGTAGCATGTCATCTTATAGGTGCTCAAGTTTCATTGTCCATGCGTGCATACCTGTTGTGAGATTCTGTCTACGAATTTTATATCCAGTACATCCACTTATGCCTTAGAGAGCAGTACTGCGTTTTTCTAAAGTTAGTCTTCAACATATACATATATCCTTGAATATCTTCCCCATTTCGTTCGATCAAGTTTATGTTTTACCGTCCAAACGTCATGTCATTTATTCTACTTAGGTTTGCGAGATTTTGCTTAGTTTCTGGGGAGCCATATTCATAATTTAGACACATTATTTCAATTGGGTTATTTTCGTTGTCAGAATAGAATAATAATTGCTTTTTTTTGCGCACACGTCACCCATACCTAAAACGAAATACATTCTTCTTAATTATACAAATATTTATTTTGATGGCATCTCAATCATGAGAGAAAGATTTCCATCCTAAATCAATCAGTTGTTTTTTTTTGCACTGTAAACTCTAAGCAAATACAGGGTGTCCGATAATTATTGGACACATTAAAAAATTATATAAAACAAAACATTAAACAGATATAAAGATACTGACTGTACTAACTTACAATGTAACTACACAAGTTAATAAATTTCGATGTGAGATCCCTTGGTTGCTCGTAGTACGTCCAAGCAATACTCGATTTAATGCCCTGTGTTGGCAAACATCTGAGGAGTTATTTAATTAATAGCAGCTGTGATATGCTGCTTCAATTTCTGCAAATCAGTACAAGGCGTCTGATAGACACGATGCTTCACATAACCCCACATGAAATAATTCAACGGAGTTAGATCTGAAGAGCGAGAATGTTACGGAATGGAACCCCCACGACTTGTCCATCTTTAGGGGAAATGCTCATTTAGGCACTTACGTACACACGTCGACCAATGCGGAGGCGCGCCGTCATGTTGGAAAACGACGTTGTCATATCTTTTGATCTGGGGTATAGCGAAATTTTCTAGCATATGCAAGTAAATGTCACCATTTATGGTTGTTTCGCAGAAAAAAGGACCAATCACTTCTCTTTTTGATAGGGCGTACCACACATGAACTTTTGGAGGATCACGTTCCAGTTCAATAGCAGCATGAGGTTGTTCACGGCCCTATATCCTTCAGTTCTGACGATTCACAATACCTGATACATGCAATGTGGATTAATCAGTAAAAATTACAGTACTGAGAAAGTTTTCATCGTTTTCCACTGGATTCAGAATATTCACAGCGAAATCGTATTGCAGAGTATGATTATTTACATGCATCGTTTGCACTATTTGAATTTTACAAGCATGAAACTTTAATTTCTTCTGCAAAATATCGTGCATTGTCGATTTCGGAATGCACAGTTCTCTTCTTGCTTTACGAAAGAATTTCCTGGGGCTTCGTCGGACACTTTCATCAACTTGGTCAACCGTCTCACCGCTGACGCTAAGCCTACCGGCTCCTCCACGATGTTCCACATTGCCAGTTTCTTTAAACAGTTTCATACACTCCTTAATTGAATTCGTTAATGAAGGATCACACCCATACTCTAAACGGTACCGTCTTTTAACTTTAATGACATACTTTAATTCCGCAAGCCATAAAACCGGTTACTCTTTTGATTAGTGTCATCATGTATCAATATGGCTGAGCCCAATGTTTTCGAGATCGATATAAATGAAGTGAAAATGCGCGTTCCAGTCATCAAAGCCATCGGTGGAAGCTAAATAGTTTACACCATCGTGATTTATCGATACTGTCAAAAGTGCAATCGATAGTGCCTCCACCTCTAGATCTAAGGTCTGGCTTTTGTTTCTAGTGTGGAGTATTTACTCTCAGAGATATCTGAAAATTACGTATTTACATGGATTGTACGTAGAGAAATCAAAAAATTAATTACGCTTAGCGCCATCTAGAGTGTGTTGCATTTTCCCGTTATTTTCTGGGGGAAAAAATCATGGTAATATTATTAAAAATAAATTTTAGTGGGTTTTAGAATGCGCACGTATTTGAACCCAGAACTGTAATATATAAAATAACACAGGATTTGAAAGTCACACATATCATAAAAAAGTACTCGTTAATGATCGCCAATTTTACATATGCTAAGTAAAACTATCACATGAAATTGATCTTTCTGTAATACATTGCAGTGTTAACTTCTTTTCTTTTACAGATTATTCTCCGGCTTGCATTATTTATTCTCCCTGACATGTTTTGCAATGCGTCGCACATTGTTCAAAAGCGTAGCATCACTGTTGCTTTAGCTAGGTATGTTATGTGAGCATATAATGTTTTCTTTTTCTTAACAGGAACCAGTGTCTCCTCTCAATCTAATCTTTCCGTGCTTTTTTCAATTTCTTTTTATCAGTGTGATATGTGTTTCCTCTTCAAATTTTTATTTTCCGCTTCACAATAGCTTCAGGTCGTCATAACCACATTAAGAATAAACCTTGTCAGGTTTCTTCGATATAATTTGGCATCATATGAAAAATGTGTTAGTCTGTTGAGCTGAGACATACCAACTTGTAAAGATATTTCCAACCTCTATTTTCTGTAGGTGATACCAATGTAGAAAGTTATATGTGCGTTTTCTCATACATTTCTCAAGTTTTAAAACATCATCTGTGACCGAATAAGTTAATATTTGTCTAGCTGTACGTCGCGAAATAAAATGTAAAGCTAACAAAAAGGAATGTGAAACAGACGCAAGTTTCTTGAGCCTGTTTCACATCCTTATATACAGATTAAAATGAAAGCCGTCAGAATAGTTCTTCATTGACATCATAAACAAAGATTTAGAATCAGAATTCATATATAATTTTTTTCTAGAATAAAATACCAAAAGCTGTATAAATTGCATTGATTTCCTATAAACCATTTATAAGTAATTAATAATCCATTAAAATTTACTGATTACAAATATATACCAAACATTTATCTTTTGATGGAAGTGGCTTCGTTTGATTACCAGTTTCTGTAAAGGAAACGAATACTTTAACAAGTGATATATAACCAGAAAAACAATATCGCACGAGAAGTGATATATGCAAGAATTCAGCTGTCTACCTGTGCAAAAAAACACCATACTATAAGTTGCAAATTAAAATCACATTATTTACAATTTAAAAGTAGGTTAAAAAACATACTAGCGCTTTCGGGGATCACGTTGTAAACATCTACGTGTCCAAAGCACCACAGTGACACGATAGAGGCAGTCATTATATACAGATTAAAATCCACCCCCCCCGTACACCACGTCACCAACATTTTAGTGATGCCAACATTTACACAGAAAATGGCGTACATGTTAATAACAGCTGATATTACAGTAAGTATAAAAAATTACAAATGAACTAGGCAAGAAGTGCAGATTGGCCATTGGACAAAGTCTCTGTCGGGGCAACCAATCCACGCCGAGGTCCCGGTACATATGCGGGCAAGTCCAAATTACAACACCTGTCGCCATAAGCAAGAATATACAGGCTTTCGGAAAGGAAAACAGTACTTTTATTGAGATTTGTTTCCAGAATTTTCACATTTTCCCAATCCGGTGAGTAACCGCCCTGAGTGACAGCTAACGTAAAGGCAGTATGAGTAGTGCCAACTCGAAGCATGTACTGGTGTTCTCTCAGGCGGGTATTTAAGCACCTGAGAGTAGAACCTATATAACAATTCTCAGTAACATTCGGGTCTCCATGGGTAAGAGGAATGCAGTATACCCCATGTTTTCTGAGGGTAGGAGTTCTGTCCCGGTCATTCCTGACCATATCAAAGATATTTCTGGTGCATAATCCAAAAGAGATGTCATGTCGCTGACAGATTTTTCTGAGTGTGGAGACTATAGGAGGGAGGTAATCTACTTTAACTACAAATCTAGTTGTCCGAATTTCCCTAGACAAAGTGGTGAAGTTCAGTCTAGTAGATCTTACTAGTTTATAACAGGCGATTTGCTAATTCCAAATTTAGCTTGTAACGGCACGGGTCTGCAAAAATCGACATTTATTCTGCAGAAACGTAATATATTTATGAGAACAAAGCAAATTGATGTAAAATTAACTGCAGTATGAAATTGAATATAATATTAGGAATCAAATTTTCTCGTGCGGAAAATGGAGCAAATATTCCAAGAAATATTGATGCTTTTTATGAATGTTTTAAAGAAAACGTTTCTCTGAAGCCGACCTGTATAGTACCTCTTTTTGCTGATAGAACCAATGGGAATTAAAAAAACGCAAATGCTTGCTTTCACATTACAAATAATTTTTGTTTTGAGGTTCTTCATTTCACAACGTTTTGACAGTAAATTATTGAAAATAATTTTTTTATAAATAATCTCATGCCAAACTATTAATCTTACAAATTATTCATTCTCTATTACCAGTTTTTGTGATTGAAGGCGGTGACGAAATAGGTATACAGCATTTTATTTGAAACGGTGAAAACTAGAATCCTTGAGTGTGGAATATTATTTGGAATTATTTGCAGTGAATGTTTGTGTTTGGGAGCATGACGAGTAGGAAGGGTATAGAAGTTACTATATAAAACGCATATCAATTTGCAGCGCGAAATTCAATTGTTTTACTCATACACGTGGATTTATGTATATGGCAGCTTCCGAAAAGGCAGTTATGAAAAAAGGAAGCTGAAGCTGCTTAGTCTAAATTAGCGTGAATTGTTTCTCAGCACAAAGCAGCACCAGAAACATATCCTTTCTAGTTCCTCAGTTTTTGTGATATTTAAGACAAAGCAGTAATGCAAATTGATGCAATACAAAAGTATGATTTTGTTCAACGTACATGTAATAATGCGAGAGAAGCATTATTATATAATGACTTTATTTTTTCTAACCATACATTTTCAGGGTTTTTGTGTTTTGTAAGCGAAAAGGCAAATAATTCTTATAAGTACAGACTTATTCAATGCATCTAAATCAACGGCTCTGTTCCTTTTCAGAATTACATCTTACAAAGTCATAATGTGTACCCATCTTCAATTTACCTTTTTGCTAATCAATTTTCACAGCAACACACAAGAAATGCAACAATTCAGAAATGTAAGTTTCACAAAGGCATTTCTCCAAAGCCAACATTTCAATAGGTAATGAAAGTCTGGTACGCAGTTCCTCTAATATTCTAGAGAGTGTAACATTTATTTTTTACGAAACTTTCAAATGCGTATAAGTAAGTATCTTTATTTGTGCATTGTAAATATAAGACTTTTTCAGTCGCAATCATTATATTTTCTAGCTTTTCCTAAAACTTAGAAAATGAATTTTTCGAGGCCAAAGGAATACGCCCATTCGCTTTGCACGGTAATTTTTTTTTCTCAAATTATAGAATTCTCAACCTTACTTGATTTTTTTTTTGTTAATCAAAGAGATTTTATTTAAGTTTTCGTATACTTGAAAAAAAAGTGTCGTTTCATATTTTAAATAATTTCAGATATTTTACAAAAACGAAAAATGAAGTGAGAACAAGATGGTACTTCACATTTTCTTCAAACGGTTTTGTGTATTGTAAAGTAATACTATCCTGAATAGTGTGAATGTAAATTTCGATGTCAAATTTCGGTTTTGAAAACATTTGAGTCCTACTATCCAAACTTTCTCCTTGCATTGCGTTTTTCAGACGGGTCAGTTCATGTACCAGGCCAGGCACGAAAGGCCTGGTACACGAACTGACGGAGCAAAAGAAGCTGGTCAACAAAGTGAAGAACCCGGAGGAGAACAACATGCTGATATTATTTTCAGTCGAGAAGGAATTTGAACAGTACCAGACGTTCAATAGGAGAAAGGACAGGCGGTTCTGCAAGAAACTTGAAAACCTGCACAGGGTCATGCACACAAAATTTCGTGCCACCGTCCTGGTCCTCAGGGCCATCTCTAGTGAAGGAAAGGTCATTCCCCGCACTTCTTTGAGAAGGGTTTAAGGGTCAACGCAGACGAATACATTAAGGAACTGAGAGATGTATTGAAGCACTGGATGGACACCATTGTTGAAATGAGGCATTAAATCTCCCAACAAGAACCTGCCGCAGCCACAAGGCCTTTGCGGCTCAGAAATGTCTTAAAGAGAAGGCGTCCTGCCATTACTAGTCTTCAGATGTTCAGCTTTCCTAGCTTACCCAAAATGAATTACTTGAATAACTAACTTACGTGGGACGTAGCTGAAAGAGAAATCATCATGCATCCCCATAACACCCTCCATTCCGTTAGAGATGCATTGCAAGGACCCACACAAAAAAGGCTTAGGTTGCTATGTCTTCGAACCCAATCCGCTTAAGTAAACGTCGTTCGGGGGAGATCGCTTACGCGATCTCCCCCGAACGACGTTTGATTGAATAATCATGATGGGAGTTTGTGCCTAGAATTTCGCTTTAATAAAACGTATATTCATAGTTCAATTAATTGTTTTGTTATATACATACATTGTACACATTTACGAAGATAACCCTGCAACTAGAGTTGGAGAACTCTTGATAGATATGACTATCGTCATATATTTCTTCTGTTGGATGGATTGGGAAACGAATTTCTCTGAACAAATATTTTTTAATGATATGGTTGGGATATAAATTCTATAATATGTTTCACTGTACAACATGTTCCCTTTATTCAGAAAACTTGAAAATTTTCATCGTACTGAAGCGGGGATAGAACCCGCACCTCCTGATTTCCGGTCGAGCATGCTAGGCGTTACACTACCCAGGACAAGGAAATTCCAAGAAACTGAACACGATGAAAATGTTCCATGACGATGAAAATTTCCAAGTTTTCTAGGATTTATATCCCAACCATGTTATTTAAAATATTTCTTCAAGGAAATTCGTTTCCCAATCCATCCAACAGAATGAATATATGACGTATTTCGAGCACTGTAATTTCTGACCTGTATTCCATACTGGATGTGTGGAAAGGTCTTAAGGCGCTACGATGGAGCGGAAAAGCTCATCTCAAGGAAGATATTTTATTATTTGCAACGAAAGGCGTTTTTCGTTTCCAATTTCAATCAATTTACATTTCCATGCAATGTGCAGAACAGATACCTGATAGAATGTTAGAGGCCGCACATTATTCCTTTCCTTCTGCCCCGCCAGAAAATTTCTACATCAAGCTTGCGTTTTTCTCCGTGTAAAGATGTATAATATTGCCAAGTGTCCGTACCTAAAATTCATAACACGAGAATGACTTTATCTCTTAGTTATGTATTTCAAACGTTTTGCTGAATTTTCGATAGTACCTTTCACTACATTAATTCCTATGTATGTATCCAAAATCGCATAGCATTAAAAGTGTTTTAAACAATGTTGTGTTACACAGCAGTATAATTATAATTGACTCCTATTCTAAGAGCCTATATTTCCCAAGATGACCCTACTGAAAATACGGAGTAAATGGAATGTATATTGAATTCTTTTAATATGTTTTTTAAATCGTATTTTTTGAACATTGTTTTTCATGTATTACTACTTGTTATTCAGCAATACATTTTTGAGAATTCTTTGTTAAAGAAGGTGGCGCTACATGTTGTTTATAAGTTGAATTTACAACACGAAAAGTAAAAAATGTGCTAGGGAGTGACATTTACACGTCTCTGGAGAAACAGGAAATTATCAGCCAGACGAGCCGAAGAGAAATGCACTAAATTTCTTATAAACCCTTTACTGGAAGTAACATTACATAGGATTCCGCAGAGTGTCTATACTCTGGCTTGTTGATAACTGTAAAATTCCAAAGTTTTTCCACCCTACACGTCTATAATATAATTTAGGAAAAATTATCTATAATTCTAATATGTGTGATACAGTCATATGTGTTAGATATAGGTTTTGCGCATGCATTTCAGTTCTTGTACGAAAGAACCCAAACTTTATGTAAAAATTTATATATTTTGCGTCAAAGGCTAAAGCAAGTGAACAACTTTATGAAACTACTAATTCAAGTGTTTTATATTCCAGTAAACTTCCTTTTTCTAAAAAAACATTCGGAGGAATACTATACACTCGTAATATGTTCCAAGGAATTGCAAAGGGTACATTTCTTTCTTGAAAAAGCTAATTTTTAACTTAGTAAAGTCAGACTATATCATTGCATTTGAATCAAACTGACCTTTCTCTTCGAATAAACTTTAATTTTTCCTTTAACGGCTAAAAGTAAATAATTCTTTTAACTGCAGGTAGCTACCATCCTGGAAATTTTAATTCCCGTTGGACGACATCTTCTTATTGTCAGTTTCGTTTCCCAGAGATTAACTCCCAGCATAATGCTTAAAAAATTCGATATGAGAAACACACTTTTATCTATCTTAATCTCTTTTCGAAATTAAATAAATTTTGTTAATAAAATATTTCTCCACGACATAACTGAAAGTGAACCGAAATTAAATTTTTTTCTAAAAATACCAAACACACATTGCCAAATACGAAATCAATAGAACTGTCTCATTCAAAATCATAAGTTATATCTGGAATATATAACTCTACTTCTTCGCAACTGAATAATTATATTTCTGATATTAGGAAATGTAATGCAAGAAAAGATTTTCTTAAGAGCAAGTTTTTCGATTTGTGGACATAATTTGTTCTTTCAATGAGGAACCTTAACTTTTAATATACGTCTAGAAACAGTAATCAGATTGCATGAAGTGCCTGGTCAGATATATTCTGCAGGAGATTCAGTTTTAAGTACAGGGGAATTTCTCGTTGCCCCAAACAATCTATACATCCTTGAAAGAATAATATATTATTCTATCATTACTACCTCGACAGAATAATATTATTTGAACTCAACCTACAAAGCTTTCATCGTAATGGTGATAACTGAAATTCGCCATTACTGTGAACGATGTCTTTGCATTATGATAGAAGATAGGAGGTATTTCTTTTTTCGGCAAACGTAAATTAAAGCATACATCAGAAAATTAGGGAATCGTAAAAATTCGATAAGACATCCATTATAATGTCTGCTGTCTCGCGTAATAAATTTTGGTGATCCTTCCTACTCAAATATTTATAAAAGAGACATTGGAGACTGGCTCATGTTGCACTTACTCTGGCCCATGCTAATTTTAGATTTCGTTACAGCTTAAGATTTGCAGTAGAAGGATAATTGTAATTAACACTTCCTCTCGAATGTATAAGTTTATTTGACCGTTGAATGAAATGTGAAATTAGAGTTTCAAGCTTTTGTAAAACATCTCATAGATGTAAGTAACAGTGTCGCTCCGATTCAAAACTTTGTTTAACCAACGTCAGGTGACTAAACACTTGTTGGAGTAGAAGTGATCTGTCGACCAATGTGGAGTAATATATTGAATATACAAATATCATCCAGATGATTGAGGCAAGCTCATCAAATCAATAAAAATAAAGTCTTTAAAACTTCCATTTAAATATGTAAAAGACATAGGGAGTCGTTTTCATTTGAGAGTTACTGATTGAGTCTCCATCACATTGTTCACGAAAATTTCCCAGTTCCAAAAAAGTAAAATATATTACATCATGCTCTAATGATGGTGCGATTAAATGTCCGGCAAAGGACCAGCACACTTGGACGGCGAGAATGAAAATGCAGGACAACTACCTAAGCAAAATAACCCTCTCTATGCGTCGACACATAGTTTTAATCTGTCCGGCGTGGCCATGATCCAAAACCAAAAAAGTCATATGGCTAAAACTCTATAAAGTCATAAACCGCACGTTGAATATTGTTGTCTATCACTTCCTGTCTTCCCGGACAGGAAGTGATACAGGCGACGAAACTGTTGATAGCCTGTCGCAGACAAGTCCAGAGAATATGCAGTATGAGTCAGTGATTCATAGCACAAGGCACTTAGTGTCAGCATCATTCATTGTGCGACATGAGGGCGGACGTTGTCCTGCAGCGGAAAAACACCATGTCTGTTGACCAAAGCCGGTTGTTTCTGCAGAAATGCCCTGTGCATCTGGTGGAATTCAGCACAATAACGTTCTGTAGCGATGGTTTGGCCTCTTTCCAAGAAACGTCGATGAATTATCCCGGATGTTGTCCACCAGACAATGAGCATCATCTTCTTGGTGTACAGAGGTGGATTAGGATGCCGTTCAGCAGACTGCGCCTTGTTTATCCATAGTGTACAGCGTTTCCGATTGTCATAAAGGAACCACGTCTCGTCGCAGGTTACGATTCGATGCAGTAGAGAAGTGGTTCCCCAAGTGTGCGCACCGGCGCCCTGGGGAGCCACGGCTTCCTGACAGGGGCGTCGCGAAATATTACAATATTTTCATAATTTTATTTACATTTTCAATTCAGTGTGGTAGGACGCTACATCTAACGAACCTAGTGTAAACCAGTAACTCACTTAGTAATAACTGTTTACAGAAGCCTCTACAAATGGTAACTAGATGGCGCTCTATAATAATGTTACAATCCTTAGCTTTCCCCCGCACGATTACCGCCCTACGGGCGCACGTGCGTCATCCTGGCGGGGGCTGCCGGAAGTAACCTTAGCTTTTGCACCAGCCTCCGTGCTTCTGATAAACAATCCTCCCTCGTTTTCCGAGCGTCTAGAAATAAGACTTTCAATCCAGCTTTTTCGAGTAGGTCAACAGATTCTTTAAAGGCCTTCATCTGTTGTCATTTGTGACTCATTTGGCGGTTAGCTGTCTGTTATGTTGATGCTCTGTCACTGAATTTCAGCGTTTGTAAGCTTTCAGTGTATCAACTGAATATTTTTTTCTAAACAGTAAAATCCGATCCATTTACTTAGTTTTTTATCACATGTGTCGCTGTGATAAAAACTAAGTAACGCGAGAAAATCAGTGTGGAAGAGGAAATGAGGGTGGCTGTGTTCAGTTTGATTCCAAGACTTGTGAAAATGTGCGGTGATCAACAGATTTATTATCCCACTAATTATAATTAGTTGAATATTTTCAATTACATTTTTTTGTGATCTTCAATACTTATTTTATTTATATTTACCTAAGCGTACTTGTTAGAATTTGACATACGGCCCCATGGAAAAACCTAGATTCAGCAAGCGCGCCGAAAATCGAAAATATTTGGGAACCACTGCAGTAGAGGACCCTGCTTATTCCTGGCAAGCAGCTACGTGTACACTTCCAAACGCCTAGTCTTGTTGGCAGTTGTCAACTCATGCGGCAGCCACATGTCCAGCCTTTTGACCTTACCCAGTGCAGCCAGACGCCGAATAATTCAACGATGTATTTTATAGGTTTCAGGCCTTCTCTACTCAAAAAACGGATGACATAACTTTGCTTCTTTTAGCTGCATGCCTCAGGTGAGGCGGCTGCCCTTTTTGTACTACTATTCTGACGTCACTAAACTTCTCTTCACTCTGGTGCTACTTGAAATAATATATTTTAGTCGCTGGTAACAATACTACCATGTTACAGGGAAAATGCTTTGTATTTTGAATTTTTATTATACTTCTGAAGTTTTCATTTGACTCGTATGATAAGAATGTTACGGCTGTTTTCATGTTTGAATGTAATATATATATGTAATCAACGCACCTCACGTTTCCTTTAAAAAGTACATGTATAATATTTCCTTGATATCTCAGATGAGAATGCAGGGGATACCTGTGTTGGTCTCTTTGTTTCTAACCAATGTCTGGAGCGTTATGGAGTATTTCTTCGGGGTAGGTCTCCCCATTCACAATCGATCGCATGATGTACACAGAAAAATTGTGTTTGCTCCATTTCCGACGTAGCTCAGTTGTGTACTCCAGATTTTCTGTAAATCTTCTTAAATACAAAACTGTATATTAAACATCTCCATCAATCCAGGGACATTGCTACAGTAAACCAAGCCACTATCTTGAGAAAAGTATGGAACGAAATCTGTTTCTCTCTTTCTGAACCATGAGAAAGAGGTTATTTTCCTCCTTTTATTTAGCCTAGAGCCTAAGAGCTCTGAAGATTCTTTAGAAAGACCCAAATCTCTGACTAAAGCATTCAATTAAAGCTAGGAAAAAGGTTAGGGCTCGCTGCTATCTGAAACACCGTGAAAGTCCTAGTCATAAGCCTGACCTTCGTCTTCAGAGTCTTCAGGAATGTCTTCTAGTTTCTCAGTAGGTATTTCAGGTACAGGTATTTCTGAGCTATGAGAAACAGGGCGTATTGCCGACGGGAGGTTTGGATAAAATATTTCTCTCCTATTAATTAAATTGTACCCCTGCACGTTACATGAACAGAAGTAGCGGTCATCACTATGATTTTTAGGTTCCCTCCAGATCATAGATATTCCAAAACGGAAAGACTTTTTCGTGCCTTTTGACCACTTTCGCAATTCTTCTACACAAGGGTACCACACTTTATGTGGGGCCCATGACTTTTTTCTGGTCACCAAGTTTTACACCTAAATATGCATAATATACTTTCTTCACAAAATCTGTTATATTTCTTTACTACAAATTCCTCACAAATATAACAAAAGGAATCAGGTGAATTAAGACAAGCCCTTGCTGCCATTAAGTACATTTTATAAGTTAAAACTTAAAATATGAAAATTATAAAATTGAGTATACTCATCCGCTGCGGGAAAAAAATTTAAGCTCTACAGATATATCACCTTGAGAAAAATTGCACTGCTCAGCACACAACCGTTTCACTCAAAAATCAAAGTACAACTGAGCAGAGAGCGGGAAGCGTGGATTAGGGAGAGGAACGAAAGGGAGTGTGTCTTCAACTAACTCATTTCCGGTCACACTTTATGTTCCTGGAATTCTCCTCATGATAACGACTGGTGAATCATGGTGATTTTTAACGTAGGCTCTCGACGAATAAGAGCCATTTTGAAGTAAAATCTGTCCAAACAAAACTTTTTCTTGGACATATTATTACTTGAAAATTGTTTTTCTTTTTCTCACCAGAGACTGCCCTAAAAAGCTCCAGTTTTCGCCAGTAATGACGACGTATGACACTAAATGCTCATCCCCTTCCTTAGTAGATTATAACACAATGGATTGGTGGCTACCAAAATCAAAATTTTCAATTTGTGTAAAAATGGTACGTGATGGAATTTTTTTACTATTTTTCCTGAAATCAGCATCCAAAAATCTATCAGAATCAGCTGGTGGTTTCTAAACACTTTTTTGGTTGCAGGCCTGTGTAATCATCCCTTTTTGCATATCTAATAAATCTCTCCTTTTATCCATGACAGCAACGAACGATATGTTTTCAGATTGCCTACAGCACACGTAACTGTAAGACTCTGGATTCGATTCCCGGTGGCGGCCAATGAGAATGTTTCCATGACTCACTAATAAACGTGGAAAGAGCGATGACATCTGTTTGATGATTCTAGTTCACGTCAAATGTCTGTATTGAGGATTTATATTAGTGTATGAAACTTACTGTTTGTGATGTATGTTTAATACAAATAAATGTATGCGCATTCGATTTTCTTATCAGCAGTTTAAAATCGGACATGGAAAGTTCAAATTATCTCTACCTTCTGATATTGTTAATATAACGATCCGTGATTGCTCTTCCCAATGTCAAAAAAATGAATTGCATTTTCTTAGTTCAAATCAAAATTATAGTTGGCTTCTCTCCAAAACGCAATATTTCGATCCAACTAAGCAATCTAATGCTCCCTTATGTAACGTTTTCAATGAAATTGTTAATTAAGTTATTCGGGGAACGATTGCAGTGCACGTCCGGAATTTTTCGATATCGCTTTAAGTAATTGATGAAATTATCGTCATGAAACATTAAACTTGGAACACTTTTTATGAAGTTAACATATCGCTCAGGTGTTGACAGAAGTTTACCTACAAGACAACGGCATTTATTGGACTAATGAAATTTGGTTCCGCCAACTTTCAAATTATAATTCTATATTTTAATCGATCAGATAGCTCCTCAGGAGCATTGTTAATCAGGTCTTAAAGAAAAATACATAACATTTTTTTCAATTTCGTTTAAGTAACTCATATAATTTTTCACATTTATTGCTGAAAGCTTCTAGCACAGTTTCTTGAAGTTTAAATATTAAATTTTATTTTTACCTTAACATTGTTCTATCTACATATTCGAAATTCACAGATTTCTATCTGCATGTCATACAGCTTTTGTAAATTAAATCACAAGAGTTTTCGGGAGGTTTCCACAATGCCTCTTGTTGCCCACTCAGGTTAGATATGTTCGGAATGTCTGATGCTCCCTACTTCGAAAATGCTTTCTTTTACCTTTCTTTCATACAAGGAAACAAGTGTATTTCCATACAAGGAACACAGAAATATCTGTATTAAATCCGGTTGGTGAACACCTATATTTTATACAGGCATCAACTGTTTTTTCAATTTTCATTGTATACCTAGCAGTATCGGAAGATTGAAACCCTCAAATTACAGGTAAAATCTTTCTTTGGCCAAATACTCCTTTGGACAAACTGCTTTTTCCACTATTTCTTAATCATAAAATAAAAGGGCTTTTCAACTACGACTCATGAGCACGCATTCTATAATTAATATTCTTCTTATGAAATGTTTTCTGTTCTTTGGCATGCCATTGTATTATAAAATATTTTGTTCAATATTTCCACTAATTCTTAACGCAAAATTGCAACGGGAGAAAGCGTGGCCTAATAGCAGCCCGGTTCCGCAAGTATCCAATATGTCCTACTGGCCAAGAGCTGGAGTCCCTGGTGAGGAGTGGGCGGTGTGTCTGTCTTACGTCACTGGCCTTGTTCCTCTATAGAATCAGGTGCCCAAAATACGCACGACCAATCTATCGTATTCCTTAGAGTGCTAACAGTGTTAATTAAACTAATAAAGAAAAAAGAGTAAGCTCATGTATCTACTAGCAATGTATTTATAGCCCTAAGGGCGGGGTCCAGAAATTGATTTTTTTTTCTTTTGATCGGAGATTTAACGACCGCCGTGTGCAACTCAATGGGCTATAAGCAGTCACCCGTCCCTAATTTAGGGTTGCTGGTTCCACGGAAAGGAGAGAAAAAGTGCCGTAAGACAAACGCAACATCCATGCCTCTCCGGGATTCGGACCCGGACCCCGTTCGGCCGAATGATCAGAGGCCATCGCTTAGACCACTGAGCCCCCGGGCGGGGAAAACTGAATTGATAAATTCCTTTTCTATACACATATCGGCTACTACAATAAAACCTTACGGTCAGTTCCTAAATAATATCATAAAAAATGTACTTCACGTGAGATTGAATCTGAAAAATCTGTTTTTTTTTTCCGATAAGTGTTTGCAACTGTGGATTGGATTCAGTATGTCCCAATCATAATATTATTTCGTAAATGCGTGGCATTCACTAAATTTCCCTACAACTCACTCTGCACCTCTGTCTGGATGTGGTATTACAAATATAATTTTTTCCCGCGCAGATTTAACTGCAAACATGTTTCTCGCTGATCTATTGTTTAGGAAATTTAAATTATCATACTAGGGGCGTCAGTTCAAATATTTATTCACAACCGAATCACACTGTTGTGACCACCTCCTACTATTCACGTCCACAGCGCGTAGCCAATGAATGAAGGAAAAATATTGCCTGGACTGATAAGTCGAGATTCACGTTGGTACATGCGAATGGCAGGATACGAGTACGGCGCAAACCACATGAAGCGATGGATCCGTCTTGCCAGCAGGGTACTCTTCAAGCCGCTGGGGGTGGCATTCTCGTCTGGGGACTGTTTACCAGGACTGAAATGGGACCCATGGTACGTGTGACATTATCCCTCACAGGTCAACGTTACCGCGACATCCTAGACGACCATTTGCTCCTGTTTGTGCCTCTTTAACATCCCACTGGGGACCTCATCTTGCAACAAGACAATGCACCGTGCCATTGCTCCCGAATTGTATCCGAATGGTTCGATGAATACTCCACCGACGTGACCTCGCTTCCTGGGTCAGCTAGGTCACCTGACCTTAATCCCATGGAACACATCTGGGATGCCATCGAGAGAGATGTTCGAGGCTCTGACCCCCTCCATCAAATCTTCGTGAAATGTGGGAGCTTGTTCAAGGTTTCTGTATCCGTATGGCTTCCCAACGCTCCCGGTGTCTTATCGAGTCCATGCCGAGACGAATCGCAGCCGTCATCAGGGCGAAAGGTGGTGCTATATGTTACTAGACAAGTATCTCCAATTCAATTGCTCTTCAGTGTAAGTTCTATAGAATCACGTGTTGGTGGGACAAGGCTCGATACTGTGGTTGGTTTAAAATAACGTTGAATGTATCATTTCTTTTGAGTTTGAGGTGTAGGTAATTCAGCGTCCCTTTCACTTCAGGGTCCATGGTTAAATGTATCGTATTGTGCAGGCAGTTTATCTTGTGCATGAAATAATTTAAAACCTCTTCTCCATGTTTTCATATTAAAAATATATCGGGAGCGCAGCGGATGCACACAAAATTTCTTAAAACAACTTAGAAAGATGAGGCCTTCTAGAGGTCTAAATATTGCTCCTGCAAGGATTGAAGACAGTTGAATCCATCGGTGTTCCTTCTGCTTTTTTTTTTAATATGACTCCATTAAAGTTGAAATAGTTGTGGTTACTCACTAGATTTAAACCGCCGATAATTTTCTTAGTATGTTTCAGTTTGAAGTCAATTGATTTTACCGCTTTCAAAGGGAAACACGAGATTCTCATGGTATTTCATTCACACTATTTTATTGGGAAAGAAATATTATAATAAAAAAACTGAATAGATTTTCTTTAAGTCAAAATGAACCGATCAATTTGCAGAACGCTTGCAAAAGCGAAAAATTTGAAAGCACGAAACGTAGCCCCTTCCTCATGTAAGAAAAAAATGTTGAAATGAGAAAAAATGTAATATATCTAGAGTGATTGAGATACACAAACACTCCGATGAGCCATTACATTGTGAACACACCCATTCTAGAGAAATGAGCGCGTTTCGGTTAATGCAGTGTTCGGAGTCAGAATGGGAAAATCACCCAATTTTTCAGAGTTTGATAAAGGACAAATGGTGATGGCACGACGCATAAGAACTACGATTGCGGAACAAGCCCAGCATGTGGATTGTTTACGTCCCGCTGTAGTGAGTACGTGTCAAAAGTGGTGAACAGATGGTCAAACGAGGAACCGTCGTTTAGCCGTGTGTCTTCCGCAGCTCACTGATGCCACCTAAGAGCGGAGACTGCCGCGCATTTATCACACAGACATCAGGACCACAGTACAACAAAGCACTCGCAGCTATAATAGTGGTGATCAGAGCAATGTGACACAGCACACAGTTCATCGCAGCGTTCTGAGCATTGGCGTGCGTAGCCGAGGGAACAATCGGGTCCCCATGCTCACAGCGCGTCATCGTGGACACCACATGATATGGGCCCACGGTTATCGGGATAGTACCGTGGATGACCGGAAGAAAGTAGCCTGGTCTGACGAACCAGGATTCTTTGTGCATCACGAAAACGGCCAAACGCAGATACGACGATTGCCAACGTAGGCACTGGCGTCTGGATGCATTTTTGGGCGGAAACAGGTCGGCGGCGACCATGTTATGCTATGGACGATGTTTTCTTGGGACCATTTATGCTCCATTTTCCCAACACGACATTCCCTGACAGCTGTCAGGTATCTGAACATCGATGCAGACCAAGTTTAACATTCATGTCAGCTGTGTTTCCTGCTGGTGATGACCATTACCAACAGTATAAATGCGTCATGCCACACTGCTAGAATCGTCATGAAGTCGTTCCAGTTACACGCTGTTGTATAAACAAACAATTAATTTAAATAAAAAACTAAGTTTGTTAATTCACTCTATTGTCCTAAATACATATCGTAGTTATATTAAAATTTGCCCAAAGTTCAAGTCTTTAGGGATATACGCAAACAATAAGTAAAACTGAAAACTTTCCCTTCGGGATCAGCTGAAAACATGAATCCATCTCACCCGATTTCGTCCTTTAGCAAATTTTGTAGAACTTGACAAATGTGCTCAATTTATCATATGCAAATAAAACTTCATATTATCAAACATAATAACAAAATCGTGACAACATTCAGAATTACTTAGAATGTTCAATTTAAAATATTGTTTAGTATCAGAGAAAGTGTGATTACTAGGAAATACATTTGCAAAAGATAAGCGAACGTCCGTTTTATTTCTGAAACTAATTATCACAAATTGAGCTGTATTATTGGAAACAAACAGGTGAATTAAAAAATCTGCCGTTCATTTAATTTCTATGACTGTTACCGTCACACTTCCAAACCGCCCCCAAAATACATGCTTCTCCGTAAAACCGCGTTTTAACGTCAAGTTTTGCATCTATGGATTCCAAATGTGAGAGAACATTTAACAGTTTTTGTGTCTTATTTCTTACGAATAGCTCAATCTCAGGCAGTCTCAATCATATTGTTAGAAACTGGAAACATTTTTTCCTCTGTTCTTCCTAATACTAGTATCAAATACACTAAAAAATGTATTGTGGAACCAGGGATTTAGTTGCTTTTAAAAAGCCGAACTAATTCTGCATCTGCAAGGGCAAAGCAAAATAATCTGAACCCTTTGGGAATACACCATATGTTTTTATTAATACGGTATGAGACCATGATTTTCTTTTAAATCAGATTTAAAATCGGTTGTAATAGAATTACACAACTTTTGGATAGTGTCCAGTGGATTGTTGTACCATTCGTAAAACATAAATTGTTTGTTAATACTGTTACCCACGTTTAAAATAATGAAACTGCTAAGTTATACAGGATTAGATTGGAGATACCGAAGTTAATAGCTGAATTACACATGAACCAGACGCCTTAATAAAAACAAAAGTAGGAAAAACTAAAAAAAAATGTGTGATTGGCAGAGATGAAAAGCAAGGATGCTGTCTGTCATCAACACTTTTCAATATTTTTACAGAAGAAATAATAAAAGAAGCATATTATGAAGAGAAAAAAGGAACCACTATTGGAGGAAAAACAATACAAAGTATTAGATTTGCAGATGACCAAGCAATGTTAGCTGTTACTAAAGACGAACTACAGCACCTAAAGCAAACATTTGAAAAAAAACCCATGAGAGTACCCAGAATATTTGGCGCGTAACCTTGTACGGGGCCTGAATGTGGACAATTGGGAAGAAAGAAGTTAAAATGCTGGTGACACTTGAACATTAGAATAATTATGGAGAAAAATGGAGAAAATAAAACTGTTCGAAAAAAAAAAATACCAGTGACAAAGTATTACAAAATGTTGAAGAAAAAATGAATTTACTAAAGACCACAGGGAAAAAAATGCAAATATAATTGGAAATGACATGTGTTAAGATGAGACAGCCTATTGAAAAGAATGACAGAAGGGGAAATTGAAGGAAAGAGACCAAGACGAAGGAGACTACTAATGATGCTTGATGATAGAATGAGCACGGGAGGCTATCAAGAAATGAAGGAGGAAGCAAGGGACAGATGAAACTGGAGGAACAGGACTTGCTGATATTTCGTTAGACCTGTCAAATGACAGAACACTAATGATGATGATAATATAAGAAACAGGCCATGATATTGGTTCAGTTGACGTAATTTTATTTTACGTATATGTTATTGAATAATAATTTCAAAATAAACATACAGTAAATATCGTACACTTACTGCACCTTAATTTAATATCTATAATTATGGATACCACCACAATATTAACTTATAATGTGCGAAAAAATTCGCTCTCGTGAATGTTATATAAAGTCTAAAAAGCAACATGGAAATTATATTTTTAAGAAATATATATTTCATTTACCGAATATTATACTCAAAAGTAATTTTATTCACGGAACACCTGTTTTGTTATGAGAAATAGATTATTGATAAGTAATTTTTGTAAGAGATATTCTGACATTTTTCAAAATCAATTGTTTTGAAAAAGTGACATTAGTTCAGGTTCCGTGCATGCAAAATAAAATTGCAAATGTGAACTAACCCGTTCATTTCATTCCCACGCTCGTACTAAAAAAAACGATTTACGAAAAAACAAAGGGAAGACACAAACACATAAATCAAGATCGCTCTAAGGAACGAGATGTGAGCGATGGGAAATTTTGTTAAAATAGGTAAGCAAGGAGGAAAATAGTGATAGAAATATTAATATTAATAAACGAAGTTTTTGAAAATATGTCACGGCCAATTGAGAACTGTACCAAGTGTGGGAGTTGTGGGAAAAGGTCAACGAAATCCTGTAACTAGATTTCGTCGTGTTTTTTTCGGTGTGTGTGTGTGTGTGTGTGTGTGATTATGTTGGATAAATTTAGGAATATACAAAGTAATAGGACACGCGTTATATAAAATGTGAAATATTAATGAGATAAATCCTAATTTGAAGATCATTTATGAGAGAATATGTTTTTTAAGTTCACCAGTGTAAAAATTTATTAATGTACTTAAATGTTTTTATAGTTACAAATTAATCAAAAACATGTGCAGTGCTCTAGGAACAGCACTATTCTTATTGTGCAAGTATGTTTCATTTTTATGAGGTAAGAAAAAGAAATATGTCTGTGAGAGAACATAGACGCATTTCGAAGCCTTAACGTAGAAATCAATTGAGTCGCTCCAAACGAAATGTTTTTAATTGCAAATACAGTGTTCTTTGCTTTGCGCAAATTACAGTATCACTTATTGATCCTTTTGAGGTTCAGCGAACCTCTAAAGGATCAATATTCAAGCAAAAGGCCTCAGGAATTGCTGCCCTGGTAGGTTTAAACGATTTCTCAGCTTCCAATGGATGGATGAATCGACAAAAGAAATCCCATGATCTCATGTAGTGATCACTTTGTGGTGAATCTGGAAGCGTTGATCCCATTAGAATTATTGAATGAAAGTCGCAAACCTTACCTGCTCTGGTAACAAATTATGCTCCGAAGGACATTTTTAACGACAATAGGCCTGGCCTTTTTAACATCTTTTGTCTGATGAAATATATTTTGTGAAAAGTGAATCAGGCCACGAGGGGGAGGGATATCAAAAATGCGATTGACTGTCTTATTATGTTGCAATGCTACGAGAGTGAAAAATTAACATCTCTGGTTTTCTGCAGTTCTAAGAAACCACGTTGTTTCAAAAATGTGAAGAGTTTCCATAAATGATATGAAGCAAATAAAACGGCTTAGATAACGCAAACTAAATTGCAAGATTTTTGCACAATCTAGATCAGAAAATGAGTTTGCAAAACCAAACATTATCTTATTTATTGATCAGTGTTCGTCCTTTGTTGATTTAAAACTTCGAAATGTGCTCATACAATTATTTCCTCCAATCAACGCATGCAACAGTGTAATCTGGGGATTATACGCTCTGTCAAGGGTTTTACCAGAAACAGTTAATGAAAAAAAAAACACTGGCTGAACTTCATTCCTGAAACATTAAAGATGCGTGGAAGCAAAATATCCGCGTATTCAAGGCGATACATTGCGTATCTTCTTCATGGAATAGGGTTACAAGCACTTGCATTTATCGTTCCTTTGGGAAGGGCGGATTTGCAACATCACAAGAAGTTCCCATGAAAGCAGAGAATGATTCAAATGGACTTGATTTTCCGATTGAGCCAGACGATGATTTCATTAATGAACTTGCAATAGATTTTGAAGGGTATGCTGCATGTTGTGAAAATGTGCTGACATCAGAGGTTCAAAGAATCTCTGATATAATGGTTTGTTCGTTCGAAGAAGATAATGACGACGACAATGTAGCCAAAATTTCGAAACTGATGGCTTCTTCCAAAACAGCATTAAATGGATAAAACTTTTATGAAAATTGTTTTCCTTGGTCCCTATTCTCATGAAAAACAATTGCTATGCCTTTCAATTCGTAAGAAAGCTTTACTTGAGCTAAACACTAAAAATAGAAAGCAAAAGTAAATTACCGATTTTTCCAAAGCAACATCCCATAATGTAAGTACGTACATACTTGTACTGCATTTTTGGTTCTTACATAAATGTACATATACCATACATTTATCATACTATATACTAATATAGTACTGTACTACTAATGTACATTGGTTCGGCGCTCTTTTAGTTCACACAACCTGTCATTTCTCAATGTCCGATAAATCCTTCCGTTTAACCTTCACGCTCCGAATTTTACTATCTACTGTTCAACTCGCAGTTTATATATGTTAGGCCTGTCGACTAACCCTAACACGCCATCTCTGAAATCCCATGGACACACCACAGTAAGATCTCGCCATGTCGCATGCTGCACGCTCAACCTCTGCTTGGCTTCGCCAAAGTGATATCCAAGTGCTGCATTGGATCATAATTCGCTCGATCTGAATCTAATCGAGAGCTTGTGTTTTGTAATTCTCAATGTTTACATACTATTTTGATTAATAAATAGCGCCAGATGGACATCGCACTGCAACGACTGTGTGTATGACGTAAGAGAGTCATTTCCATATTCGCTTTCGGAGAGGGAGGTTGTCGTGAGTTTTGTAGCGAAGAACTCATCGTGTCTACATGTTATTTTTGTGTAATATTAATGTTTTATGTTTTCAAATGTTAATCTGGTAAGTCATTTAATTAGAGTAGTGCTTTGGATATATCGTAGCAATCAAGATGAAGCAGGAAATAAAAAATTGTACAATTTAATCAACCGATCCTCCAACCATCACTCCTACCATTGACAACACCATTGGCATGTTCTCAAGAAAGAACGGCGAAAACGCAAGACATAAGCAAAAGATCACCTGAAGATGGTTCTTCAAGAAGCGTAAGCCAACCTACCACAACTTTTCTTTTGTGCCTACTTCAAAAAGATGCCTTTACGAGTTGCCGTTATGGTTTTGTATACATTATGCATGCCAATAAGGTTTATTTTACCTCATACTCGGTGTTACGTTTTACCATATTTTAAGACTTTTTATGCTAGCTCTCTGAAAAGCGTGAAATTGGGGTTCAACTGTAGTTCCGGCAAGAATGATATTGATCCATCACTTCTTCTTGCTGCATCGGAAAACGTAATTTCCGTTCCTTACTGACTGCATGGTTACTGCAGTGTACTGTTAAAACAGTGTTTTCATACAATCTAAAGAAATCAATCTGACCTCGATTACTATTTTCATTACGTACTGCACAGTGAATATCGTTTTTCACCTCCGCCCCGACAGCTCAGTGCTACTGTCCCTCATCATTAATTCAGTAAGAAGATAAAAAATTAGGAATAAATACATTATTGATTTATGTGTATTTTTTGTCTTTTACCCATATGGACTTCTTTCTCATTTATGAAATATGTATTGAAATGATGTAGGCGCGGTTTGTCTAAACTTTACGCTAGCGGCACGAAAACACATTGTTGCACTTTCAAACACTACCTCATTTTTTTTGCTAGAAATCACAACGAAGGGAAAAGGATAAATTTTTCCTAGTAGCTGTTACTACTAACTTAGTTTTTTGCGTGGAAAACATTTGAATTTTGAAGGAACAAATTGGAAATACGTTTTAAATATGTGATGATGAATTTTCTTTTGAAATTAGCATTTTTTAAAACGATTTCCGATCTCTTTGTTGGAATTTTGAAACAGGTATATAAGTCTTATTAAAATTTACAAGGGCATCAGTCAGTGTACGTTTCTTCGCAAGTTTATTCAACTTCAAATTTAATAGTTTTTCCATGTTGATTTCACTGAACATATTCCAGAACAGAAAGATAAATTCAAGTAAAGTGACCCGGACAGAATATTAAAACATTTATACATGCCGCCCGTTCGATACTAAACAGAATTCTACAGGTTTAATTATTTTTATGCACATGCAAGGCAAAGCCAAAAAACACTTTTTTCGATCTGAAGAAAGGGAGAAATTTGCACTTTTACGTAAAATTAAATAGCATGGCACAATAGTAAGTAAACGTTATAACTAACTTTTGGTTAGCTATAAGTTTTCGCGGTTCAGGATATCAAACCGATGCTTCTTCTACCGAGGAAGATACTGTATCTTTAATACCTAAAAATCTCCACGTATAGCATCCTACTCCTATTTGAAAATCTGGAAAATGAAGATTAAAACTAATTTTAACTTCAACTGTTAATTTCGGAGTAAATATAGATGAAACAAAAAATTCTACACTGAACTGCGAGTGTCGGGCCAGGCTTATTTTGTCAATGAATTGTGAAATTCCAGGAACTGGATTGGCATGGAAGCTTGTTGTGATTTTGATTACGAGAAGATTTACAATATTTTTCTCTTTACAAAACGGAAGACTGACTTGAAAATTAGATGGCAAAGCTCACTGAGTGAAAGGTTTAGCCCAAATTGCCACGGGATGTATTGATTTATTCGACCTGAACCCAAAAACATTGGTGTAAAATGACAGCCAGATATAAGATGGTTTATTTATTTAAAGGTCGAATTGAAATTCCGTTTTCACTTCGTTGGACTTAGTTTCTTAAACATGTTGTATGGTTTCCGAGAAATATTTACATCACCGTCAGAGAATCAAAATCAAATCTAACTTCTGGCGCGATTCGTTGTTTCAACTGAGATGAGGAAGTTTGAATTACAGAACTTATTTGCATATTTAGGGATCGAGGGCCACTTTATCAGGTACAAAACGTCATCTGTGGCAGGAATTCCTAAAGAAAATGTCTTGTATTTCATTACTATTCCACTACTAACTACGTGGTTCGGTTCGGTAGAGCACCGGTGCTTCTATTGAACAAGAGGTTTTCAACATTTCCTGAATCGCCATCAACATGAAAACTTTCTGATAAAGAAATCATGAAGTTCAAAGGATATCTACCGCCCCAGTGGCGCTGAGGTCTAAGCGCTAAATTCTAATCATGCATCCGAAATGGGTCCACTTTCGAATCCCCGTAGAGTATGGGTGTTGTGTTTATGACACGCACTGTCTCTCACCTTTCCGGAACTAGTGGCTCTAAATTAGGGATGGGCGGCTGATTTAATCCATTGAATTCCTCACGGAGGTCGTTAAACCCATAATCAAACAAACAGTAAAACATAATATGTATGGTACCAATAAATTCGTCGTAATTATACGATATGCCTACATTTTTATTTTTCTCTGAAAATTTCAATTTTATAATTGACCGCAGCCTAGTTAACAGATTTGAGAATTCGAAAGCCGTGTACCCAAGACACCTTTTTATTCATTTTACCACCTTTACACTAATTGTTTTCCATTTTATAATATTCTATATGGCAACATCCTTCGGGCTATCAGAAAGTTTTGTCCGGATTATACCCAGACCCTATAGGAACCGTTATGGCATTTTAAATAACTGACGGAAAACCCTTGACGAAAGTATGAAACCTGTTGGGCTTGGCCGAGACGTGAACTACGAATACTTAGCTGTGCCGAGTTTTTCAAACAAAAGCCCCGTGCAGACCTATAAATCAAGCAGCATCTTTTTTTTTATGTTACAGCATCTTATTTTACCGAAAAAATATAAGAACATTTTTTTACTAGTTTTGTTGACTTTCGTTTGCATGAAACAACCTGAAATTTTAGTACTGTTTTAAGCATCATCTAAAATTAATGCAGACATAACATAGGCGCCAAAATTGCGTTTCGCGATGCGGTGGAGTTATGTGAACGATGACATAATTTCATTCAGAAACATTCATTTTGTCATGCAGACGTGTTAGAGTAGACTTGAATTAGAGCAACAGTGTTTAAAAAGAATCATTTTAAATGAAACGTATCAGTGAATACAACTGAAAATAAGGACAGCAAATTTTTTTTGCAAAAAAGGAAATATTATCCAGCAATGGAATATATAAATCAGCCTTCGCATGGCAATTAGTCCTTTTCTCACGCGTTAAAGATTCTATTAATACGTACTATATCGTGTGTAAATTCAAAGTCCTCTCAAAACGTGTCTGCACCGAAAGTACAGTAAATTACATGCTGATTCGCCAATGGAGATAATGGAGTATCAATATTTCAAATCTTGATATCATAATGTCACGGCAAGCAATTCATGTGCAAAGGTTATCGCTGGCAATATCGTGCTCAGGGGTTTGCTCAAATTCTCAAGAAGAGGCATTCTTTAATCGCCGAAGGTTTTTTTTTTTTTTTTTTTTGTTGGTAGAGCGGTTGCATTGTTTTAACAGCATGAGGTCAGTTGTTAATTTCATTTATCTGGCCCGTGCTTTATTTATTTATGTACCTTCTGTTTTGTTCATCAGACCTGGGAGAAAATGTATATAAAACTTTGAATCTATAACTAAAATTAATGGCTGCATTTTGTGTGGGTCATACGTACACAGAGTGATCACTGAATTATGACCACCTTCTTAATACTTCGTAAGACTTCCTTTCGCTATTAGACGTGGCATCGAGTCAATGACACACCCGAAGCACTTGTGACGTATGGCCAAACAAGCTGTATGTCATGCGACCTTCAATGCATGTATGGAGATGATTGGTGTATCCGAACCCCTGATATGCCGTTTCACAATGTCCCAAAAGGACTCTAGGATATTGATGTCAGTGTGGTTCGGAGGCCAATCGTCATGCTAAAAAAGTCTGAACTGTGTTTCTCATATCATTCCCGCACAGCTTAGGACCTCTGGCTCGGCACATTGTCATATTGGAAGACACCGCCGCTATTCGGGGAAAAGTGCAACATTACTGAGTGTACACAGTCTGCAAGTAAGTCATTATGGCGGGCACTAGTCATAAGGTGCTCCACATGCGCCAATGATCCAAGATCCTGAGATGTAGACATGCCCTGAAATATACAATCACATCCACCGTGTTGCAGTGTGGAGATCATGCAGGATGTATCGAATGTTTCATGTTATTTGCGCCAAATACGTACACGACCATTCACTGAATGGACAAAAAACGCGAATCGTCAGACCAGTGCAATTTTTCCTGTTATCTGACGTCCAACTTGAATGATCTTTGCAGCAGACGAGTCTTTTTCGCCGATAAACTTTTGTTCGGAGAGAATGTCGTTGTCTGCTGTTTTACCCCATGCAATCGAACGTGTAAGGCATGGTCACAACAAATACGTTTCCGATTTGACTACTTTTGTACTGGATAGTCAGCAGTTGAAGAGTGCTGGGTCTGTTGGTCTGTACGAGTCGTTGGATCCGTCACTCAGCTTTAAGATCAAACTTTCTCGGTCCTGTTCAGCTTGCCGCCAGGTCAGTGTGGATCAGATTACTTTAACCACGGCGGCTCGCTAACCACCCAACAGAGTAATCGTTTGAGAAACCGAGGCACCCGTTCTCCGAGTTCCCACAATCTGTCTTTTTCCAAGGTCAGGTACACCCTTTCGTTTAACCTTTTCGCTGCGAAGTTTACTATCAACTGCCCCACTCACAAGTTATACAAGTAAGGTTGGTCGACTAATCACGCACTATCAGAAATCACTTGGTCAACGGCACGCATCCACTTTTGATAGTGGTAGTAATAAATCAGCGATAACTCGGTTCATATGAAGGTAAGAATAAAAATAAAATTTTTGAGTAAAGTAAACGAACATTTCGTCTGAACTAATATCATGTCCTTTTTCCTTATTTCTTCCGAAAAATGTATTGAAGTGTAGATGAAACTTACCTTCTCAATTAAGTATTATAAATTAGAGAATTTTTTAATTTAATTATGTTTTTTTTAATTCTACAATTTATTCTGTACTCTTTAATAGAATAGCATCTTATATCCAGTTTTTTATATAGAAACTTTATTATAACTATCAAAGAATTGGTTTACTTTATGTCCCTGTACGGACTTTTCGAAAAATTTTGGAAGCTTAAGAATAAGCGTTTAGATTGAAATAAAAAATAACAGTAACAAGGTGAAACACGTCTATCAAGTGACGTGTCTAACATTGAGTTATTTCATGCGCCCGTCTGTGTATAACATGGAGTTAATTCAACCACCGAACGGACTTCCAATCTATTCCTTTCCCTTGATACGCAGTCCAAAATTTCGGTTGTCTATAAGTGATGCGTTCTTCTATCAATATGACTAACCCATTTCAACTTCAGCGATTTTATTTCGATGGTGATGACTTCCATTCTTCTCGATCCACGCGTTACTCTTTTTATCTTTCCTGTTCACCCTAAGCATGAATCTCACCAAGCTAGTCTCAGTTCTCTGCAGCCTTCGTATAACTCTTTTAGTTGAACTCACGGATCAAAAGTTCATCTTTTTTAAACTCACGGAATAAAAGTTCAAAGGCGTTTGAATATTTTTCTCCTAACTCGACATGCTTACACAAAGGAATATGTTTCATACACATAGTAAAGTGGCACATATCTCCTTTTGACAGTTGGCTCTTGAATAACCTCAGTTTCATTTTGAAAGCATTTACTGCTGCAATAATGTGAAAAATAGGTTGACTTTTCCCTTTAAAATGTAAATTGAATTCATTTCGATGACCTGTGATGTCACATAAAAAATACAGGTTAGTATTAAAAACTTCATTGTGCAGCTCTGGAAATTTGTTCGGGTCATTCTCTAAAAATTGAAAGGTTTCTTTCTTGAGAGCAAGCAAAATGTTGCAATACTCTTCCACGGCTCAATCAAGGAACTTCTGTGTGACAGAGCAGTGTTCCGCAAAACTTTTCTACTCGCAGCACACCTTAAATTATCCATGACTCAACACGGCACACTAAAATGTTAATCCCTTCAAAACCGTATAATATGACACTATTAATATGAATACGTATTGTAATCAACCTATTATTATTCAATTATTCTATTATTATTCAATTATATTATTATTAAACAGAACTCGAGTAGTGCATTTATTAACAATTTATGAACTATAATCACGTTAGAAAATACAAGAAAACGCACTTTTCTATTACTATTAAAGTAAATAATTCTACTCATACCTTCAATGTGATACTTGCGCCTGTTTAGCTGCACTCAGGTGGCTGATCCGTGGCGGAATCGTTGAAAATGCAAGTCTCATTTCTTCACCGACGGATTTGTGTCTCTCCGTCTATGATGTTTTAATTTCAGTCAACGTCGAGAAGCCCAGTTCAATCAAATATGTAGTTAAAAGGGCAATTACACATTAACTGCCATCTTGACGAAAGCCGGGTATTTACTCTTTATTGCCAAACAAAATATGTCCAAAGGCACTTTGAGAAGTTTGAATTTCAATGCTCCGTGTCTTTTTAAATCTGCGATTTCCTCGTGTATATTAATCGGAAGAGGTTTTGAATTCGCAACGAATGGATCACGAACCCAGCCGAAATTTTTGAAAACTCTCCAAAGTACTTCTTGTATTTTTGCAGTAAAATTTCTAAATGTTCTTTAATTAAGACCAACAATACTTTAAAACCGTCAGGAAGTGGACATATAGTTAGGACGGATCTGAAATGGCACATTTTCAAATTATCAGTATTCATAAATTCAGCTTATTCACAAATCCTTCAATCTTATCCATAGTAGTTCAAATAGTTTCGTTCGTACGTTGCATTTTTCTGTTCAGCTCATTCAAGTGTACGAAAATATCGGAAAGATATGCAAACTCACATACCCATTCATGATCTGCAAATAAATCGGTGTACTCATGTCCCTCAACAGTCAAAAATGCATGTACCTCTTCTTTAAGTTCAAATCCTTACCACTTTTTCTCGTGATAACCACCGTACTTCTGTATGTAGCAGGAGTGTAGAATGTTCTGATCCCATTTCTAGAAAAAAAAAATGAAAAAAGCCTCGAATTTAAGGGCCGCGATTTGATGAGGTTCACGACGACTTTTACTACTTCGTCCAGCACAACTTTCAGAAAAGATAGCAAAGACTTAGCAACAATGTCTTCGCTGTGAATTAGACAATGATCGCATCGTATGCTAGGATTTACGTCGCGAACTTTAGCTACAAATCCTTTCACGTGGCCTGTCATAGAAGCGGCTCCGTCTGTACAAATACTAACGCAACCCTTCCATTATAATTCCTTTTGGAGCACATATTCATTAGTCACACGAAATATATAGTTACAATTTCATCTCCATCCATGTACCAATGTAGGCAAGAAGTTATGGTGACCTTTCAGTCAACGTCGAGAAGCCCAGTTCACAAAAATATGTAGTTAAAGTGACAAGAACACATTAACTGCCATCTCGGTGAAAGCCGGGTACTTTGTCGTAATTTGTCGTTTCTTGTGTAATTCATCTCGGTGAAAGCCGGGTACTTTGTCGTAATTTGTCGTTTCTTGTGTAATTACTTTGTGTAATTTGTCGTTTCTGAGCGACAAATATCACATCATCAGAAACATAAAAAAATTTGTCAGATTTGTTTGAGCATTGACGTGGCATCCTGGTTTTTCAAATTAAGTATGACCACACAATCAAACTGTAACAAAGAAAGGAACGACACTTTCACTCCAAGCAAGCTGTAAACAGACAATGAACTAAAACAAGGTATTAATGAACAAAAGAAGATGTACAGTGACTCCTCATTCCTGCTCTCAGGTTTGCCAACATCCATATTTGCTTTACGTACTACCTTAATTAGCCGCTCGGAGCGCCACAAGCTTCATTTAATATACATATTCTAAAACATCATAAATGGGCTGTACGCCATATCTCGTAAATGAGAGCTAACTAAGCGTTTTAAATGTTATATTTTTTTAAAATGCTGAAAACAATACAAAATAAGTATTTTCAAGTTAGAAATAGTTTTACTGCTGACCATTTTTAGTTGCCGAACTATTTTACTTTGATAAGAACATTGCCGTTCTTTGAAAAAAAGCCAATGATGTACCTTGACGGTTTGTGAAGAAATAACATTTTTTTATATTTATATTAATTTTCCAGAGAAGTTACTGTTAGCCTTTGTCCATGAATGAAGTATAGGAAATGAACACGAAAACCTGATTTTTATTCTATTTAAATCATGATTTATAAGCCTTTTGTTTAAACCCTTTGTGAAACTAGGGTTGAAGTTATCCTGATAGATAAAACATGTTTAATGAGCATTTCGCTCGGACATTTACATACGAATTTAGGTTTACTGTTTAACAGAGAATGCTATTTTCGAAATTTTGGGTCAATCCAATTCTTCTCCCCTGCTTTCAAACATTTCATTGACATTAAGTTTTAACAAAAAAAAGAAAAAGAATTTCAGACGAGGGTTGCTTTGTTAAGGAGTTAAATGCACAGAAGCAAAGGAGAAATTTAAATGTAAAGATTAAACTTTATAAATGAATAACTGCCACTGATAAAAAAGCGATTAAGAAATATGAAACTTATGTTATATTTTTATGTTTTTTTTTCTTCGGATTTCCCGTACCCATTCGTTCTGGAGTCGCGCAGCAGAAAACGGCTTTATTTCTTTCATCTCTGGTCCTCATAAAAGGAAACATTTAAAGGTAAAGTCCACCAGTAGAGCAAAAAAGGAGATGATTAATGTCTCCTTCTTACGTGCAGCATTTTTATTTAATTTCTTCAGGTTGTTTTCAGGTTGATTGGTGGTTTAACGGTCATTGTAAGCAACTCAACATGTTATAAACCTTCGCCTATCTCTAATTTGGGGATATTGGTTCTAGGGAGTGGATAATGGCAGTACCGTACGATACCTTGTAGGCCTAACTTAAGATTCGAGCAAGGATTTACATCTGACGAAACAATATAAGCCATCACACTATCGTTATTCACCCAGCGAGGAAGAACGATTTTTCAGGTTCATTCTGAAGGGATTCCTTTCCGTTACCACTGGTGAGGAGTTCCTCAGATCTCTCAATGTCCTATTAGTTACTCGCATTGGGGCCTGAAAAACGCGCCATCCAGCAGTCCGAAATCTGACGGTGTTTTTTAATACATACTGTACAAATCCGAGGTTTCCACAAATTTCTGAAGTCCTGGGGAACACGGTGGTCTCACAGAATTTTGTAAGAGCTATCTGGGTGCGTTATATCCAGATCTACCAGAAGGGATGCAGCACCCAAGGTCGAGCCCATCATCACCAGAACTCCTAAAAGAGACACTTATAAAAGGAGACGGATGCTTTTATCATCTTCATCTAATGAACATGCTGAAATTGAATGAAAATGAAAGAACCTGTTCCAAATTCCCTTAATATACACAAAATTTCGAACGGATTCTTCCATATTTGTTGTGATTATTCTAGTGTCTGAAAGAGCATTTTGGTTAAATTCGTCTCTCTCATGCGATCGAACGCTTTCTCTATATGAATTAAGAATTGTCACATATTTCTGTGAAGAAGCTACAGCTTCCATTTCTGTGTCTCCAGAAGGGCGGAACTTTACGAAAACAGTCTTAACGTTATTTTCTGCTCTTGACACTTTTTAAGAATTTCAATATGTTTTCTCTTTTTTCTAATACCCCTTCCAATTATACTCCTATGTTTCTCAATGAACTGAAAGTCAGTCTTTCTATTTGTAATCACTTTTACTGAGGCAGACAAATCTCCAAGTGGCTTTCTCAAAAACTCCATAAATTCCTCGTTCAACTTACTTCAATCGTATCCCAGTTAAATGGGCAACAGTGATTCTATTTGTTCTAGGCATTCTCTTCCTAGCCAAAATGAAGAGGGAAAAAATAATGAGTTGCCAGTATTTATATATTTTTTACGAGTAATCCACTTTGTTCCCTTTAACATAGAGCGGTATTTCACCAGAACGATATTTATAACTGCACTAAATCGTATTGTGAGTAAAGATACCACAAACGGTTTTGCAAACGGTTTCAAATGGGCTTTCAGTGAAAAATAAGTTTTTTGGATGTACCACTGTATTTCAAAGCAGCACGTTTTACAGATTTTTGATTGCGCTAAATTTATTATACGCTTTTTCTAGGTAAGCTTTTTCGTTCATCTCACTGTATACCTTTTCTACAAAAGTGTTTTAATGTTTGAAGTCATTGTAACTTGACTTTGAAATTATTCTTGATTCTTCATTTTCATCGTTCTTTCCATTAGTTCTCTCAGCACATGGATATGATCTGCAGTGCTGTAGCATCTCCTGAATCCAGTTTGTTCCCTCGGTTGAGCCACTTCCACTGTTACCTTTAAGAGATTTGAAAGGACCTAGTTAAGATTTTATAAACCACAGATAGGAGGCGTATGGGCCAGTCGTTCCTGAGATGCTCAATATAACATTTGTTATGTTGCAGGTTGACTGTAACATTGTTCCAATGCTCATGAATCTTTCCTTTATTGAGAAACCTAGTAAAACTTGCGCATGAACAATTTCAATTTCTCCGCATGCGTCTTGTGTAATGATTACGGTAATTCCATCTACTATTGGATCTTTTCCCCGTTTCATGTTCTTAATTGCATGTGTTACTTCTGACGGAATAACTGGATTGACTTTGGTACTGTTACCTTTTTTAATGTTTAGAATGCACAGGGTGCCCTGTAAAGTCCTTTCTCAGCATTGTACCTTTCGAACGCCGACAGCTATAGCCATAAAAATGGTGTCGAGTTATAGTAAAGTGGATATGCGCTATTCTATGAGAACACTTACAGCGCCTTCTAGTGGCAAAGTCAGGAGTTAGCGTTCCGATCTCGAAAACTATACGAGATACGGGAAAATAATCAATTACAAAGTTGTACAGCAACATCAATTTAGAACGAAAAAGACACCTTGCGCACATGAATGCTAAGAATAGAACGCGGACAGCGCTCGTTTGTTCGTAGGCGATGTCGAACACTGTTACGTCCCAAAACGCGTCAGAAAGGAGCAATTAGTTGCCACTAAGCACATTTACCGTCGGTGCTCAATGTGCTCTCCGTCAGCAACAAAGCACATTTGGATTCTAGATTAAATCTCATGCTGCACATTTTGCAGCATGTCAGGTGACACGCTGGAACAAGCATCAGTTAAATGGCATCGAAGGTGCTGCAACGTTGTCGGAGGGGTCTGATACACCTGCTCTTTGGAGGTAGACCCACAGAAAGAAGTCCAATGGGTGAAGTCCGGTGAGCGTGCGGGCCAATCTACGCAACCACACTAGCCGATTATTTGTTGCGCGAATGTCTCAACCAGGCACCTTCTTACGTTTCCTGGCTGGTGCGGAGGGACGCCGTCATGTTGGAACCAAACATTCCGCTGTTAAGGCAACGGCATGTTGTCCAAAAATTCGGGTAATACGTACTGTAGAAGCTCCAAGTATCGGGCTCCCGTTAACGTACCTTAGTAAAACACAGGTCCGATGAGGCTGTCCTTGAAAGTGGCGCACCAAACATTAGTGGACCACCGCACCGGATGAAGAACTGGTAGACATCATGCAGGATTTTCCTGCGCACAGTAATGGGTGTTCTGCCTATTGTAGACGCCATTAAGCTTAAAACTCGCTTAATTAGTCCTACTAATGTCGGCACGGAACGTCGGCTGGACCTCTAATTTGTTCATGACGAAGTTACACCAGTCGTAACATCGTTCAGCATCCCCTGACTGAAGTGCCTGCAGCGGTGTTGGACGAAACGAAGGAGCACCTGATCGCCTCAAGAGTTTTCCTACGCGGCTTTTTGAGAGGACACATTCGGCAGTAACCTCTCTTGTGCTGCTCTCAGGATTGTTGAGGACGTATTCTAAGACATCCTCTGGATGCACTTGACGGCCTACAGCAGCTGGTCTGCCGGATCGAGGTCGGTTGTTCACGCACCCTGTCTCCTTAACCTATTAACAGCATTGAGGATGGTCTTCCATGAAGGATGCGGTCATGCAGGAAAACGTTCACGATGTAGCCGTTCTTCCTTTCTTGCATTGCGACCACATTACCGTATAGGAGCAACATCTCGCACTGCTCATCATTGGAATATTTCTCCATGATCGCGAGATTTGACTTACACCTCAGGAAACCCTGTGTTTTACCTGCTGAAAAGGCATTACGTTCCATACTTATTTGCATATCACAAAAAATTGCATGCGACGCATACCAATCGTGGGTTAAGTTGTGTTGGTTAGTGGATTCGAGACGAATTGTCATGATGGCCACCGAGTTAACTTGTTCCTTACAAACAGTGACTATAGCATGGACCCGACGAGGATCGAACCAAGGTCCTATCGCATGCGAAGACCGCGCGCTACCACTGGGCCACGAGTCGAGCTAGTGCTTTGCGAAAGGCGATATTATCTCCTTTCTCACGCGTTTCGTGACGTAACAGTGTTCGACATCGCGAACAAACAAACGAGCGTTGTACGCGTTCTATTCCATTCCATACTATGTATTCCAGACAAATTTACTGTAATTTGTGCCTGAGAGAGTAGCAGCCTTCGGTTATTATTATTAATATTACTTTCTGTATTTCAAAAATTGCTGGACCTCAATGCAATGGGAGTTTCAGTTTTATACGCCCCTACCTTTTGTTCAAATATTGTTTTGGAAGATTCCACATTCCACATAGTGCGATAGAGCGATTTACTCTGTCTATACCACAAACGTAAATGTTAATATGAACACTTTTTCCTGATCAAAATGTTGTGAGCTCTTTTTTTTTTTAAACGAAAATTGAAAATTTGAGCTTTGTTATTGTTACTTCTCTTTCTTGTCATTCTTTAACACCAAAAAAAAATTTGATTTTTTTAAATTTTGACTGCCATTTTTATAGTTCTGTGACATTCTGTTATATCCCGAGGTTTTCCTCGGTTAAAGAGGGACAGTTTTGGATAGTAATTGACATGTATGACTATTATCTGAAAACAAATATGACTATTATCACAAAGGAATTGGCACACTCCTTTCTATAAAATTTGTAAGCTTATTCCATCAATGTTATGCACTTATAACAATAGACATTATTTCCATAAAGAACTTCGAGCAAAACTTTATGTCATACTCGGAGTAGTTGAATGATGGCTAGCCATTGAATATTTTTCTTAATACTATATGCCGACATAGGTTGGTCACAGGAGCCACGCAGTAATTACGACCATCCAAAACGTTTAACAACGGCTATTACCTCACTGACGTGTGACATCACAGACGCCTGACCCAGCGGACGTGTGCCTTTAGTTGATGGAATGAGTGGCATATCTGTATTATATCAACAACATCCGAACCATTGATGTATTTCTCTGCAGTACGGCACATTGCTAATATGGCCTTATTAAGAAAACGATTACAACACATGATTCTCCAGAAAAATTATATAGTATTTTTCATGATCAATTTACAGCAGTCTATAATGAATGTTTTCCAATAAAATATGTAGCACATCCTAAAAGGGCAAGAGCACCTTGGATTAATAAAGTAATATTGAGAAAAATTAATAAAAATATTTTTTTAAATTTCTTTCAAATCGACAACCAATTGATTTATTAAATTTCCAAAAAAAAAGAAATTTGTTTAATAAAGAAATTAAATATAGAAAAAAAAATTTTGCTATAAAAATCTATTCAATGCACAATCGACTGAAATTATTTGGGAAAATATAAAATGAGATATTGAGAAGGGAAAAAAAATACAACTGAAACAATTACATTGAGCATAAGTGGTCAGAGGGTTTCTGATGCTCTGTCTGTAGCAAAATGAATTCAATTACTATTTCCATAAATGCCCCTGAAGACGTAAAAAATAAAATTAAAACCAATAAGAAAAAAAAATCGGAAACTACTTACCAACATAAAACATTAAAAAATTCGTGTTATTTTGAATATTTCACAACAGCAGAAGTTGAGGCATGCATAAGAAATATTAAATCAACGTCTGTGAGACCAGATGACATACATCCGAGTTCTATTAAAATGGTTTCTAAAATAATTTCTAAACCTCTGTCAATATATTTAATGTGATTATTGAATTTGGCAAAATACCTGAATAATTAAAAATAACAAAAAAATAACTCCAAAGCATAAGACTGGGTCCAGAGATAATATAAATAATTACAGACCAATTTCTACCTTTAATTATTTTGCTAAGGTTTTGGAAAAACTATTACACACAGTATAAGGAAACTTTTTGAGAAATATCATGTTATCAATAAAAATCAGTAGGGTTTCCAAAAGGAAAGAAAATCATCAGAAACAGTCATTTTTTAACATTTCAGGATATCATAATTAATAATAGAAAAAAAGGGAATTATTAACATACATTGCAATATTCCTGGACTTTTGCAAAGGGATTTTGATACGGTCGATCATGGAATACCTTTTGGATAAGATTTATGATAATGGAATAAGAAATCAATATTAACTATTAGAGGACTACTTACATAACAGGAAACAGTATGTGCAGATTAATAAAATGAAATCGCACGGGTTGCTTAATGAAATGGAGTGCCGCAAAGTGTAGTCCTGTGATAATTATTTTTTTTTAATTTATATAAATTACATTTTTACCATTGAACCTAATGAGGATATTATTTTATTATTGAACCTAATGAGGGATATTATTTTATTAATGAACCTAATGAGGATATTATTTTATTTGCGGATGATGCCACGGTTCTGATTACGGGTGCAGATATGAATGAGGCAAAAGATAAAATGTAATAAATTTATTGAAAAATTGATGGAAAGGCTGGACAAACATTTTTCTGTGTTTAAATATTTAAAAACTAAAATTATGATTTTTAAACAGGGAGAGAGACAGATTGTTGAGCCACCATTTATTTGTGTGGAGAAGTGTACCCTTGAAATAGTAAATAATATTAAATATTTGGGATAAATAATCGCGGATAATTTAAAAATGGAATAGAAATATTCAAAATTTTGTAAACAAAATTTCGGGGTATTGTGTTTATTAACGAGAATTTCAAAATTTTAGCAATTAAAACGTTAAAAATGTTGTGACTACAGTCTGATTTATCCATGTTTGACTTATTGTTTATTACACATTAGTATGGGGGCAAACTACTAAAGACTACTTTATATAAATTACATTCATTACAAAATAGGATGGTCAGAATTTTTAATAATTTTAGGGAATTAACTTGCATATCGGAGTACGGAAAAATTCTTATGGATTTTTAGATATTGAGAATTATTTAGATTATTAAGATTCATGTATAAAGAAATAAAAAGAGAATTGGTATCAACATTTAATTCAACTGAACACTGTAGGTCGCGATTATGAAACAAGAGATAGAATGCCTTTTTGTTACCAATGCCTAACACTTTAACCCAAAAAAGATTTTTATTGATTACCAGGGATTGATGTTATGGAATAACCTACCTCGTCAATTAACACATATTAATATTTAGAATTATTTTCGAAAGCAATTAAAAAATATTTGCTAACAAATTAAAATATAAAATTCCATGGTAAAATTTATTAATCAGACCACATATGAATAAAATTTATATGTGCAGCACGTTTTGAACTGCCTACGTACTTTAGGGGAAGTGGTATTCACTCAGGCTATATATATATATATATATATATATATATATATAGCATTTTACTCAATTTCCCGTTCTGTGGTTAACCAGTACATAAGTATTCACATTATACATGTTGTTTTTTTCTTAATACTATATGTTTTAAAATAATTTTGAAATGTAAACCATAGTCAAATGTAACCCCATAACGAAATAAATGAAAATGAAATGAAATACTAATCTTATGTATCAGTTATTATCTAGATATGTGCTTCTTTTACTACGGGCGAAGCACAGATGCAGATATTAACATCACAGTCATCATTACATATTGTCATTTAATGCAAATGTTTACGCCCTTTTTACTATATAACATAACTCATTACATTTCATAAATTTTGGACACCTAATACGATTTTCTTTCCTTTCGTAGGTTTTTGCGACTTGACAGAGAACATGTGTAGAGTTTCCTTCTTCTAATGCCCCAATATTTCAGAAGACTGACTAAATTTAAATTACTTTTTCTTGTGTGTTTACATGAGTCCCCTTGTAGCATTGGTAAAGCTTAGTGCATAGGTTTAGGGTTATGGAAGGGATAAGCAGAAGATATAGCTACTCGACACTAGAAGCAGAAGACAGGAAAATCCGGTGTTTCTCCATTCCTCTGTTGTCGTTTTTCGGTTTAAACTCACTTGCCGTAGCCGTTTCCATTCGCAAACATTTTTCTCATGTAATTCTTGGTGTGTATTTATTCTCTCTTTCTCTCTCTCTCTCTCTCACTCTGATCTAAGGGAGAAATATTTCATCTTCCTCTTTTAAATTTCGCACACCAACAGCAGTACAATACTATTTTATACAAACGGAATGAATGCGATCATCGAATTTTTATAAACGAGTTTATGAATAACATCTTTACGCTCTTCTGCGTCTGTGTTATGATATTTGAAATTTAGGGTGGAGAAAGTCAGAGAGTGGCACTGCGTCGTCTAAACACGCTACTCTGAAAGCACTGAGATATTTCACACAAACTTGTTTAGCTTACAGAAGCTCTGTCCGTAATTCAATTTGTCGCTCCAGACTTGAAAAAAAAAATAAAATGCTGCTGTTTCTCTTTTTACTCAGAAATTAGTTTTTAAAACATATTTCCGTACGTTTCCTTCGGTCATCCTCGAATAATTTTCTTTTGGAATGCTTGAAAAATATTTTGCGTTACTTATTCTCAAATAGACTAGTGATATCAAACAATGCATTGCATTTTATAAAAAATCGCGTATAAATGGATAAAAAGGTATGTTGCCTCTGATCCATTATTATGTAAGCATAATGGCACCAGTGAAGCTTTCGAAACAGATAAAGAAAAAAACTTATAATTCCTAAAAGGAAATGCAGCTAGTTTTTTTACGGACAGTTCGTTGTATCAAT